>BSBM01000289.1:4100000-4667500 GCA_027924585.1 Larix kaempferi | reverse complement strand
ATCTTGGCACATTAAAGCTTAACCTCATCATTCAAATTACATGAAGCATTGGTATCATTCTTACTATAATATCCCTTCACATTATTCATACTACTTAATCCACTAATCAAACTCCTTAAGAAAGAGAGTTAACTACTTGCCTTTAGTGATTTCACACCTTGTAATTATGAAAAAATCTTCGTCTTTATCATTACATCAACTTATCCTAGAGGATTTTCCACAATTTTCATATACCCAAGAAAATTAAAGTTACATCACAAAAACAAGACATAAGATATTTAGTAATTTTTCTATAATGTACAACCTCATATTTGAACAATCAAAATATTCTAAGCCGTATTGTTGCATCATTGTAGGGCCCCTCCTCTAGGGTCTTCGCTGTTTAACCTGAAACTCAACCACTTGATACAAAAGAGATTAGAAAGCATAATGACTGGATAAATAAACTAAATAAATGAATAAACTAGCAAATTAAAACAAACCATAACCATAACCAGCAAAGCTCGTTTGACCATAGGCGAAGCAACCGTTAGCTCCGCCACCCAACCATAGGCTCATGCTTTCAGTCGCATGGCCTCCCCCGAGCTTTGGGTCGTAGAGCTCACACACGTTTTTCAGAAATTCAGCTTGGGCTTCCCCTCCCACCAGGATTTCTCAGCCAAACCCTTAGATAGCAGCAAGTCTTTGAGGCATTCGAAAATTACGACAATCGTCCAAATCATGGGCCCTTTACCCATTCCCTAAGCCTTCCTTATAAAGGAAAATCTCATGCGACACATGTCGCTTCATGCATAATTAAATAATTTTAATTAATTATTTAATTAAAACACTCACCCATCCAAGTGTCAGTTTCTTTGGGAAGTGCACCTACACCCCTAAGTTTGCTCTAGTTTGTCCCCCAGATATTTTAATCCACTCCTAGCTTTTAGTTGACTAGGTGTCTAATCTTAGGATTCTATTTTGCTCCTAAATAATGATTTCTATTATTTTAAATGCTCAACAAAATAACTATTCATGTGCAAATGTCTAAACTATTTTTATGCATTGGCCAAGTAATAATCTAGAGTTATTCTCCTAAGTTTTTATGCAGTTTAATTTAACAATCAAACTCACTAGGATCACGGTGCCACGCCGTTGGGCTCCTGGTTCCTTAATTTTTAATTCCCTGACATGGCACCACTCCGTCGGGCCCACTCATCCATGGTTTCCATTCCTTGGCATGGTACCGCATCGTTGGGTCCTTGCGTCCATTCTTTCCGTTCTCGACAGGGTACCGCATCGTTGGGCCCTTCTGCCACCGTCTTTCCGTTTTGACTTGCGGGAACTCTTGTAGGGATTTTAGGAATCGTTACCATCCATCCTCCGTCTACATGCTATCTAGGGACTAATGGCGCTGAGGAGTGAGTCCGTTCTCACTGCGCGCCCCTCAACTCGTACGTGACCAGCTCCGTCGTGGCCCACCTCGTACACCCTCACGCATTCCTCTTGAGCAAGCGGATCAATGCTTATCTGCTCATGCGTGGTATTCTTATCGGAAGTCGACATCGTCGTCGCTCCCCCTGTGTGTGATTTACCCGTACTCTACGACCCTTCATGTTCCTTTGTGTGTCCTTCGGTGAACCGTTTCACCTATCGCTACACACATTTCTCACAAACATAAATCATTATTTTATTGATTTACAATCAATCGTAATCATAAATATACTCAAAATAAAATCAAAGTATTAATTTATTAATGTTTGAAACAGTCGGGTCACTAAGCAAGTTCCCTCAATGTCTACAGTAGTCTAGGGGCACTACATACACCCCTACTTATTTAGAACTTCGTCCCGAAGTTCAGAATAAATGCGGAAAGCTATGACGCATCTCAGTTGCGTCCTCCCAAGTCACAAAGATAAGGTTGTAGCTGTCCTACTATACTTTGACTTGACCAATCAAGGCTAAGCATTTAAGCAAGAACTGATCAATCAATTATCCCAGTCCACACATATAATTAAATTCATTAATTCATTTATCAACTATAGTCATGCACATCATCAGGTGATTCTCCCTTATTAAGACACATCCTATCTCTAAGGGCCACTTTATTGAAGTCTGTTCCGCCGAGTCACTCGACAGGTGCTCTTAAAGTCCACAATCATTTTATGGGCATTACAACTGTCGTTCAAGTATTTTCAAAGTAAATTCAAATGGTTCATGTTTTACTTAGCCGGTTCATTTCAAAACTAGTACTTCATGATTCTAAACAGTTAAGGTACCGAGGCGGGCATTACAACACAATAGTCACCCACTCCTCCTTTTGTATGACAAAATCCAAGCAAGAATTCAAGTTTGCTTGGCTATCCTTTCCTCTAAGGTGTGAAGATAAACCTCCTAAAGTATTCAGTAAAAATACGAATAATCAATCAAGAGCAACTGTCAAATAATTCAAAACCGATTCCCGTAAGACTACTTCCAATTCCACGATTGCTAATAAAATGATTCTCCACTCAATACGAAAGTATCGTAACTTAGCAACTGGGTTGAATGTATTAAAGTTTATCTCTTAGTCCTTTCATCTCTACCTTCATGTCCAAATAAAGGATCTCATCATGTTCTTACATCATTTCATCGTTATGTTGCTTTAGGACCACTTCGACAGACTCATCAAGTCACACTATGTGTGTTTTCTTAACTTCATCGAGTTCCATATCGAGGGTTAGTCGTCTTTTCCTCAAGGTTTCACCATGTCAAGCATTTAACATCGTTCAATTTAGCTAGTTGTGTTGATCATATCCATACTTTGTATTACAAAAGTTGTCTTCATTTGGCCCTTTTGACAGGTTTTATAGTTACCGTTTCTTTTTTTCTTTTTTTTTTTAATGTTTAATTTTTCATTACCCTATCATGGGTAAGCCAAGTTGAAGCTTTTCATTTTTTTTATTGTTAAAGATAGTGTCATGGTTCTTAGATCATCAACTGGGTCTCATCGATATCTTGTTTCCCATATGAGTCTATTTGTCCCTCTCGACAAGCTTTCGAATTCCTTGCATAAGTGTCTTATCAATTAAAATTGATCAAATTCCCATCATTAAATAAATTCACCCAATGCATCCATCCACTAGTCCTCTTTCCATGACCATGTAGGGAATGTTAAAAAAAACATCCCCGTAGGCATCTCTTAAGAGAGCCAATGTCCAATTTTAAAACAAAAGAAATTTTCACTTTTTCGAACTTACCTAGGGATGAATTTCATATCCTTGAATGTTCTAGGTCACTTAATATTTAACCTATGACATAGTGCACATAATCCTCTACCAATTATTGCACCCCTTCCCCTATCACTAGGAATCATTGTTATAAGTATTGTTCTACCTTTCTATGGGATGGGGTGGCTACATAACCGATTACATACCTTGTCATGATGGTACCTTGATGTTGTCATGGCCATTAAGATTTCCCTCCTTTATTCCTAGTTGTATAATAACAATGCAGAGTAATCCTTCATCACTCAGTATTCTTTATAAATAAATGCGATTTCAATTCCCATACATATACTAATGTCATATATGTTTATATATATATTTATATAAACATAACATTTGATTGAAATTTAAATCGGCTATTCAACATCCATAACCTACTATCTAAGTAATTACCTTCTACTCAACTTACACATGTTGTGGCCGTAACATCTACACAACACTTAATTGGATTCTAAAAGTATTTAAATTACGATTATCGGTGGGGCACTCTATAGACAACACTATAGATTACACAGTTCCATAACATTTAACTCATGAAATTGAATAACATTTAAATGGGTTGCTTTTGGACAGGAGATTATCGAGGAGACAATCTATGGACGGAACTAGAGTTTATTACGCACAGATCCATCATATATTAAATTACGAATTTGAATAGCACTCAAATAAGATACTTCTGATATGCAAATGTCAGTGAGACAAACTGGAGACATACTAGGGTTTACGCATTCCTACACACAGATCCACAATATTTAAATCATGCTACATTTAAGTAGACCGATGGCATCTAAGGGATTATACGACTTGCATATGACATAAGAGAAATGAGTACAAATTTAAATAACAACTAGTATCGTGGCAAGGGCACGGTTCACCAGATCGTCGAGAAACAAAAATGATTCAAGTCTGGCTGTCGCTGAATAACAACTTTGCAACTCAAACCGATCACACGAATTACATGTAAAATAAAGAAATGAATTACAATTCAATCTCAACTTCCATTATCCGGAGAATAAGGTATCGTGGCAGGATCACGGTGGGACAGAGTGGAGTATACCTCGATTTCGAGCATTTGGATTGTATCATACACAAGGATCTCATAAACGCAGAACCTGGTGGTCAGATCCTAAATCCTGGACGCGTTTATTGTTTAAATTCTCACAGAATTTGATAACGAGTGATCATAAGTCAAGTCCTCCCATCTGGGTGTTGAGTCTCACGTCTCAAAAATGAATAAACATAGGTAAGCCTTTCGATCTAGGAAATTTAAGATTAGACAGAGTGCCAAGTACCAGTCAGGGATACAGATTAGATAAGTGATTTAAATAGGAGTGATAAGATTTGATTTGCTACAGATCTTCGATCTGTGCACAAAATTCGCTTGGTTATAGTAACTTTAAATTCCCACAAAAAATTGAATAGAGGTGGACCGAGTTTAAGATTTCCCGATCAGGAAGCTTAGTGTTTAGAATTTAGACAGCAATTAGATAGAGCGGAATCCTTCCCAATCTGGGCGTTTAGAGTTTATTTACCACAAGATTTAAATAACAAAAACATGGTGAATGCTTCCCCGACCTGGGCGTTTAGAGTACAAAATTCAAACAATGGATGTATACACTAGAGACTTTCTCGATCTAGCAGCGCATATGAAGGTATAATAAGGATTCAAGTAGCAGGTTCAATTCGACAGCGTGAAAAGGGTGTGCTCAGGGTTCGAATCACCGGTTGGATCCGATATTGTGAAGCTCGAGAAGATCTCAAAAGGGAACATGAAATTCTAGAATGCATATTAACAAAAACACAGAGTTAACAAGATTTACCGATCTAGATTCATGCAGGACTGTAATTCATTCAAACCCGTCAAGAAATGCAAATTCGATATGTGAACAGAGTAATTGCAGATCTGTAAAAAGAATGAAATATGGGATTATGGGAATACGTAATAACAAACACTATAATATAGATCTGCCAATCGAGATTTACGTGGGGCTACGGCCCATTCAATCTCATTAGAAAATTCATTTTGGAAACATAAATTACTGAAAACAGAGTTACCACTAAGTTTTTGAAGTAAAACGCAGAGGATTTAAGATCGAGATCACCATTCATAAGATTGGATTATTGGAAGCTTCATTAATTGTTGAACATAGATTTACAGATCCCCAGATTCGAAATGCCATCAGTTTTTATTTAAACCAAACACGAAGATTTAAATTCGTAATGCTACGAATTTGATACGCAGATTCACAATACACATTCCCAAATCTGAAGACGCCTTTGTATCGAGTTGGATACGCAGAGATAAAGTCACAGGGTCACGTTTCACATTCACTAATCGGAAAATTGGAACTGGATCCATACAGTCTTTAAAGAGAAGATCACAATCAAATTTTTGAAATCGGAAAACACATCTGGAACTGGATCCATACAAACCTTAAGGAAAAGGATTACAATCAAATTTTGAAATTGGAAAACGCCTCTGGATGTGCCATGATTATGGGATCAACATAATTTCAAAAGTGAATTACAAATTTTTCTACGAGATCTGGAAACGCACAAGATTTTAAAATAAACTTAACCCAGTTCGTCTGCTGATCGAACAAATCTAGTATGCTAATGAAAATAGAGTTGAAAATTCCCGAACCCAAATCGATTTCTGATAAAGGAATCTGGAGACGGCAGATAGATTGTAAACCCAAAATAAATCTGAAACCCCAAACGAAAAAAAAAAAAAATCTGGAATGCAAATGGAAAAACCACAGGGTTAAAAATAGTAAGATATTTTTGTACACAGATCTCAAAGACATAGTGTTGATTGAGTACAGTGAATAGGGACGGAAATTCCATGAATATATATAGAAAGAGAAAATACCGAAAAAAAATACATTAATTTAATAAGGTTGTTGCTCTATGCTTATCAGCATTGGTTAGTTAATTATGCCATAACAGACTTTTTCTTAAGTTTTCAAAGATACTAATCTTATTCACTATCCATTTTAATCATAAACAAGTCTTACAAATTTAAGCATTCATCCTAACTTTTATCTACCAATCGTCTAACCGTCTAACCATCCATATATGTATTCTTTACACTTTTATTATGGTTATGATTATTATTATTATTATTTTATTAAAGGAATAACACTTCTTTTGTTTCAATTTATAAACAATGTATTATATGCATTCCTTAACTATTAAATAAACCGTCAGAACAGATTTCTTATTGAGATATCCTCAAATTGGAATTCGGCTTGGCAAAAGGCCTCTTGATCCGTCATAATATTAAATAGGTATCACCAACACATAATTCGAAGTATATATATATAAGGATTTATCTCTTACATTCATTGTTATCTATACTTCATTATGGATAAATAGTAGTTATAATACGCCTGGTCCATATTAGCTTGTACATTCATTAGTACGATCCATATTGATTCATAGAGATTTAGCAAAGAAATCCATCAGCCATCGGACTCTGTCGACTTGGAGACAGGTTATCACACTAACTTCATCATCTAATAATCAAATTCTTATGATATAATTTAATTATCACATAACTTCCTAAGCCTATCAATTTTATCTCCTTCGCTGTAAACTAATTAAATAATAATTATATTCAGAACAGAGATGCTTTTTCCTAGCAATCATAAGTGGTTTTTGATGCATTAAATACAAACTACACTTATCGCAATCCTTTGTTGGATATGGACCTAATCTCATCCTAAAACTTGTACCGGCGCACTGAAGTTAAGGTCGCACATCTAATTTAAGTTTTAGCGATCATAGTAAAAAAAATTATAAATACAGAGCTTCACCCTATCGAAGATATGGTCACCATCTATATCAAAAGCTGTAGTTTAAGTGGATCTATTTCAATCCAAGGGATTGTATCGGTTGACAAGAGGTAAGTTGCCTAGATCCACTTCGTAATTTTTTTGCAATATGGAAGATAAGGGCGCAGATCAGATCTGTTTGCTGGAGAAGGAAGGCGCAGATACACTCTGCGTACAAGAACCGAATCTTATATTCAATAGTTAAATAAGGCTGAGTTCAACGGTCTGCTCAGTTTATTAAATTATAAAGATAAACACGGTAATTGCGTGAATTCTAACAGTTTAGGCAGAGTTACTTCGCTAAAACCGGTGGTTGGTGCGGCCAACTATCAGTTCATTAAAATGGATCGTGATGATATCTACGGAGTGGGAAACTGACAGGATGTGTATAGTTATATTAGCTCACACTAACAGCGATTGTGCTATGCATTATATAAATATAATTTCACATAGAAATAAATGATCTTCGAGTGGAGCCAAATGGAATAATGTAATGGTCCACAAATAATGTTATGTTATGACAAAAATAAATGTTCAATGTATTATAATTTTTTTTTTGAAACAAGAAAGCTACACAAGTACCGTAAATCCAGCATAAGAACAGTTCCACCTCCTGTCAATCTTGGTTAGGAGGGGAGTAGCCGGTTTACCACCACTTTCTGTGGACAGGGTTTCAATGCATAAGGTATCCAACCCAGAAAAAGGGCAAGGTGCATTAAAGCTGAGATCTGAGCGATCGAAGCAGTGACAATAGGTTGCTGCGTTAGGATAGGGGTCGGTACTGAGGTTACAAGTTCAGTTTATCAAACTGATGGAAACATGAAATAATCAAACAGGGATCGGCATGGTATTTTCTGGAACAGGTTTCGGCAGGTATAAGTGAGACCACTAACAGTGATCAAAACGAGAATGCACAGATAAATACAAATCAATGGCTTTTCCCTATACGCTACCACACACAGAGATTACTGCAAAAACTCAGATTCAATCCACGAATTCACAAGAGATCAAATGATCAAATACGGCTGGGTTTACAAAGATTCCAGTATTACATTCCATTACAAGATAATAATTTACCATCGTAAATAAATTACAACGGAAATTTTACATAGAGATCCTTCTTTTCAAAATAAATGAGTTGCGTTCCAGAGATGGACAGGGATTTATAAAACTATGAAATTTGCGTTTTGGGAACACAGAGAGTTCGACAAAATTGCGTTTCTGAATATCAACAGAGTATAATCTAAATCAACGGAATAATCAGTCTTGATTATGCAGAGATTTGCGTTTTGGCAACCCATAGAGTTCGACAAATTTATAAATTGCATTTCTGAATATCAACAGAGTATCAACAAGATGTATACAACACAGGGATCCGAGATTGAAACTCGATCTGTATATTGCAACCTAGATGATGAATTTATTAGACAGGGTACAGATAGCCGTATCAAGCACAGAGTTGAGATTTAACTGTCACAAGTATAAAAACTTAACAGGGATCTATATAACTACTCTGTAATTTATAACCCAGAGCGTAAAATAAAACAATTTCTTTCATACTCATAAATTCACATACAACATTTAGAATGAAATTGCACAGGAATATAAATCAACCAATATACGTATTTTTTATTTATTTATTATTCCATCAGAAGTAATACACTAACCTTCCAGAAAATAGCAGTGTTAGCAGAGAGATCAATATTTCACACACAATCCGACATCAGTAACCCTCATTAAACAAAAAAAATATGTATAAAAGATAAAAGGGTAGAATAACCTGTAATAATAGCTCCGTTGGAAGTGTGATCCACGAAATTGCAGCCCTAATCCGTCGTCGATCTCCACGGTCACCAACGGACCCCCCCCAAAAAAATAAGTCTGGTGCCCTCAAGGCTCGACCGGCTCTGATACCAAATGTAGGGCCCCTCCTCTAGGGTCTTCGCTGTTTAACCTGAAACTCAACCACTTGATACAAAAGAGATTAGAAAGCATAATGACTGGATAAATAAACTAAATAAATGAATAAACTAGCAAATTAAAACAAACCATAACCATAACCAGCAAAGCTCGTTTGACCATAGGCGAAGCAACCGTTAGCTCCGCCACCCAACCATAGGCTCATGCTTTCAGTCGCATGGCCTCCCCCGAGCTTTGGGTCGTAGAGCTCACACACGTTTTTCAGAAATTCAGCTTGGGCTTCCCCTCCCACCAGGATTTCTCAGCCAAACCCTTAGATAGCAGCAAGTCTTTGAGGCATTCGAAAATTACGACAATCGTCCAAATCATGGGCCCTTTACCCATTCCCTAAGCCTTCCTTATAAAGGAAAATCTCATGCGACACATGTCGCTTCATGCATAATTAAATAATTTTAATTAATTATTTAATTAAAACACTCACCCATCCAAGTGTCAGTTTCTTTGGGAAGTGCACCTACACCCCTAAGTTTGCTCTAGTTTGTCCCCCAGATATTTTAATCCACTCCTAGCTTTTAGTTGACTAGGTGTCTAATCTTAGGATTCTATTTTGCTCCTAAATAATGATTTTTATTATTTTAAATGCTCAACAAAATAACTATTCATGTGCAAATGTCTAAACTATTTTTATGCATTGGCCAAGTAATAATCTAGAGTTATTCTCCTAAGTTTTTATGCAGTTTAATTTAACAATCAAACTCACTAGGATCACGGTGCCACGCCGTTGGGCTCCTGGTTCCTTAATTTTTAATTCCCTGACATGGCACCACTCCGTCGGGCCCACTCATCCATGGTTTCCATTCCTTGGCATGGTACCGCATCGTTGGGTCCTTGCGTCCATTCTTTCCGTTCTCGACAGGGTACCGCATCGTTGGGCCCTTCTGCCACCGTCTTTCCGTTTTGACTTGCGGGAACTCTTGTAGGGATTTTAGGAATCGTTACCATCCATCCTCCGTCTACATGCTATCTAGGGACTAATGGCGCTGAGGAGTGAGTCCGTTCTCACTGCGCGCCCCTCAACTCGTACGTGACCAGCTCCGTCGTGGCCCACCTCGTACGCCCTCACGCATTCCTCTTGAGCAAGCGGATCAATGCTTATCTGCTCATGCGTGGTATTCTTATCGGAAGTCGACATCGTCGTCGCTCCCCCTGTGTGTGATTTACCCGTACTCTACGACCCTTCATGTTCCTTTGTGTGTCCTTCGGTGAACCGTTTCACCTATCGCTACACACATTTCTCACAAACATAAATCATTATTTTATTGATTTACAATCAATCGTAATCATAAATATACTCAAAATAAAATCAAAGTATTAATTTATTAATGTTTGAAACAGTCGGGTCACTAAGAAAGTTCCCTCAATGTCTACAGTAGTCTAGGGGCACTACAATCATGAATGGAATTATAGTTATTTTCCTTAGAGAATTAAGAGTAAGATCTAATAGTCTAATAGAGCATCTAACTCCAGATCAAGTTAAATATTCAATCCTCATTCTAAGCCTTCAAGTCAACACAAATTCATAAATAATATTAACTTAACTATGCCCAAGAGATTTCATGACATAGGTTCTTCGACATAAGAATTACACTTAATTATTAATCAGCCTCCTAATATGTGTTTCACAACCATATATTCATCAATATATGAGATGGCATCTTGTGTTTGATATATTCATCTTATGTTGATATTTCATGGAAAAGATAGAGAGAGGAAATGTGCAACCATTAATTCATTTACATTGTACCTACATTAAAATTTTATCTACACCTTTCATGTTTTTTTGTGAGCTTTCTACATTCAAGATCCAAGTCAACTTTAACATTACTCGATGTAAGGGGAAGGTATTGATGCAATATTACTAGATAAGTAGTTATCCAATGTCAAGGCATATTTGTAATTGATGAAGGCATGATTCAAGGATTAAGGAGGATCAATTCACTTATGGACAAACAACATGGCACATTAGATGGGGACCTACACACATTAAAGGATGGATAACAACATAAAGGTAAGAAATGACAATTGTTTCAAATAAGGCAGCGAATGATTGAGATTGGATTTATGGCCCTTGTCAACTTAATAAAACACATTTTACATTATCCACCAGCTACATGATTTCCCTTTTAAGATTGTAAAAGGGAGGTCTTTCGGCATGCCACTATTGAGAAATTGAAACTTTTCATTGGTTTATTCATGGTTTCATTTGTTGGAATGTTTATCTTTTCAATCTATGCGATGGATTGGGTTTCTATCACATTTGGACATAGTAAGCCTTGTGATGGATTGCAAGCACCTTATAATATAAGGTGTGGAAGGCCCCCTTTAGGGATTTCATCACATGTGTTTGGAACTTTTATGTTTGAACTTTATGTGATGTCACCATTAAGACTTATAAGATATAGGATATCACCCCTTTACATTACCATGTCTCCTACATTACCATGTCCAGGACCCCAAGACCACACGACCTAAACACATATCACCATGGATACCAGCCATGGAAAGTCATGTGTGATTCTTTGAGGAATTATGCATGGCTATAGATGCATCAATGGTTTCTTTATAGCCAAAGGCATGGTATTCATCGCTATAATGCCATTTCGAAGGCCCTAAGACACCTTCATAATTCTCAAAGTCGCCTGATGGAAAATTGCTTGTCTATAGTTAGTTTCTTGGAGTATATTTTGTTAAACTTAAGTGTTATATATTTATTTGTATCTCTACAATTAAATGTCATGTTCTATTATGGAAATGTATGTGTTCTATGTAAACTATATTCATAATTGTGCTTAATTAGGAACATGATCATTTGAAAGCTAGGAATTTATGTTATTTCATGTTTGTATACTCTATTGAATATATTTTAGTACCTTAAATGTATTTAATTAATTTAGAGGCTCTATGGGAAACCTCGTCTATTAAGATTATGGTGAAATGGTTTCTTAAATACTATAATTTTATAGGTCTAAATATGGCTACCCATTAAGACCACAAAGAAAAAAATGGGTAAAGCCAATTTTTTTTTTAAACATGTATGTAAGGATGTGAAATTGGATGCCTTGTAGCTTAGAGATGGCGAATTATTTTGGGGTTTTCAGGGCCTAAATGAAGGGGGCATGTGGGAATCAATATCCCAATTAAGGATGTCATAGTAATTGGGACTTAGTTTGAAGAGTTAACTCTTTTGAGGAGTTAATAGACCTTTTATGAGAAGTTTATTAGGAAGGGCTTGGTCCTCCTCTAGTTTAATTTCAACTTCTAAATAACAAAAGGGGTTTGTCTCGCTCACTTTTCTAGTTGTAAGAATTGAATGATCTAATGGGATCCTTAGGGTCCTAGTTTCATCAATGTATTAACCTAGTATTTCAATCTAAGAACAATGATCCTAAGACCTTTGTCTACTCTTGCACATTGATATCCTAGTGCTCCATATCCTAGCGCTCCATATCCTTGATATGTTCGATATAAAAACCCTCCACTATACCTTCAATACCCACTGCAATCATGAACTAACATATCACTTAGGGCTGGCGCGAGACCTGTTATCGCTGGCTTTGTTTCACTGAGTGCATCCAGATCAATTGCTTCGGGGTTGTGCGCCACACTGCGCCATTTTATTGTTTCCCACATTAGGAGGATCAAAAGAGGAGGTTTGAAACCCCAACAAGCACAATACGTCGTGACATCTTCTAGTTTCCATCCACGTCCCTTCTTGCCCGACGATAGTAGCTCTGTAGTAGATCCGTGGGGATTCCATTGCATTTACACGAGCAGGAGAGCAAGGGCACCGCAGGGCTTCCATTTCACAAGAACAAGCATGAGAGCAATGGGTTTGATTGGAAGGAGCAATGTCTTCGGTATGTGGTGAAATCCTCTGCTCACAGGGTTTTGAATCCTCAATTTTGTTTTCTAATAAGTTAAGAGCAGAGGAATCTCTAAAGCTGCTCCCTTCGTGATTAAATGAATCTCTGCATTTGTTTGATCATATATATATATTTCAAAAATAAAAATTTATAGGAAGGATGAACTCTTTTATTTATATGTCACATGGTTACAGAATAAAATTTTCACCCATCATGGCCTATGCTGCAAACTTGAGGGTCAACGTCTACCATGATTAGAATTTATAGGTAACATCTTTCTTTCTGAAAATAATAGTGTTCCTTTTTTTCATCAATCACTATGTGTATAAGGTTTAGGTGAAGACCAAAGGAGCATACAGATGTTCTTTTTGGGTCAAGAACCTTAAATTAAAGGTAATAATTATTCGAGTAAGAGGTGGGGAAGTTGGGTAAGATGCGTAGGTTTGGTAAGTAAGTAAGGGGTCCTGTTTCATTTTCCTTTCTTCTCGATTCTTTCTCATTTCCTTACTTGTTATGCGCTTGAAGGGTATATTTACACAAATACTAAAAATAAAAATATAGGACTACCTCACATGATTCGGAGTTGGAGAAGTGGAAATATACTTTTAGGCAATACTTCTACTGAACCTAAGGGATTCGAAGTCCTATACTGAAGGAGTAGATGAGCATTAGATAGGCCCTCTGGAATTCGTGTTTATTTTCATGTAGGCAAGCATACTTAGAGCTTAGAGACACCCTTTGGGTGAGGGATGAGATCACTATACTTGAATAAATATTTAAGAATCATACAATGCTAACTTCTAACTTGGATTTACTGAACATAATTGATGAGAAGTAGAAGGGGGTAGTTTCCCACCTATAGGAAACAATAGTAGTATCCAAATTTCTGAAAAGACAAGGACCGCTGTAGGTCACAATGACATACCTCCAGTAACTAGTATAGATATTTGATTCAAACATGGGTAGATATTTACAACCCTCATTTAACATTAGGCAAGAGCCCCACACCTTAAAATACCACCCCTTATTATAGTAAAATAATGGCCACATACAAATGAAAACTGAATTCAAGTAAAAAAATGAAAACTGAGTATAGGATATCCAAATGCATATCAATCCCATCATTCATTTATCAACCATGATGTCATGGAATTCATTTTCTTCTTTCCATAATGACTTACAAGAGACCAACATCTATAGGCAGGAACTAGCAATTATCTATTGTAGCACTGAATAACTGAGTAGTTTATACATATTCTAAGCCAAACCCTAGGCTAGGGGTCATGAATCATGTTTATATCCATGGGAAAGAATGCCGTATGCAAGTGATATTTCCTATATGAACTTTCACTCATTAACTTGTTTAGCAACTTGAAAACAAATATTGATGTATGCATTTTCCTTTCTTCTTATTAACTACGATTGACCATATAATTTAAGTAGCATAAATTAACAATTTTTATCATATAATTTTTGACCATATATTATATATGTGACTTCAGGTTCATGGTTGTTAGGGGTCAAATTTTGTTAAAGGGTTATTATGTCAAGGTCGCATATTTCCCATTAGTGATGATGTTAACCCTATAACCCCTAATCTAGTAATAATGATTGATCATGGAATATAGTTGTTTGTGGTTGATACTATTCCAATAACCAACCATAAACATTGCTTACAAAATAAAATTAGAAAAAAAACAAAGATCTAGTTCTAAATTCTGTTTAATAGTCAAAATTACAGAAATTGGTATAGTTGCATATATATTTTTGACAACCTACCTAAGATTACAAGTTTAGTTGACGTACACCATGTGACGTGTTACCACCTAAAAAAATCAAGTCCAAGTTGCATTTTTAGAGGCATTCTTTCAATAAGCATTGCACTTGCATATATGAACTTTGGAGCATGCTATGAATCATTTCAAAGTGGTGATGAAGATCCATGTTTTCCTTTTGTTTCACATGCTAAGGGGTATTCACACATTTGGAGGAAATATTGCACATGTAGGATACATTCACCTTTAGTTGCACTTATCTACATATTTATGTGCACATTTATGCATTGGAAGGTGCCCTTGGAATGTCATCACAGTTTTCAAGGGAAAAATGTGTGCACTTACTTTCATCAAGCTTCCATGCCTAGGTGAATACCCCTTTCTTCATGCTTCAATTTCACCTTTAAATAACAATCCCCAGTTTCTTACAATCATCTTGACCAATGTGATAGTATGTATAAATTGTCCAAATTAATCAATTTCAAAGGTTTCAAGACCTAAGTTGATTATTGAGCAAGGTTTTGATATAGGGTGTTAGACCTAAATAATTAAAATGGAAAAAGAATTTTAATTTAAACCTATGGTGGCACAACTTGTATTCCTATGCGTTAGTGTAATTATAGGTCCAAGGAAAACTAATAAATCCTTAATCAATGGCTACACAACTATTGTAACACTACACATCAATATTTCACAACTATACTACCACTAGCATCCATCAATATTTCACAACTCAAGGCTAATTGTCTATACTTGTAGTGCATGTATTTTCAAACTCAAGGCTAATTAGATAAGTTTACAATATATTTCATTAGCACTTGTTTAGAAAGTGGCGAGTTGAACTACCCAACCATTAAGAAACAAGCACATGCTATAGTTAATTCCTTGAAACAATTTAGGTCTTACATTTTAAAATGTCACATGAAAATCATTGATTGACATCTAGCTATGAGATCATTATATGCCTAGAAGGAAGTGGTTAAAGGGTTCCATTTGGATGATATTTATCCAAATTATGATTTGGAGATCAAGTTTGTCATCATATACATTAGAAAAGGACTACGTATGTTTTCAACGAAAACAGATGATCAAGCTAATGAAGCAAGTTGGGAGAATGAAGTATCTTTGTACACAACAATTGTGATTTTTGTGCTATATATATAGATTCATCGTATTATAATTTGAAATACTATTTTCACTATGGATATGATGATCGTAATCATTTATATGTGAAAAGATGATTGGGCCTTAGCATAATAGGAGATATTAAGCCACATTCCTCTAAATAACACATGTACATATTAACAAATATTGACTACTTCACTTATTAGTCAGACACTATTCCTTTAACTACTACGAACATTACGGCAATGATTTTATTTCTAGAACAATGGATCATTACTAGGTTTATTGTGTTTTGTGTTTTAGTATTTGAACATGCTTCATATTTTTCATCCTTGGATGTCATTGATTTTGCATTAGACAAGGGGATTGTTTTGCAATGCTCATTTACTAGTACTATTTGCATGGGAAATGTGTTGTAGAGTTCTTATGCATTCTTGAAAAAACCTTTGGAAAAGTTTTATTTACTTGTTAAAGGATCTTTACATTTTTTGTTCATCAAATTTGTTAAGAAACTTTCAAGGTCCCTTTTCCTCCTTTTTCACTCAATGAGTACAAATTTTATGCAATTGTAGAGCATTTTTTCATTTACTTGTCACTATTTGGAAAAAAAGAAAAACAAAAGTAAGTTTTTTCAAGTTGTTTTTGGATAGATTTGTTTTGAAAGAGTAGTTTTTATTGTGGCATATAAAGAAGAAAAGTAAAAAGTGGGTGATCCTTTCTCTTTTTTGAGTTTTTATGCCTTTGGGAAATGAAAGAACTCTCTCCCTCCCATGGCTAGAGTTCATTGAAAAGAAAGAGTTGCATTTGATTCATTCGTAGATGCATGGTTTGGGTCAAGTCATAACACCATCAAGTTTCACTTTCATCACCTCTTGAGTTAAACAACAAGCCCTAACTCAACACACATTTAACCTCACTTGAGGGTAAAAACAATCTTGTAGTTAGGTAGGACACCGGGGACAGGAATCCAAATAATTCCCCCTTGTCGCTTTACATTTGAAACATAGTTGTTTTTCTCTAGGGTACCAAAATCCTCTAGTATTTATTGACACGGTTTTAAGCCAATTTATTGGAAGGGCCTCCTGTTCCACGCGGTTAAGCAGGGAGGATTGGTTCCGGACGGACTTAGTGGAATACTGCACTCCACTTCATACCTAAGGACATCAATCCATTGTATTCCTTGTAGTTTTCGACCACCTTACTGGTTGTACAAGGGCTCAAAGGCAGAAGCTCTAGTAAACCTTTCCGGACGTGTCATGAATGAGGTATCTTAGTGAACTTTCTTCTAGGGCTCTTTTACCGGGGATCCCTTTCGGTAGAGGGATATCCCTTCAACTTTTTGTCTCTCATATTGTTCGACTTGGATTTCATCACCTTGTAGAGGATACGATTTGTTGAGGTATCCATACCTTATTTAGGAAGATTGCTTGCTATCATACCTTTTAGATGGTCTTTTATTTTATAATGCTGCTTGTTGGCATTCTGGCCTTTTTGTTGTATCTCGCTTGCTGTGACATCGGTCTCGATATAGTTTTAGAGCTTTCTTTTGGCCTGCGCGCCTCTTCTTTTTCTGGCTCCCCTTCTGCACACTCGATTGCTTTAGGGTTTTTGAGTACTTACACCGTCAATTACCAATATGATGATGTGTGATGTCCTCTTCTCATATGTCTTTGAGATGGTTGAGTTAGATGGTCTTCTCAAGGGACCGGCCACCCCTTGATGGAGCCACTAATGCTTGACCTTAGGAGCAGTCTAGAGGACCACATGATCACATCATCTGTGTGGACTTTTCCTTTTATAGTGATGATGAAATTTTAGGTTATATGGAACAAGAGTATATTTGAGAGAGAGATGATTGGTTGTACCCCACCTTGGTTAATTGAATTTTGGTCCTTTCATTTTGTTGATAATTTTTTTGTGGTACCTTTCCTTTTACCTTTTGGGTCTTATCATCATCTTGAGTTATCTTTTGATTTGTAACACATTTTATGTTCTTGGTCTTATGGGTACTATGGTAGTTTGCCCACATTTGAGGTACACCCCATTAGTCCTAAGGGTTATGAATCTTTATACCCACTCTTGTCTTTTTGACTTGTACCTTACTGGTTGGTCTTTGTACCCTCACCTATTTAATTGTGTAACCTTGGTACCCACCTAAGACATTCTACTTTACTTTATTTATTTATTTTTATTTGTATCTTTGATTTTTCAGATTTTTTTTGAAGTTTGAAGGTTATTGAGATTTGATTGGTAACCTTTCTTCCTACTCTGTTTTTTGATCTACTCTTCTTTTGCCTATTGGGGAGGTTGTGACACTCAAACTCAGCCGTGAGCCCTAGTTTTTCTCTGCCGGTTGTTTTAGTAAGGGCCGTGAAGTCTTAATGGTTTTCTTTACCCTTCTGTGTACTCATATGTGGAGGCCGTGAGTCTCTTTGGACTCAGTCTGTTGGCTGCAAGCTCATTTATGAGGGCCAAAATTTTGTATAGGCAGATTGGACTGAGTTTTTAAGTTATTTTGTTTTTTTTTATTGACCTTTGTTTTATATGCTCAGATTTTGTGTGTAGTTCTTGATCTGTGGTTATATATATTTGTTGAGTTTTATTTTTGATGTTGAGACTTATTAAGGGCTAATCTTTATTGTGATTGTACTGAGCCTTTTGACTGTCATTGACTTTATTTGATTGACTATACCATAGCCCGGTCATCTCTCTCTCTCAGGTTTGTACTAACCTCTAATAGGGTCACTTGGTTCCTAGAGTTGACTGGCCTCTAAGAGGCACAATCATTTATGAAAGTAACTCTTCTGAGTATATTACAGGAAACATCTACACCCAGGTAAGAATATTCATGTATTTATTTTCTTGTAAATTAAAAAAGTTTATTGTTACATGTTACTGAAGATTACTTTAACACAGTGACCATCTGGTAGTGTTAAAGGTGAGAAGTTGAATTTGAATTTTATTTTTTATTTTTTGTATTAAGTAGTTAAGACTTGTCCTGTTAGACAAAATTGTTCGTGATCAGATATGTGTTTTTCTGTTAAGATTTTACTTGCATTAAGACTTTTGTTGTAATCATTCTTTGCGCTTTACTTTGTATATTTTGCAAGTCCTATTGCATCCTTTTAAAATGAAATCGTTTACCATTTGTGCCAATAGTTTTGTAGATTTGGTTGTCAAAATCAAGTCTTCTCTAGTGTCAAATAGTGACTTAAAACTTGCATCATAACTTCCTTTTCTAAGATACCTAATGCTCTGTTTCATATTGTGAAAGGCATAGTCCCCAGACACTATCATACAAGATTTTAATTCTACTACTTTGTATTGGAAAGCACTCATACGTTGTAGTTACAAGAGGTAGTTATAAGGATCTATTGCATATAAGAGGTAGTTACAAGGAGCTATTGCATATATTTGACATTATTTGCTCTTCTATCTCTTTGGCATGTCAAATAACAGGTAGTTACAAGGAGCTATTGCATATAAGAGGTAGTTACAAGGAGCTATTGCAATATATATTTGACCTTATTTGTACCTTCACCACAATGGTTGATTTACTTTTGGTCCTTACACCTTGTTGTTTATTGGTCTTGTGGTACCTTGTCCTTGGCTTGTGGTTGATAGGGTCATTTCTCCCATCTTGAGTTGTTCGTACCACCCTTTAATGTTTTTGGTCCTTTGGGTACTATGGTTGTTTGTACCCTAAATGACCCTAGTACCCCACTTATGATTTATGTTATTATTTATGAATCCTATTTTATTTTATTTGTTATTTTATTATATTACTTTTAATTTTTAATTTTTATATATTTTATTTTAAGTTTACTTTTATTTTTAATTTTTTGTATTAAGTAGTTAAGACTTGTCCTGTCAGATAAAATTGTTGGTGATCAGATATGTGTTTTTCTGTTAAGCTTTTACTTGCACTAAGACTTTTGTTGTAATCATTCTTTGTGCTTTATTTAACTTCTGTTACGAATGTAACTGTCTTTGTTTCATAGCTACTGTTGCATACAACCTTTATCTCTCTCTCTGGTTTGTACTTACCCTTTAGTAGGGTCAATGCGCTCTTAGTGTTGGCTGACCTCTGAGAGGTACAATTTTCACTGAAAGTAATAATAATGAGTATCCGACAAGAAGGTTCCACATTATGGTGTAAGTACCCTAAACCTATCTTCTTTACTCATGCTAATGTTGATTAACTATTGTTAGAAATTACATGTTACTGAAGATTACTTTAACACAATGCATGCCTTAATGCATTGTAATTTTCTAATATGAACTATGCATATTCCTTGTAGCGTCTTTTATAAGGTGACGTGTAGCGTAGGAGGCATGAATCGACTCTGGAGCTGTACTATTATCAGTTGCTAAAGGTTGTAAGACCAACCTTTGCCTGACTCACTCTCTTCACCCATAGCAATAGAAACATAAAATGAGACTAAAAATGAAATTGAAATTGAAAATGAAAATGAGACTAAAAATGAGACCAAAAATGAAACTGAAACGGAAACAAAAAAATGAACCTGAAACTGATATTCTCTGCCAAAAACTGCAGCTAAAATCCCAGGACCTAAGGCTGAACAGATAGCCCCTAAACTTAACTCACGGCCCTTAACAAACACCTGCACCTAGGCGCTACACGTCACCTTATAAAAGGTGCTATGCCTTGCGGTCCTATTTGAACTTTTTTCCCATGGTGCAGGTAGAACCAAATAGGTATTTGTTAGATCTGTCTTCCTCGAGCGAGGGGATTTGAGGAAGGATAGAGGAAAGTGAGACATCTAGTAGGTCTACAAGAGTTTTATCAACTAGATGTCAAAAGATCAGAAGAAAATTCCATAAACGCATGGAATTTTTTCTCGCTGAAGGGGGGTCATGTTCCTATATATATGAGACAATAGGCGACATCGAGGTGCCCTTGAGGTACAAACATATGGTGAAATAATGGGTACCCAAGGATCTTCCTCAACTGAACACAGATTTTTGTGTGAACGAGAGGATATATCGAATTGTACCGTCGTCATTACATGGTTTGGGTTTTTTTTGCATGGATGACATAAAGGTCGGTTATAACAGATGTACAAAATTGATGGAGTATGTTGGACCCTGTTACAACTACAAATATTGGATGCGCCTGGTCCAATATACACGAAGTATGCGTAGATATGGATTGTCAGCAAACTATTTACATTTGAAAGACAAATATCAAAATAAAGGAGCAACATTGTACATTGACGGAAGGACAAAGGCCACAGGGAATATTGCGGGGTTTATAAACAATACACAACCGGGGTCTAAGAAACCCAACTGGGAATTTGAGGGGAGTGAAGGAAACCATGTTTTTGTATGCGCCATTAAATCAATAGCTGCAGGGGAAGAGTTGCTTATTAATTACAATTTGAATCGAGTAGATACAAACACAGTTACTATGGGAGTGGTACATCTAACAATTTACCCAACCTTTTATTAATGAATTTAACATCTTAAGTATTTTTTCGTTAGTTTATTTCATTTAATTTTTCTATATTTACTTCGCAGGGTAGTGATCGGGGAAAATCTTGGCCAACAGATGGTCAGAGGAGTACAACTTCCTCGAGGCAGCATGTATACATCTTTGTAATAGTAAAAATATAATAAGAAAAAAGAGTTTTTTTTTGTTGTGTTTTTTCATTAGTATATTCGTTTGGTTTATATAATGTTATCTATATTTGATGCAGAACGTTGATCGGGGAAGCCACCCGGCTGTTGATCAGACGACAACATCCTCGGGGCAACAAGTAAGTCCAATTGTAATTGTACAATTTAAATACGTCAAAATGTTTTCTTATTATATTGTTTCAGTGAGTATTTTAGTTTCGTTTAGGTAATTTTTTCTATGTTTTTGATGCAGGGTTCTATAAGGGGTACCTCCACAGCAGTAGATCATACCAGACCTGCCTCGAGGCAGCAGGTATACATCTTTGTAATAGTAAAAATATAATATGAAAAAATAGTTTTTTTTTGTTGTGTTTTTTCATGAGTATATTCATTTGGTTTATATAATGTTATCTATATTTGATGCAAAGTGTTGATCGGGGAAGCTACCCCGCTGTTGATTAGATGACAGCAGCGTTGGGGCAATAGGTAAACCTGATTGTAACTGTACAATTTAAATACGTCAAAATGTTTTGTTATTATATTGTTTCATTGAGTATTTTGGTTTTCTTTAGGTATTTTTTTTCTATGTTTTTTATTTAGGGTTCTAAGGGGCACCTCCCTATTGGTAGATCAGGGCAGGTCACCTATAACCATTGATCCGATGAGTAGATCACGATCCTCGAGGAAGTAGGTATAATTCATTGGAATTGTACTAATATAATATGTAGCATAATGTTTTTTTTGTTATGTATTTTTCATGTGTATACTGGTTTCATTATGATAATGTTTTCTACTTCTTTTTTGTAGGGGGATGATTGGGGCAAGTCCCTAGCTTTGGATCAGACGACACCATCATCCAGGAATCAGGTAAACCTAGTTGTAATTTTAGGTATCTATCATGATAGATATGTTTTGTTAATATACTTTTTTCCTCAGTCTATTGCTTTCACGTCAGTAATGTTTTATATAGTTTTGTTGCAGACCAATGATTCAGTGTATGAAACAACATCACAAAAATCAATAGCTTTTGATGTGGATGAGTTGTTGGGAGATGCTGACATTGGTTCTTCTCTAGACCCGGTTATGCTGATAGAGAAGACCTTGAAAACAACTAATGCAGATATCCTTCGTTTGCTATTCATTATTCCGCAGACAGACGAGATTAAAGCCAAGGTTGATGTTTTGGTAAAGAGATCTCATGTCTTGCAAGTAAGTTGTAGAATCTTGAATCATAATATAAATTCATTTAGAAATTTATAATTTTTACTTTTATATGATAGTGAACTTATAAAATGTGGTTTGTATTTATAGGATTTTCTATTACCACACACTATTGGTCAAGGCAGTGTTGGCCCCAGTGATGCCTGTGGAGAGACGTCACATGAGCAAACGACTCCACGTACATCGACTCATGCTCCATTTTTTTCGACTGAACAGTTGGAAACACGTTCTGCGACACCCTCGATTCCAGCTATGAGTGCACCGGCTGCTAGTGACCGATGCACACCAAATCGTGTAGAAGAAGGGGTCGATTTTTGATAATATTATGTCCTGCATGATTTTTGGCCTACTGAATGAATGAATGGTTTAATGAATGTTAGCTTTTATTGAATGAATGTGTTGATTGAATGAATGAATGGTTTAATGAATGTTATATTTTATTTAATGAATGTGTTGACTGAATGAATGAATGGTAAATGTTTGTTTATGATGAAATTTGCATGAATTTGCACGTAATTATTTTTTCAAGTACATGCATTGGGTATGGGGAATTGAGAGTGATGTGAGGGGGGGAGGTGCCATAAGAGATTCCACCTTCACGTGGTTGGCCCTGTTCAGTAGAGAATATTAAATTATTCTCGAAACAGAGAGGAGCTCAATGAATGGCTACGTCGTTGCTGCCTTTCTACAACCCACTCGCGTGTCATCTAAATTTTGACAATTTCTTTGGGCTTGTTATGAAACTAAAACATCTTATCCTACTTTCCAAGCCTCTGAAAAGGTAAGGAATTATCCATTTCCCAAAGTTATTTCTTTGAAGCATTATTGTCATAGCATGTATTCCATGACTTATAAAATTTCTTCTGGTGTATAATTGTAGTGTTGAAATTTTGCTATGGCTATTTCACTCATCCCTTGGAACTTATTACAGATAGCCTTGGGAAACATTTTGAAATTTCAGAAGAAAAATTGGCGTTTTGATGTGATTGGTGGTATTATATACTTTGATTTGGTGTTCTCCATGTTTTCTCAGGTGAACTCTTATTACCCATTATTTTACTTGATTATTATTGTAATTTACATTATTAAATTAAAATTTTCATCAAACGTAAAATGTTCATTATTAATGTTGTTTTTCTTCATTGAGACTACTGAGACTGTATTTTTTCAGGTTCATTTCGTTATTTTCACAAGCAAGCAAATCTTTATTTGAGGGTTCCTACCATGAAATTATTGCAATAAGAAAATATTTGTAGTATGTTGAAAGATGTTTTGAAAGGTAAAGCAAATGTAGACATTGTCAAGCTCCAAAAATCAAGGGAATTTGTTCCAAGAAATTATAAGTATTGGCAACAAATGCGTATTTACAGGACACGGGTAAGAGCAATGATGCAATATCATGACATACTTTTAAATTGTAGCTGCTGTAAAACATTTTTATTTATATCCATCCATTTTCATAGTTCTTTCAAAACTATTGGCATTTTTTGTACACAATTATAGAGAAGACAACTACTTAATTATTGAGTCCAAAAAGCATAACATTGTAAGCAAAAAAACTCCATTCAATGGTAAAGGAGGTATTTTGGTTGTCCTCTTTTTCCATCGTGACTTGATGGTATTCAAAGAATAAATATGTAAAAGAGCATCCTTCATTTCCTACATACATGAATAACTACCTTCTAAAATCCAAAAAGACCTTGATACCATCCATATCTTTCTTGCTCTAAATGACAATGTGATTAATCCAAATAGACTCTTTTATAGGAAATATTAGACCTATAACCATCTTTCCCTTAATCTCCTTTTTCAATTGTTCTTTAACCTTGGGATCAAGACGAGAGATTGATGTTTAACGGTATTATCATTTGGTCGCAACTCAAATTTCATTTCCCCCAGTTTTCCCATGATGCCTTACATCTTAGTAAAACTTTACAAAAACGATTTTTCAGTAAGGTTATGATCTTAGAAATAATATTTTCATCCCAATAATATCTTATAGAAGTGATGTTTGGTTTCTCCTCATAACCGATGTCGGGTTTCCACAACATCAAAGGCTGAGTATATGATGCACTGGAACCATCCTTACCCTTCTCTTTAATTTCCTTGGAATCTCCTTGAAAATATTTGAATGAGATATGTCTCAAATCGTCTAGATCATTTGCATCCTCTCCATTCTGCCCAATCTTCTTGCAATAGAGAGGACGCTTCAATGGTTTTGTAGGGATTTGGAAGGATACATGTCTTGATGATAAGGACAAACAATAGGAGAATGGGTGTCATGCAACTTGTCAGTAAGCAAAAAGTCCTTAATGAGCTTCAATACTTCTCTCACCTTGGGTGACTTAACACAAAGGAGAAGTATTCATATATTTGAATCCAAAGAATAACAAAACCCCTAGTTCACCTTGTTATCTCTTCTTGTAAATACTAGACATTAGGAATGGATCCCAGAGTATGGACACAATTTTGAATAAAAAAATAATGCTACATGCCTTCACTATCCTACTTCTAGGTACAGTTCTTAACATGAATAAAAGGATTCATGCTACCATCATATATTTCCACAATCATGATATCTTTAGCTTTACTGGAAGAGAATTTTTGACATTCTAACTTAGCTAGAAAACCTATGTGTCACAGCAGGATGGAACTCATCCCAAGTAGATAGGTCTTATTTTTGTTTGTTTCCTTCGACACTTCTCGACCTCCATCCTTAAGGGTAATCTCCTCCTTACTTTAGCTTCTTTGCTTCAAGTTGTTCATGTTGGTGGGGGCATATATTTCAAGCCCCTTTTTCCTTTTCTAACTTTTTAGTTGCAAATCCATAACCTCATTCATCAAATACTTTCCTTTTCCTTGACAAAACTTGGGAAATTTCCTTGCTCACTTTGACCTTCAACCTCATTTATGCTTCCCTCGTGTAGGGTCCTTCGAAACTTGAATATATGGCTCAATACTCTTGCATAAGACCAATACTAGCCTCCCTCAAAAGCTTCTCTTGCACATGATACACCCACGAGGCCTTATGTGTCACTTTCACACATTCACCTTTGTAGGAACTCATAACGCACCTTCCATCAGCCCTCCAGTGAGATATTTTGGAAGGAGTCCTCTATTCTTGGCCCTTTAAATATTTGAGTGATATGCTGGCTCCCTTAGGCTTCTTCCTCAAAAGAAGGCTTTCTCAAATTGGGATAACAAACTCTAGAAAAAAGTGGATGTGATAAGTGGGCTAACCAACTCCATAAAAAATGGATCCGATAGGCATATGTGCAAGAAACAGTCAATGGTGGTTAATGGTTGTTATAACAACCTCCCTAAGATGTACCACCCTCAAGAAATGTGCTAAAAGAGTGGAACACTCCTCTTTTGACTGATTGGCATTTTGAACATGCCATGAAGACAATCGTTATTTATGGGAGAGAACAACCAACTTTGTACCTTTACCGATCTACTACTGCTAGCTTTACTTTTAGTGCTTACCTTTCTACCTTTGTTGTTGATGGATCACACGTTACTAGCGATTCAAACAATATGACAAGAGAGCTATAATATAATCCAACAACTCACTTGAAGAAACACTCAATTAAGAGTGGTATGAACTACATTAATATGTATTAATAATATATAATAGTTATATATTGAACTATATTGGTATGTAGTATTATATTTTATATATGTTAATATATGTTAAATATATAATATGTTAATATATATAAATATTAGATATTTAACATATAATATAGATAATATGTTAGGGTTATATATAATATTAATATACTAAGTTTTTAATATATTTAAAATGTATTATAGTGAAATATTATATTATTTATAATATAAAAATAGTAATAAATTTTTAAAAATATAATTTATTGGAGAGAAAGATACCGGGGGTAATAAATTGGTTGGAAAAACAATTGGGGTGTTTTGCAAAGAGACTTAGATTTTCCACACATCCTCTATTGGAAGTAGGGTTAAAGATTGTTGATGGTTTTGTGGTTCTAAGTGAAAAGGAAAAAGTGAGGGGCTTAGATTCATATTTTCCACATATTTGTGATTTGCAATAGGGTTAGAGATTGCTGACGCTCTTGTGGTGCTATGTGAAAAAGAAAAAGTGGTTAGATGGGAGGAGAGTAAGCTTACACCATTGATTGTTGTTGTGATGGTAATATGCATGTTATCTATTGTTTATAAGTTTTTTATTTAAATAATTTGTTTTTATCTTCTTAATTAAAAATATATGTTTTTTTTTTTATGGACAGTGATGAATCAAACCCCAATATTTATGAATGAAACTCACATAAACCTAAGGGACAAATGCTTTTTATTTTTTTGGGTTAAAAATTGCTTGCAATGTTGAGGACAACACTTTTCTCATTGAGGGTATCTGAAAAACCTAGCTACAATAGCATTTCGGTTGTGTTTTACCAAAACCATCTTTGAAACAAAGAACCAGCTATATCCTTATATGTTTTCCATGTATATTCATTCAGCGCAAAGAAACGATCAAATTCTGGTAGAAACATCTTTTAACATATTATATAGTTGGCTATTTATGACTGGATAAAACACTTTAAACCTATCTTGGCTTCTCAAATTCAAATTTAGGACGCATGGTGATCTTTAATTGGAATCAAATTGATGGAGACCTAAACTATAGACCTACAATTATCCAATGATTCTCCAATGGTTAGTCAAAAGCATAAATGAATCCACAATTTTTATGTGATTGCTAACAACCCAACTTTGTTCTTAATTAACATTAGTTTCAGATCATCTACTCTTTGCTGGAAATACCATATTTCTACAGGAATTGAATAGGAATTACCAAAATATTTGCTGGGAGGCAACTACTTGCACAATAAAAACAACAAAAAATAGTGGCGATGCATACATGCAAGAATATTAGTAAGTCATTCTCAAAAAATGGATATCTGTATAACTAGGCAATTAGAAATGGATATTTGTATTTTTTAAAAAAAAATTGAATATATGCATCGGATATCCGACGAACCCTTCCAAAGAATCTGACGTCGTTGCCATACCACCGACGGCTAAAGGCATCGGATATCTGACTTCTTACAATGCCAAACCGTCAGATAGCCGATGGACCCTTCCAAAGAATCCGACACCGTCGCCATACCACCGACGACTAAAGGCGTCGGTCTTTGATGTCAATCGTGTCGGATATCCGACCGTCGTCGCCATACCACCGATGGTAAAGGCATCGGTCTTTGATGTCAATTGTGTTGGATATTCGATGCTTATGTTGTTGAATATCCGACCTCCTATAAAGTGCTAATTGTCGGATATTCAACGGGAGTATTAAAAGAGGAGTGACCTTGGATATCCGATTGGACGAGGTTGGATATCCGACGTGTCCATTTTGCTGTCGGATATCCTCTGAAGTGCAACCGAATTTTACAAAAGATGATGCTTGTCGGATGGTCGACAACATGATGTCGAAAATCATACATTTATGCCATCGAATTTTGGGTTAAAAAATGCTAGTGATTTTCTTGGACTCCAGAGGCAACTCAAGCTTTTGAACAACTTAAACATGCAATGTGCACATCTCCTATATTGGCCACACCAGACTTCACAAAAACCTTTATTATGGAATGTGATGCTTGAGGAAATGGCATTGGCGATGTTCTAATGCAAGAAGGACACCCACTTGCTTTCACAAGTCATCCAATCAAGGGAAATAACTTACAAAAGCCCATTTATGAGAAGGAAATGTTGGAAATACTACATGCTCTTAAGAAATGGCGTCCTTATCTAATAGGTAGGCACTTCAAGGTCAAAACAGATCATGATAGTCTTAAATAATTCTTGGAATATAGATTATCTTTAGAAGAGCAACACAAGTGGGTAACCAAGATGTTGGGATATTAATTTGAAATCATCTATAGAAAGGGGAAACATAATGTGGTGGCAGATGCACTCTCCAGAAAATATGAAGATGTTGGGGCATTACTTTGTTCCATTTCTATTTTACAACCAGACTAGATAGTAGCAGCAAGGGAAGAATGGAAAAAAGACCTATCTGTGTGGATGCTCATTCAAAAGCTACAGAATGATCCCAGTGTATCATATACTTTTGTGTGGAAAAATGATTCACTATGGTATAAGGATCGGTTATATTTATGCAAAAACTCCCAACTCAAGCAGAAGGTCCTTTCAGAATTACACGCCTCTCCTACAGGTGGGCACTCAGGATTCCTGAAAACTTACCACAGGTTCAAGAAGGAATTTTTTTGGGAAGGTCTTAAATCTTATGTTCAAAGGTTCGTGGTTGAATGCTTGGTTTTCCAACATAATAAGGGTGAAACAATTAAGACCCCAGGACTTCTACAACCATCAGACATACCTTACCAGTGCTGGGAGGAAGTATCCATGGATTTTATCACAGGTCTACCCAAGTCCAAAGGAAATAATGTTATTATGGTGGTTGTTGATAGAATCATGAAGTATGCACACTTTTGCGCACTCGCTTACCCTTTTAATGCAAGTACAATAGCTGCAACCTTTATGGAAACTGTTCAGAAGTTACATGGAAATCTGAATATTATTGTAAGTAATAGAGATCCAATTTTCACTGAAAAATTTTGGACTGAACTATTTTCCTGTTTGGATACTCAATTGGCTCACAATTCATCTTATCACCCTCAATCTGAAGGGAAAACTGAGATCGTGAATAAGTGTTTGAAAGGATATCTTCTTTGCTTTGCATCTGATAAACAAACACAGTGGGTGAAATGGTTGTCTTTGGCATAATGGTGTTACAATAATTCCTTCCATACATCATAAAAAATGTCTCCATTTATGGTACTTTATGGCTACCAGCCTCCATTTATCACATCTCCCTTAAAAGGAAAATCTAAAGTTCAATCCGTGGAAGATCACATAGAGCACCAGCAAGAAGTTCTCCAGATACTTAAGGACAACCTGACTATGTCAAAAAACAGGATGAAACAACAAGCTGATCAACATCGCAATGAAATGAGTTTTGAAGAAGGGGATTGGGTATTTCCCAGGCTACAACCTTACAAGCAAATGTCTCTCAAGCTATTAAAGAAGGAAAATAAATTAGCACCCAAGTATTATGGTCCTTATAAAGTGTTGCAAAAGATTTTTAGTATGGCTTACAAATTGGAGCTCCCTTCATCTTCAAGAGTACATCTAGTTTTCCACGTTTCTTGCTTAAAGAAGGTAATAGGAGACAAGATCCTAATTCAAACAATCTTGTCATAGCTTAATAAAGAAGGAAAAGTCATATTGGAACCTGAACAAATCACTGAAGTACCTCATAAAGTGGAAGAACTTACCAGTTGAAGATTCGACATGGGAAGATGAGTCCTTAATATAAAGGCATCCACAACTAATCAAGCATTGAGGACAACACTTTTCTGAAGGGGAGGGGCATGTTAAGCCCTAAATATGGGCACATTCCCCCCTATATTGTGGTTCATTACATTATTTTTGATGTCGGCTTTGGTTCATTAGTGGTAATTGTCATTAGTATGGTTATATTAGTTATGTCGGCTTGGGTCAGTTAGTTGGGATTGTACCCCTTAGTATCTTATATATAGGAAGGAGACCTTTCATTTGGAGTATCTTGTGTACTTAGTACATTGTATAAGGAGGTTTCCCCCTCGAAGAGGCTTGTTATTCAACTATTTTCTTCAATCAAGTCGTGGAGTACTCTTTCTAATATGTTTCTGCTCTTTTAATACTTTTTTTGGAAATTTGTTGCATAACATCTCATCAGTGAATGACGTAGGAAATGGGTTGGTTAATGTAACTTTATTGAGTCCATGAAAATCGATGCATATTTTGAGATTCTTCGGGTTCTGCTTCTTCAATTGGACGACCATCAGGTTGGCCCACTCTGATTGTCAACTAGATAGATGATCCTAGTTGCTAACATATTTTCAATTTCCTTTTTAAATCTATGTTTATAGTTGTGAACCAACTTATACAGTCATTTATTTATAGGCATCGCATCCGACTTTATGTCATTTTTCATTTCTCCCATTTCTTGGACTAAATAGTTTAAATCTTTGTAATCCCCGACGAATACGTCTTGATATTCTTTTAATATATTTGTAATCTCTACTATTTCTTGATCCGAGCAATAATCTCCTATTTTAGCCATCTTTGGTCCATCGTCGTTGGATATGTCGACTTCCCTTGTCTTTATTTGTGCGTCCATCCAATTTGGTGCTTTTGATTCATTGATTGGTTGTTATCCCTCTTTAAATTCTTGGAAAGACGGGGGAAATTATTTTCCTTCAAATTCCTCTTCTTTATAGTATGTGGAAACTTCCAAAACTAATCTTACTAGACGGTTTACATTAGGGTGATTCATTTTCCATTGAAAGCTTTTCCCAATAGTATTCTCATTTTCCATGTGCAGTTGAGTCAAGACTTAGATCAACTGTTTTTGTTTGGTTGAAAGTATTTTACATTCCGAGACTAGTCGATCACTTTTATCATTTCCCTCAACTTGTTGCTTTGTCAGTTTAATGAATTGGTGTAGTTCTTGTCCTACTTCTTGGAGGAATTCTTTTGCAGGTGAAAATGAAAAATATTTGATCAAATTCTCCTTAAGAGTTTTGTAGGTGAAAATGAAAAATATTTGATCAAATTCTCCTTAATAGTTGATCAAATTCTTCCATTTTGTACCACTTGTTAGGTGAGTCATCTAGCGTGTTTGGGAACGAGTGTGGACAAATTATCTCGTCTCTGTATCCGAATTGTTTCCATTATTTTTTGGAATTTTCTATGTGAGAAACAAGATCTAGGCCTTGGACACATTTTTTAATTTCAACTTGAGATGTTATTTTTTTCCACCAAATTGCTTAATAAAATATGTTGAGGCAGTTGTTCAAGTCTATAGTTGTGACTAGTGAGTATCCCACCATATAGTTGCTTGACCCGTGAAGGTCTCGATTAAGCTTTGCAATCAGCCTTGATATCCCACATTTTTAGATACCGCTTTGACATGAGTTACTGGTGACTTGTGTTCCTTATACCTTAGGGGGTGCCACCTCATCGATATAAGGGTTGGATAATCCTTTTTTCTCTTTTCAAAAAATATAGGTATGACAGATACTACGAAACAATTATGTGTTGGTCATCGAGGGATGACCTCGACTAACCAACAGTCTCTTGCATGTGCTTCATAGTTTTCTATTTTCCAGTTGTACAGAGTGAATATCGCCATATTCATTAGGTTCAATCAAGTCTTCATTATTCTGCATAACTTGATATAGCCTTCTTATATTCGCGCCATGGTCGTCTGGTTCAACCCATGGATTTTCTTGAGATGGATAGATAGGTACAATAACCTTTTTTCCATCTCTATTGAGATTTATTCTGTCTTTTTCAAGAGAGATAGATGCTTTCGTTTGTCTTCCCCACGGTCGTCCAACAAGTGCAAGGAATGGATTTCCTTGAGTCTTTTGGATCAATTACTTTAAATTCAATTTGTGTATCAATTCCCAAGATTCCAATGCTAACATTTTTCCACACCCCAATGGGTTCAATTAGACCTTGGTTGGCTAACTTGAGGTAGATCCCAAATTCCAAAAATTGTAGACGACCAATTTGTTCCCATGTTGATCTTGTCATGATGTTCACTTGGGAGCCAAAGTCGAGGATGACTTGCGAGATGCAGTATCCTTCCATGTCGAGATCGACCAATGGGTCAATTTCCATCTTTTCCTTCTGGTTAAGCTGGCACAGTTTTTAGCAATTTTTTCCTGACTTGCACTATTCTTTAGGATACACACTAAATCAATAAATCTAGCGACAACTTTTTATTTCATGAGGATTGTTGGTTGTGGAGCTTGATATTCTTGATTTAGAGATGTTGTTGTTTAGGCGTGATTGTAACTCAGTTTTATATGATATGCAGGTGGACTGTATACTCACCTTAGCAGGGGGCTATGGAGGAGCATTTCCCCCCCGGAAGAAATTTTTTGGGTTGTTTTGTTGGCCAACAGTTTACAGGCCCATGATTTTGGGTAGCCCATGGTATTTTACCATGGTGATTCCCCTTTAAAAGGAAGACATTGTAATACGACTGTGTAATGTATTGTAGCATTGTAAAATCTCTGTGATTGTGTAAAGAGACTAAGAGAGATTGAAGAGGAAATTGTAGCAGATGTGCTGCAGGCTGTATCCCTTCATTTGTTGGATGATATAATAATAAAAGGACTGGAAATTTATCCGTGGACGTATACCATCTTGGGTGAACCACGTTATATTGGTGTCTCTCTTGTATTGTGTTTATGTGATTTATATTTGCTTCTTGTTTATTGTTATTGTTATATTCTTACATTCTTTATTTTCTTCTTGATGTGATAACTCTTTAAATATATGTGAAACAATATTAAATATGTCTTTCTGATTGTGTGGATTTGGATAGTTTTTTTTTTGACAGAAACGGTTAAGATTTATATTAAAGATCTGTGGCAAAGCCACCCATTGATTTACAAGCCAAAATTATAGCAGTTCTAGCTGTCTTGCTATCTTTAATTACAGATGCCTGTAACTGATCAGGACTTTGGTAAAAACAGAAAACTGTAGACTGTAAATAGAAAACAGACAGCAAAACAGATAACCAAAAGGAACCTAGCTAGGAATTAACGGTGACAAGCTCCAGCAGACAGGTTTGCCTTTGAAGGATTCTTGCTCGAACTTGAATTTCCAGCTCCGCGGAGGTTCTCCATAGCAAGTTCCAGATTCCGCAGCCTTTGGTCCAGGTTTTCTATGGCGGCCATGATTTTCATCTCCAGAGTCTCCAGGGCTACCGCAAACTCTTCGCGATTGCTACCAACTTCGTCATCCAGCCTGTCCAATCGCCTGCCTCCTTACGCGTCCATACGATTCATAAATTCTCCCTGCCTTCTGACTCGGCGACGGAGTACCCGGATTTCCACCTCCAATTCCAACAATGGGTCGGGGGAAGAAGCCGCCGAGTCTTCTGTATCAGCCATGACAATAAGCAGGAACCAGATGCCAACCGGGTAACACAGTTTAACGACGAGAAATATCAGCTTCCTTCTTCCTGTAGACGTCTCTTTTAAAACCAGGGTGGTAGATCTTTTAGCACCGGAGCAGGGGAAGATGCCGTTCTTGATGCTGATGTCCACTCCATGAAATGAATTAGGCATCATTTCCCTTAAATCTTCGCATGTCTCCGTATCCTTCAGCCTATTCCGGATGGCTCCTTTACCTAGAATCGTACCATTCCTTAAATAACGTCTTGTACTGCTGAGATCGGTGAACTCCGGAGAATCATGCACCAGCGTGTTATCATAATTAGACCTGGCATTGAGATCCCCTGTGGCACTATCGTGCAGACTGAGCTGGATTGAAGAAAGCAAACCCCCTCGCATGGAGACGTCCAGGTGATAAAAGGAAGGCAAGCAGATCTTTCTCCATTGAATACCTTGATCCCTGGTACGGCGACTGGTACGAACCATCATCCGCCTTAGCGAAGTTGCCGTCACCCTTGCTGAAGTGGGACGAGCGGAGATGAGTGGTAGATAAAGGAAGCAGGGGGGGAGGAAGTTGTCCTCGCATGAAGACACGTCGCACTCCCGAATGAAGTCCATCCGGCCCAGGTGGCTCCAGATGCCATATGCCTAAAGCATGCATCCAACACGTACTTTAATGATCCCTTGCCAATTACCCATAGTATGCATGTTCGGAGGCGAGCTCAACGAGCTACGGGATAGAGACCCAATTAATTCTTTCATTGAATTTAAGATACCCTTTCCGTAAGATAATTGCTTCATTTGCTACTTTGTCAGCCTGTCCATTATTCCTCCGAAGGACATGGAAGAATTCGATGTCCTGGAAAAGAGGAATGAGCAGAGTAATTCTTTGAAGTACCTGACGAAGACGCATGGATGCAGGTAAGTTCATAGTATTTATGCATTGTATAATCATCCTGGAGTCCCCTACAACAGTTGCTTGCTGAACGCCATGGATAAGAGCTTGATTTAAGCCTTGCCAAAGGGCCAAGGCTTCCGCAATGTTGTTGGATTCTACTCCTAAATTCCAGGAATAAGTGAATATCGGTTGTCCATCGGGGCTAATGAAAACCCCTCCCCCTCCTGCCTCCCCTGGGTGGATTTGGATAGTTATCATTCTTATTTTGAGTCTTTGTGACTTGGGTATTGTCATCCCCAATTCTTGTGCCATGCCTTATGACAATTTGATTTTTTTTTAAGATTTAGTACTTCGTGCTTGGGGACATGAGACAAGAGAATAATATTGTTTTTATTACTAAGTTTCTCAAGCAATATAGGGCAGTCTTCAAGACTGTGATCCCCTACACCATATTTTTTACAAAACTTGAGATCTGTTCCATCTTTCCAAGGACAGTCGTGACTAAAGTGTTCTTTGCTAAAGCAGATGTATCATCGCGACTTTCCTCGACCCTGGGTCACATTGCTTTGATTGTTATTGTATATTCCGTGACCTCTATATCCTCCTCATCGATTGTATATGTTATTCCTTTGGTCGTTGATTCTGTTGTCTTGGCATCTTTGATTATTTTGGTCGACGGTCTACATTTCGTACTGTTTGTCCTAGGTCTATTAGCTATTTTCCCTAGGCCTATCTTTCTATTTTAGACAATTTTATCCCTTTTTGGTCTTCTTATTTTTCATGTTTGGGTTGCTTTGATTTCATTTTTAAATATCTTATGCATTCACAATATTTTAGTTTAAAAAACTTAAGCTCCTATAGATTAATAGAGGTCTTTTCATATCATGAAATGCAAAGTTAGGATTTAATGATGTATTGCTTATGTTTAACACAAGCTGGCAGTGCATCTCATCATGCGCGCTGCTAGCTTGCCAAGGTTAGGGTTATGTGCAGGCAGAAGAAACAATAATGAATCTTTTCAGTCTTTGGGATTTGTTCCTGTTTACAAGCCGACAATTGACTCTGAGTTACACTTGGAAGAGTAATAGTACTGCTCCATATTCAAAGATCATTTCGAACTAAAATGTTCTGTACCCTATTAGTTCGATGTGAAATGGTTATTGATCTCCAAAGAGAATTTTATGTTATCTTCTGCGACCTCCACCTCCAACATTGTGTCTATGGCCTTAAATGCAATAATGGTTATCAGAGATCTAGTCATTGGAAATGAGAAGACGGAAAGTATGTTCTTTTAACTATTGCAGAAGGTTGTGACCCTGTGAATAGGCTCTTTTATTGTGATCTCACTGCTCTTCCTCAAGGTCTTGAAGGTTTCAAAGGCAAGAAGGAGATGCTTCTTTTCCAAAAAATTATTGATAACTTTGAAGCATAGTATGAGCTTGTTGCAAATGATGATGCTTTGTTCACTTTCTGAACCAATAAAAATGATGCTAGGTATAAATTAATTCGTGTAGAATTTACATAGCAGGAAGCTTGGAGTGATGTTGTTGGAGAATCTGAGAAGGATGCCCTTGAATCAGCTTGTTGCACCAATGACAATCAACTTATATTAAGCTATTTAAGTGATGTCAAGTATGTTCTACAAATATGGGACTTGCAATCTGGACACTTGATTCATAATTTCCAAATAGATATTGGGTCACTTAATGGGATATTAGGAAGGCGTAAAGGAAAAGAGATATTTATTGGTTTTACAACCTTTCTTACTCCTGGCATTATCTATCGATGCAACTTAGATGTGGAAAAACCAGAATGATTTCATATCTGCTGTCGAGTTCCTTGTATCAGAGGGGTATATACAATATAAAAAGCTATGTATTGAAGGTGGAAGTAATGGTGGACTTCTTGTTGCAGCTTGTATAAACCAAAGACCTGACCTATTGGGTTGTGCACTGGCTCACGTTGGTGTTATAGACATGTTGTGTTTTCATAAATTTACTGTTGGCCACACATGGACATTTGATTATGGCTATTCAGATAAGGAAGAAGAATTTCATTGGCTGATTAAATACTCACCATTGCATAATGTAAAAAGACCCACAGGACATCAACATTTGTAACAAGAATGGAAACAACTTTTATAAAAAAAGGAGAAAACATAAATGTTGAAAACATGGGATTTTCTGGAAATTACTGTTTTTGCAGTTGACTTCAAACCTAGTTTCTAATAAAATGGAAAGGTGTTTTTAAAAACTGAAAGAGGCTTTTCTCAATGACGGGTTCATCTACAAAAACCTCTCTCATTGTTTACACAGCTATTACAATTTGGAATATATGCAACGATCTGTGAGACCCATTTTCCAGATTTTGTCAGTATTTTGTTGCTGCAGAATATTAGAATTGTTTTTGAAATTCGTGAAGATAGCTATCCCAATTGATTATATCAGCTCTAAATTCGAAGTTGAGGTTGGAGATCAGATTCTTATCCCTCATATCATGCAATCAAATCATATCTTTGCACATTTTTAGTGGGTCAAAGATTAAACCCTAGATTTTAGGTATGGGACTGACTTTCTAGATTTTTTTTGCAATCTTGTTGATATGACTAAGTGCAAATTCGACCCTAGTAGGTGTCATCTATGTATATTTTTAGTAAATAAGATCCAAACTATAAGGATCTAGTTGTCACTCATAGATCTATAAATCTCATGTAAAATCATATGGAAAAGGGACACACATGAGAGTCGATATGCTTGGAGATTATACAGTCCTGCAATGTTACTTGTGTAAGAACTTCCTTTTCTTATGAATGAATTAATATATCTATATGGAGCTAGGTTTTGAACTTATATTATGTGAATATTCTTTGGTTTTGGTTGAACCCTTGTTTACATTGATGTTTATGTAGATGTTTTCTATGTAGATACTGTGTTTGCAAGTGGATATTGATGCTTACATGATGTTTGAAATGTTATTTCAAGTACCTGTACCTTTACATATGCTGCAATAATGAACTGTTTGTTTATTACTTGTATTTGTATGTTTTTGAAGCCTATCTCCTGGACTAAAAGTTATACTGTCATTCATTCTGCAAAATCTTGTCTTTATACATATATCTTCTGATGTTTTTAGATTATTGTGTCTCTGTATTTAGTCTTTACACTCTTGACTTTTATATTGTTATCCACAAAACCACAAAAACAATCCTTAAATTCCGAGGTGCCTAAACACTGCTACCCTGTAGTCTAGGTAACATACTTTAGGATAAACAAGTACAATGTCTGATAATTTGTCTTATTCTTGACGTTCTTGATGCATTCTGCGATAGTATGTTGCGTCGTTCTACAAGTGCTGTACCATTTGGGTTTAACACTATTCACATTGTAGGGACATTTTGTTGGAATAATTAAGCCTTCCTACCATTCATTTATTTACATAATATGCATTAATTAATCTTGTATTGGTTAATTCTATGTAATAAATAAGGAAATTGCCATTGTGTGGACCACAAGGCAATATGAGAGGCTAAAATACATCCATGGTGTGATCTACAAGCCACCTAGGCCACTTGGGCGCCTTCCAAAAGATTTCTGGATAAGGTTTCCTACCATTCATTTATTTACATAAGATGCATTAATTAATCTTGTATTGGTTAATTCTATGTTATAAATAAGGAATTGCCATTGTGTGGACCATAAGGCAACATGAGAGGATAAAATACATCCATGGTGTGATATACTAGCCACTTAGGCCACTTGGGCACCTTCCAAAATATTTCTGGATAAGGTTTGAGGAAGAAAGGGGCACTTGTGGAAAACTGCTGCTTTTTACTGCTTTTCCCCCCATAGGGAAAAGCTAGTCAACCTAGGAAAGTGTTTTTTACACCAAAAACTTTCCTTAATGTTATTTCCACCCAAAATTCGTATTTTGCATTCTTTTTGTCTATATTTCACCTTCAGCTCACTAATTTAGCAATTCGTGAGCTTTTGGGCTGATTTGGAAAGTCAACTTGCCACCTAGGGGGGATGGGCATATTTAGCAAGTCTGATGATTAGGAGCTTTGTTTGGCATCTTTAGCCATTCAATTTTATGCTGTAAATTTATTTTAATAGCAGCCTATTACATTCATATGTTGGCTGATGGAATTTTATTCATGAGAAGTTAATACAAAGATCTACTCTTGTGCATAATTTTTGTGTCTTTGACTAGTTGTGTGAGATTTTTCATATGAGAGAGTGTAATTTCTTGAATAGTTCTTGGATGTGATCTGATTTTCACATGGTATTAGATCCATCAAGATATTCCTTTCATCTATTGATTGTCTTGCAGGATCCAACAGTCTCAGGAAGGGCGCATTGATCAATTCACCGGGTGAATTCTATTCTCTACAGGGCGCATTTTGGAATCCATAAGTGTTCTAATTTCAGTCCAAAAGTTTATATCAGTTGAAGCAATGGATCATACACAACATATCATCCTCACTCCTTTCAATTACTTTGATTGGAAAGAACAGATGGAGATTCTACTAAGGAGCAAAGGGATCTACAGGGTGACCATGGCTATTGAAGCTGAGCCAACCTCAGCAGTGGAGAAATCTAAATGGCATAATCGAAGGGATGAAGCCTATGGGCTGTTATGTCTCACTACATCCAGAGAAATCTTATTTCATCTTGATGGCCTCACTTCACCCAATGAAGTATGGCTGAAACTTCAAGAACTGTTCGATAAAACCGATGAATTGAGAGGCCACCAATTGGATAACGAGCTAGTTTCTTTGAGTCTGCAAAATTTTGATAATATACAAGACTTCTTCTCCAAATTCAAGTCTCTTGTATTGCAGCTGAAGCAATGTGGAATAGACAAGAAAGATGAGCAATTAGTTTTGGCCATTCTCTCCAAGCTTGGCCCCGACTATTCAATCTTTGTTTCCACCTTCCATTCCACCCGGAAAGCAATTCAAAATTGGAAGAGCCCGTCACTTTCAGAATTCATGGAGTCATTAACACAAGAACAAGAAAAGCTGGTTTTAATGGGAGCCATTAAAAATCCATCCAAATACCACTGTCTAAATGTTGGAGACTCAAAGAATTCGAAAGGCAAGAAGAAAGGAAACTTCAAGAAGCCCACCGGTGAGCGGAAAGACAAGCAGAATTTTAATGGAGAGTCATCAAACTTCAATAAGAATCTGAACAAAAAGAATGAGAGGACAAAGTGTAATTATTGCAGAAAGGGATTTCATCCTGAAAGCTCTTGCATGAAGAAAACCATTGACCAATTGACTTCACTCTTGGAGAAAGCCAACATTCCTCTTCTAGAGAGCGCAAGGAGGAAGGATGGAGGACAAAATTCCGATGATAAAGAGAGAGTTCATGCATTGATGTCCAACACATCAAAGTCTTCATCATTCATCATTGATTCCGGTGCTTCAAGACACATGCTGTCTGCAAGTAAGTATTTTACTTCACTTGACTCTTCCAGTGGTCCGAACATTGTATTGGGAGACAATTCTGAAACTTCTAGCAAAGGCAAAGGTAGCATAGATCTCGAGTTTGGGTCATTTAATAATGTTTTATATGTCCGTGGACTTGCTGCAAACCTACTGTCAGTCTATCAGATGACCCATACAGGGCTTCCCAAGAGAGTAAACTTTACCCCCAATGATGTTGAGATAGCAGAAATTTCAACAGGAAAAATTATTGCATTTGGTACTGCTGATCATTGTTCTAGAATTTACAAGTTTTCTCATTTTGTGCCAAACTCCTCACCTTCTGCTCTGTTAACTCATGCCAATGAGTCCAGCAAACTATGGCATGAGAGATTTGGCCACCTTAATTACAAATACCTTTCCCAACTTCATGAGAAAGAGATGGTTATAGGGCTGCCCAATATCAAATTTTCCAAAGGTGTCTGTCAATCCTGCATCCTAGGAAAACATCCTGAGCATAAGTATGAGAGATCTACCACTGAGAGAACCACTGCACCATTGGAACTTATACACACTGATTTATCAGGTCCATTTCCTCATGATTCATTGAATTCAACAAAACATATTATCACATTCATAGATGATTTCAGCATGCATTGTTGGATTTATTTCATCAAGCTTAAATCAAAAGTTTTTGGGTTATTCAAGTTATTCAAAGCCTCAGTTGAGAATCAGTCTGGTAGGCATATAAAAGTGTTAAGATCTGATAATGGTGGTGAGTATGTGAAATCAGATTTTCAGCAATTTTGTGCTTCATCGGGCATACAGATGCAACATACAGTTCCATATACACCTCAGCAAAATGGGCTTGCTGAGAGGAAAAATAGATCTCTTAAGGAGATGGCCACATGCATGCTTGAGGAAAAAGGTTTGTCTCTCAAGCTATGGGCTGAGGAAATAAATTGTGCCACTTATATTCATAATAGAGTTCCACACAAATCTCTCAAAGGTATCACTCCTTTTGAGGCTTGGACAGGTCACAAACCTGACATCTCTCATTTCAGGATTTTTGGCTCAAAGGCTTGGGCTAGGATTCCGATTGAGAAGAGGAGGGCTATGCAGCCCCAAAGCCAACCATGTTTATTTGTTGGATATTCAGAGGAATCCAAAGGTTATAAGCTACTGAACATGACCACTCATAAATCATTCATCGAAAGAAGTGTGCAGTTTGAGGAAGATCCCTCTCAGAGCGCAGAAATTGGAGATTCATCTTCACCACCGATTGAAGAAGTAAGCGATGTTCTTGATATTTTTGATTCTGATATTCTAATGATGAGGATCAATTTATTGCAGATTCTAACTCACCTGCAAGGCCTAAGTGGGCTGCAAAAACTTTGCAAGCAGCAGGTGAACTAGCAGGCAACCCTCAGGACCAAAGAAGGACTAGATCACAGTTTGAGACTGCTCTCAATGTGAATGATCCTTATCTTTCTGGGAAGTGCTATATGATGATAGATTCTGATCCACAAACATATGAGGATGCCTCACATGATCCTAGATGGAAGATTGCTATGGATGAGGAGTTTTAGTCATTGCAGAAGAATGAAACTTGGGAGCTAGTCAAGCGCCTCGCAGGCAGAAAGTTGGTAAGATGAAAATGGATTTATAAGACTAAATGTGCAGTGGATGGTACATACATTAAGTACAAAGCAAGGCTGGTAGAAAATGGGTATTCTCAAGTCCAAGGACTTGATTATAATGAAACACTTGCACTGGTAGCTCAGAAAGACTCCATTAGACTAGTTTTGGCAGTGGCAGCTTCCAAGCAGTGGGAAGTACATCACATGGATGTGAAAAGTGCTTTCCTCTATGGGGAACTTGAAGAAGAAATATATATGTAGCAGACACAGGGGTACACATCAGATCCAAACCTTGTTTGCAGGTTGAAAAAATCTTTGTATGGACTCAAGCAAGCCCCCAGGGCTTGGTATGCAAAGATGGACAGTTTTCTGTTGTCACAATCCTATGTTCGGTGTAAATCTGACCCAAATGTCTATATGAAGTTTGCTGATGGTTTTATAATGTTAATAGTGTTGTATGTTGATGATTTGCTGATCACGGGTGATAGCACTGAACAAATAGCATCACTAAAAACCGCAATGCACCAAGCATTCTCCATGAGTGACTTGGGAATTCTTAAGCAATTTTTGGGGCTTGAGATTTCTCAAACAAAAGAAGGAACCAAGGTATGTCAGTCAAAGTATGCTTCTGATTTGTTAAAGAATTTTAAGATGGCTGATTTCAAGCCTTCTAAGACTCCATTCCTTTCTGGAGTTAGAATGGAAGAAGCAGAATCTACACCACTTTTTGACAGTACTCTATATAGACAGTTGATTGGCAGCTTGCTCTACTTGACACACACTTGACCAGATCTTGCATATGCTGTGAGTGTGGCATCTAGATATATGGAGCAGCCACATGAGTAACACTAGAGGGATGCAAAAAGAATCCTTCATTATGTGCAGGGAACAAAGAGTGATGGGATTCACTATGTGGCAGATTCGAGCTTAGATCTCTTGGGTTTCACAGATTCGGATTGGGCTGGTGATATCCTTGACAGGAAATCCACATCAGGATTTGTATTCATGCTTGGAGGTGGCCCTATTTGCTGGTCCAACAAGAAATAGAATGCCATAGCACTATCTTCAGTGGAGGCAGAGTACAGAGGAGCAGTGAATGTTGCTACACAGTGTGTTTGGTTGCAGGGGATTTTGTCTGAGTTTGAGATTTCTTTCAGTACTCCTACTGTCATTTATTGTGACAACCAGAGTGCCATTAGAGTTTCATGTGATCCAATACAGAGGCATAGGACCAAGCACATAGAGATTCATATGCACTACATCAGAGGCCTAGTGCATGATCAGATCATAGATTTGCAGTATTTCCCCACAGGTGAGCAAACTGCAGATATCTTCACCAAGGCTTTCATAGAGAAGACATTCAGCTATCTTAGATCACTGCTTGGGATGGTTGAACATGTGGTGGAGTGAAGGTTTGATCAACAACCTTTCAATTTTGATATGTCCATGTTTTGAGGGAAGGTTTTTCCCATGAGGTTTTCCTTCTATCCTTGTTTTGTGGACCGACAGTATTTTGTACGGGGTGACCAAGTCTTGTTACTGGGCCCTTAGTATTTTATTTTCTCATTTTTAGATAATTTAAGTTAGAATTAAGAGGGGGTGTTGGAATAATTAAGCCTTCCTACCATTCATTTGTTTACATAAGATGCATTAATTAATCTTGTATTGGTTAATTCTATGTAATAAATAAGGAAATTGCCATTGTGTGGACCGCAAGGCAATATGAGAGGCTAAAATACATCCGTGGTGTGATCTACAAGCCACCTAGGCCACTTGGGCGCCTTCCAAAATATTTCTGAATAAGGTTTGAGGAAGAAAGGGGCACTTGTGGAAAACTACTGCTTTTTACTGCTTTTTCCCCCATAGGGAAAAGCTAGTCAACCTATGAAAGTGTTTTTTACACCAAAAACTTTCCTTAATGTTATTTCCACCCCAAATTCATATTTGGCATTCTTTTTGTCTATATTTCACCTTCAGCTCACTAGTTTAGCAATTTGTGAGCTTTTGGGCTGATTTGGAAAGTCAACTTGCCACCTAGGGGGGATGGGCATATTTAGCAAGTATGATGATTAGGAGCTTTGTTTGGCATCTTTAGCCATTCATTTTATGCTGTAAAGTTATTTTAATAGCATTCTATTACATTCATATGTTGGCTAATGGAATTTTATTCATGAGAAGTTAATACAGAAATCTACTCTTGTGCATAATTTTTGTGTCTTTGACTAGTTGTGTGAGATTTTTCATATGAGAGAGTGTAATTTCTTGAATAATTCTTGGATGTGATCTGATTTTCACACATTTAGCTATTGAATGGGGCTCAAACCTTTAAAAAATGTTGTATTAGTACGTCATTTGAGCAATTCAGAATTTTTCTAGCCTTCTTTCTTCCGGGAAGAGTCGGGGTTCTTCTTGTAGTCTGCTTTCTTATAGAACTGTTCTTTTGTCATCATAAATGCATCGATTGGCGTGTCGACAGTTATATTTGGTATGTCCCTCTATCTAGCAGGTCGTACACCATAGGTTGGTTTTTTTCAAGGTGAGTTGTTGCAGTGATCGTTGCATGATTTCTAGTTTTTCTTCAAGACGTTTGTCAGTGGGTCCGACTGAGTAGTCGCTATTTGACTACACTTTCAGAGCTTTCTTTCAAAAATCATCGTATGTTGTAAACTCAAGTAGTAGTAGAGGTGTTTTAATTCTTTGCTGTAGACCTACAACAAAAAAATGGATTAACACTGACTGGTCCATTTTACATGGCATTGGCTAAGTAGATCTTTGAATCTTCTGTCATATTCAAGTACAGACTCTCCTATTCTTTGAGAAATTTATTTTAATTTGTGGCCAACCAAGTGTCTATTTTCTTATGTCTTGAAGAAATCTATAAATTTTTCTCTAATTTCTGTATTCGTCTTTGGTCTGTCTTCAATAAAGTTCATATACCATGTGAGCGCTCTTTTGCAGAGACCACCTGCAAACTGTGCAATATGGTGATTTTTATCGTAAACGAGTTTAGCTTTCCAAATAATTTCACACACAAACGAATGTTTTTTCAGATATTCATATCCCTCATAAATAGGTGTATGAATTGGATGATGATAAGCCATCCTACTAGAATTCAAGTTTTTAGTTTCACTACTTACAGGGGGAGGATGCACGACAATTGGAGAACTTACTTCTATGCTCGGTTCACTTATTTATGGTGGATGAATTTTGTACCAAGGTAATATTAATTCTTCTACAAACTCTTTGTCGACCGGTTAGATCACCAACAGGATGGGTGCTTCAATCAATAACATTGCTGGAAGGGGGGGTACCTCCACATGATGTGAATAGAATAAATTAAAACTATGTATTTCAAATTCGAGTGTGAAGGTAATACAATTACCATGAGGTGGTTGTTGAATCATTAGTCGGTCTGTAATTAGTCCACATTGATCTAGTCGAATCCATATCTTGGTGTTTCCCAGTCCGAGTCCCAGGTCACGCTCGACGATTTGTCTAATGGTCTGGCAAGTCTCCATTATCATTGGTACAGAGCCAACGTGAGGAGAAGCATTAGGGATTGCAATATGTTATGTCTGCAGGGTCAACACCATCGTATGTGACCCATCAACCAGTGTTGGTGCTTCACCCTTTCTCTCATCTGGTCAACTTTCCCTCGACTCAGGAAAGTCTTTTGGATGCTCGACCATCTCAACCAGTTTCTTCACACATATTTTTTCTCGTAGTGGAATTGAAATATATCTCAACTGCTCCTATCACTTATATCACTTCTCTCTTTCTATCCTCTGAATATCTATTGCTGGTTTATGGAATATTGGACATTTATTTCGTTGAGGCGGGATCAACTTCTTGCAGGGATTCATTCTCATATTTTTCTCTCCGACTAACATCATTTCTTTATTCATCACAAGTGGTCAACGACCCCCCCATTGGAAAACTGACTAATACTGAGTGATGAAGGACGGATCAACAATGGTATTCATTTACTTAGGAAATATTCCCACTTGCATTCACAGACAAATCCTTCGCACTCTTTTTGCTTCTTTTCCCAATCTGAACTACCATCAAGGGCCAACGGGAGTCAGGCTTCAACTATGTGACCGTCTCCTTTTTCGATCATAAATTTGAACAAGAGAGTTGGTATCGTGATGAAGAATGACTCGCGGAAGTCTTTGTAAAATATTGCTTTGATTTTGTTGACAGAAGTCCTTACTTTGATAGCTTTCTCTTCACAAAAGTCATCACTTATTTTCTCGAGCCACTCATACAAGTTCATCTGATTGTCATTATTAAGTATGTGCATCAATTCTCTTTCATTTCGACGGTCAATTTTACTCATGAATCTGATCAAGCAATTTCTTTATTTCATGAGGTATAGTTTCTATAATTTTTTCATGTGCTTCAGTGAAAAACTTTTCTCTGGCCTTCACAATGTTCAACTTGTTCCTTCTAGCATAATTATGGATATGATTTGCTATTTTTCTATTCCACCATTCTCTGATTTCTTCCTTTGTTACCATTTATGTGCACACAATCATCTCTTTTATCCCTATTTTAGTACTGCCGGCAACAGAACCAATGTTGTAATCTATGGGATTACATGAGGTTATCGGTAGTATAGCAAATCATATGAGATATAAGATTGCACACATGCACACAAGAAGGAACACAAGTAATGGTGATAGAAGAAACATGTTGTCCTTTATTATCATACCATCATGTACAAAAGCAATCCCTTTATCTTCGGCTCACTAACCTATTTATACAGGTTACAAGGTAGTTAGTTAGTTATAACCGATCGCTTCGTCGACTAACTGCCCAACTGACTGGACTGACCTGAATACGGTCAGTTGGGAGGGCCTAGTCGACAGGTTGAATAGGATCCTCCAATAGAAGGTATAATGTATAAATTTATGGGTATTTTTATTATTATAAATATTCTCATATTTTTCAAATTTGGGCCCGGTTTTCTATTTTATTCCTAGCTTGTTACCTTTCCGGTGTGCGTATCTCTTTATCTTGTGATTTGTGAGAACTTGGAAAATGGAAACATAGAAAAAAGGAGGAAGAGTTTTCTTCACTATGTATGCTCTTTGTTGTGTGCCTTGTATGAACATGGTAAGCTAACTTTTAATTTATGGGTAAGCTAACCAATGTCTAACCCCAAATTTGATAAATTTCGGTTTCAAAATTTTGTTTTTTGTTTTTGTGTGGTTGTATAAAAGTGTCTTGTAAGCCAAAAACAAGGTTTTTTGAGTAGGCACCACCACCACCAGCACCCCATGCCGACCCATACTCCATAATATTACTAAACCTTTGGTTTAACTCACTTGGTTGAAAGTTACTTTATTAAGTAAGAGGTATTCGGTTCAAGTCATCCTTTTTGTTACTTTTTGAAAAAGTTCATGTAACTCTAAGTTATAAAGTAATGAGTAATCTAATGTTTAGACAATTTGGACCTCTTTTCTCACTCATTTTCCAACCATTTTCCCCTAAAATCCGATCAGAATTGTTGGAATGAGATATATAAGGTGTTGAAATCGCACAATCGAGGTGGAACAAGGGGATTTTATGGTGCTCAATCCATTTAGGCAATGAAAAATAGATTTTGAACAATGGACAATTATGATCGGGCCAAAGATTAAATCACCATATTCCATCAATAATGACTTAAAAAAGTCAAAATCATCTAATACTTAGACAACTCCATAAAGTAACTTCATTCTAAAAGTGCTTCCCACTTGTTTTAAAAAAGTGAGTCACTTATTTTAAAAGGTAACTTATTTGTAAAAGTGAGCTTATAGGAAAAGGTAGTTGGGGATGGTGGATTATTTATTGCATTGAGTACCCATCACAACATGGATCAACCTCTGCCTACAACATGGCTCCTTGGTTCCTTTTCTTCCTTTAAAAAAATGCATAACTTTGACATCTGTAATCCATTTTTAGTGTCATTTTTTTAAATTGCTTATTTTTTCAAGATCTTAGCATCTAGACCATCGGTTTATGATATTGAATATACATTGCCTAAATATTATAATATGGTAATTCGAAGTGATATTTTGTTCTCATGGGAGCTGATACGGAGGATGTCCTACGAAGTAGGGGACTTTACCGGATTGCCTTGGGAAAAGAAACAACACCTACTAATGCTAATAAGAAAATAAAACATGATAATAAAAATGACAAAGAACATGTATTAATAGGAATTCCCATCTCTAATGACTTTTGATTCCACCTTAAAGGAATTGACCAACTAGATGCAGCTAGGCAAAACTTGAAACTGTATTTGGTCACCACCATGGGATTCAAGGTCACTAGCTTGAAAATGAGTTGGTTGCTTTAAATCCAAGTGTTTTTTCTTGCATTGGAGACAATCAATTTATATTCAAAACTTGTAGACTCTTAGATGAACAATGTAGGATATCTAAGCTAGAAAAGCAATGTACTTATGTTATTCTTGCAAATGTTGGTCCTCCTTATTCTGTTTGTGTATCTACTTTTCACCCCACCAAAGAATCTTTAGGGACTGGTTATATAGAACCCAATATTGAAAATTTTTGTGATTCTTTGATTGGAGAGAAACATAAACTCTTTCATATTGGAGTGACCAACATTGCGATTACATTTAATCGAGCCTTAGTGGCACAACAAAAGGATAAATTCAAGAATCCATAAAAGCACTTAGAATAATAAGCAAAACAAGGGCCCCAAACCCTCTCAACAAGTTTCTTCATCCAATGGTGATAAAGACACTAAGTGACATTATAATTTTTTTGGGTGAGATAGTCATGTGGAATGTAAGTGTTTCAAGAAAATGGAAGCCTTCAAAGTAGCAATGAATAAGCACACCATCAATCTTGATTCTTCTTCTAATTCTTTTTCTCATGGACATGCACTTTTTGTTTCTAGTTTTTCCTTCAATGCATCTTCTTCTTCTTCTTCTTATTCTAATAAGTGGCTCATTGATTTTGGAGCATGTTATCATATAGCTAAGGATAACACCTTTTTTTATTATATAAATGAATGCAACACCCAACAAGTATTTGTTGGCGATGACTGATCTCTTAGTGTTGTAGGATATGGACCAGATGATCATTTCAAAGATGTATTATGTCTTGCAAATATTTCTTGCAATATGTTGTCAATCTATTAGATCACTCATTCTGGTGAAGGTAAGACTATAGAGTTTTTACCTCACCAAGTTTTAATTATGGATTTAAAAGAACCTAAGCATGTCTTGGAAACTTGAATTGCATATGGTACTACCAAGTTTTACAGATTTAACAACTTTTGGTCATCATATTTTCCATAAGTTTTTATTGCTCATAGCGACTACTTGAGCAAACTTTAGCATGACCAATTTGTTTATCTAAACTATCGTTCATTACAACAACTATGTAATTAGAAAATGGTGATTGGTCTTCCTCTCATTTCTTACAGAGAAGGTGCTTGTCATGAGTGTGTTCTTAACAAACTTCATTAGTATAATTTTGACAAACATGCCTCTTGACATGCCTTATCCCCCTTGCAGCTTGTTCATGGTGATTTGTCCAGTCCGCTTCCTTCTGCTTCTTTCATTGGCCTCAATTACTTCTTAACTTTCATTGCACTTAGGTTTACTTTTTAAAACTTAAGAGTGGTTTTTTAAAATATTTTTGGCCTACAAAGCCCTTGTAGAAAAACAATCTAGACATCAAATACACAAGTTAAGAACAAATAATGGAGGAAAATAGGTAAATAATAAATTTACAAATTACTGCATTGCACAAGGAATTCAAATGAAAAATACTTTTCCATACACACCACAACAAATGGTGTTCATGAGAGAAAGAACATGTAAAGGAAATGGCAAATTGTATGATCTAAACTAAGGGAGTACGTACTCATTTTTGGTAGAAGACATTAATCGTACCAATTACATAGTCAATAACACTCTAATAAAGGATTTGAAAGATATAACACTGTAATAAGGATGGAGTAAAATTAAACCAGATGTAAGCAACTTTCTTTTGTTTGGTAGTGAAGCATGGGCTCACATTATTGCTGAAAAATGAAAAGCATTACAGAGTGAGAAATGCAATTTTGTTGGATATTTTCAATATGTAAAGGTTATAAATTTATTCAACCTAATTCGAATGACATTATTATTATAAGATATGCTAAACCAACACAAATCCATCTTAAAATCGAATCTATCAAGCACTGAGAGGGATCCAATTGCTTGAGGTGTAATTTTTTTTTAATCTTAAACTCAAGAAATTTGATCCCTCTCTTGCTTGATAGACTCGGGTTCAAGTTTTAATTTTTTATTTTATAGGTCGACGTGGATTTTTTTTATTACTTTTCATAATTTTTTATTTTATGAGCGACATGAATTTAATTACTTTTTATTTTTGGTAATGTTATGTTATGTTACGTCACATTACCTTACGTGACAAAATCTCCCCCATACCGGGGTGTAGAGCACCGCGCTCCTCTCGATGCAATTTAGTGAAAATATCTCTATCTGTGATCCTAATTTAATGTTTGTGCCATCTTCGATGATTTTTCCACCTTCTATTCTCAAATGCTCTGCCAGTGATCCTACTATGGCTTCTTCTTCAAATGATGACTGTGAGGATGAAAATCCCCCTCTACCTTCTCACTTTCCTCTAGTTGGTCCATTGAACATGAACTTGCACCAAAAATGTCGCTTCCTAGGTGTGTTCAAACAACATTCATCTTCCAGTGAGCCTCTTCTCCTTTGGTTAAAGTTTCAGAGACTCTTGATCCATAAACATTTGTAGAATCTTATGGCCATCTAGATTGGGACACAATAATGAATGAAGAATATCGTTCCTTAATGGCGAACGATACTTGGGATCTTGAACCTCTTTCGAATGGAATAAAAATGGTCAAATGTAAATGGGTGTATTTAACTAAGTATGCATCAGATGGAAATGTTTAAAGACTTAAGGGAAGGCTAGTTGCAAAAGTATTTTCCCAAGTTGAAGGAATTGACTACAATGGAAAGTTTTCCCTTGTCACCAAAATGAACTCCATTTTCCTTGTTCTTTCCCTTACACTTCATATAAATGGGAGGTTCGTTAAATGAATTTCAAATCCACCTTCTTTCATGGGGTTTTTCAAGAAGAAATTTACTTGGAACTACCTCCTGACTATGTTTAGAAAGAATCTAGCCTTGGTCGTCACCTTAAGAAATCTCTCTATGGCCTTAAGCAAGTTCCTTAGGTTTGGTGTGCCAAAATGGATACATTTCTTCTTGACACTAGTTTTTCTAGATGCCATTCAGACCCTAATGTCTATACCAAGAAAGTAGGAAACCATATCATATTCCTCGTTCATTATGTTGATGACCTTATTCTTTCTAGTAGTAACCCTAAAATTTTAGCCCATTTGAGATCCAACCTCAAGAATAAATTAAAAATGAATGACTTAGGACATTTGCATTATTTCCTTTGTGTCCATGTCTTGAAAACCAAAGAAGGAATTTTTCTTTCTCAGTGTAAGTATGCTTGTAACCTTGTTCATTGCTTTCACATGGAATATTGTAAACCAACCCCTTCTTCCTTCGAGCCTAAAGTCAAACTTATTGCCACCTGCACTACACTCGAAGTAAATTCCAACCTTCTTTTGTCAGTTAGTTGGTAACCAATTTTACTTGACTCATACTTGTCCTGCTATTTCCTTTGTTGGACTTGTTTCCTAGTATATGCAAATTCCATGGACTTGTTTCCCAGTATATACAAGTCTTGGTTCTGGACTTGTTACTTGGGCTTGTAAGAAACAACAAGCCTTTGCTCTTTATTCAACAGAAGTAGATTATCGAGTTGCAGTTAATGCAAGTTAAGAAACTTTGTGGCATCGACATATCCTTTCAGATTTTGGATTCCAATAGTAGCATTCGACTACCCTATGGTTTGAAAAACAAAGTTCCATCAAGGTCACAAAAAAACCATTTGAAAATCAATGCAACAAATACATTGAGCTATAGATACACTTAATAAAAAAGCTTATTAAAGATCATGTTCTTGAAGTGCTCTTTTTCCCTACAGATGATCAAGTTGCGGAGATATTCACAAAGTCTCTTACATAAGTGAAATTTTCTAAAATTCAATCTATTTTAGGAGTTCAAGAATTTTTTATTAAGAGGGGTGGCCCATAATGCCTCCTTCCTTCTCTTATTGTGTCACCTTTGTAAATCCTTCAACCTTATCCCAATTTGTTCTTAAGGGGGGGTGTTAGGATAAGAGTTAGTTAAGATCAAATTGGTCTAATCTATCTTTAGGTAAAGTGTGTTTCTATAGTATACATTAGTATGCATTTGTACTTATGTAATCTAACGATCATGATTTATTCTAGATATAGGATGATTTGGTGATTCATCTTCATCTTGATCTTAATGGCTATTAATCCACAACCTAAAACCCAATTGGTCCATGATCTCTATTTAAAGAGCATGTAGGGTCATTTTCCTGATGTTCAATTGTGATAAACCGATATGTAAATTATTTTTCCTTTTGCATTAATATATTACCTCAAGTAGCTATTTGGATAAGGCCATGGACAATTTCCCTTATGAGGATTTTAACCAAAAAAAACATTGATGTGTTTATCTTTGATCTGTTTGTGTGAGCAGTTGCTTAAGGTGATCGACTTGTCTAGAAATACCTTGCCTTAGTTGAAGAAGGTTGTAGTTAAATAATGTTGTGAAAGAATACAATCATTCATTTGTAACATATTTTCATCTCGTCGGATTTGAAATTTGTTCTAATACATGTACTAAGACCATACTATTCTCAGTTTATATTCAAACCATAAAAAAAATGCATTATCAACTTTCAAATGCAATGTTCATTCTCAAGTTCAAACCCCAACAAATCATCCCATGAAAACAAAATAGAACCCAACCCAAAATGGTATTAGTGTCCTAATGTTTAGACTATAATACAAACCCTAGGATAATATGATAATGTCACATTAGAAAATCTAAATCCTAATCCATTTAGCAATGCCTTTTTTTTTCATCGGAATTGATTGTTTGTCATGTCCCAAATTTGGAATTGGGTCACAATGGCCTAATCACATTATCCATATTCATTAGAGTTTGCAAAGTTGATGTTAAGGGTCAAATAATTGCCAAGGAGGAAAATTACTAGTTTCCTAGGTTTGGGGTGGAAGCTTTGGGATTTGGAATAATGGGGATAATAAATGATGTTTGAACATTAGAATGGCATAAATATTTAATAAAGGAGCTAAATAAATATATACAAGTGAAAATCAAATTGGCATTTCATCATGAAGACACATGGAGGAAGTGGGACCCACATATGGCTAGATTTCCCCACTACATTTGGCATCATTCTCTCACCAATTCGAATTCAAGGTGAATGGTAACATACTTGGGGAAGTACAAAAGGTATTATTCATGGCATGAATCATCCAAGGTCGAAATATAGAGGAAGAGTAACTCCCATGGAAGAGGAAGAGGCAATTTGGAGCTAGTGAGACACTTGGGCTAGATTCCCTAGCTCTATGACAACAATGATGAAGATGCTATGACACCTATGACACAAATCAGACCTGAAGGCTGACATATGACATATATGACATGTCAGGGCTAAAAATAGACTCCAAGAGGGCGCTCAAGGGTGTTAGGGCAGCTAAGATGCTTCCACATGTGATTTGGTGGAAGTGGGAGACTAGGAATTGTTGTACAAGTGGCGTTCTTTGGAATCTCTTCCCAACTTGAGTTGGCATGAGTCTCTTGGAAGGAATTCGACCCATGGAGGCCATTAGAAATTTATAAATGTCAATAACAAAGATTTTGATCATTTGTAGAATTTGCAATTGCATTTGTGAAGAGGGAGAGCTAGTGGATGACTAGTTTCTTGCCTTAGCCAATTTCGAGGGTGAAAGATTCCCATCCAAGTTGGTAATTGGAAAGGCCATTCAGACCTTTCATTTGGAGCTTTAATGGAGTCTTTATTTGCAGGTGTAAGCTACAGGGCAGATCATGGTTTCTTCTATTGCAGCTCACTCCTTCAACCATTTCCAGTTTTGATGGCATATTCTTGATCCTTGAGGGAGGGCGTTTTTGGTGAGCTATTGTACTCTTTTGGGAAGCTTTTAATGCCCCATTTATTTTCTAATATGAAGTAAATACTCTGTTCTTCATCTCCAAAAAGTTTCAGGTCGAAATTCCAAGTAGAAATGTATAAATCTCATTTTTAATGGAAGAACAATGCCATTTCCCCACTACCTTGTTGTGAACCAATGTATTGATGATGATTTCGAATGAATGGATGATTCTCTGATATATTTGTGATCAATATACTGCCATGGATGTCTTCTACAAGTTTCATGTACTGTACTTGAGCATTTGAAGCATTTTTACTCAGTTTAGTTGTATTGGGAGGTGAAATAGTGCCATTTCCCCAAGGGTCAAATTGGGGATTTTTGCAGTTGAATGGGAGAGGATGAGAACAGTTTTAATAATCCATTAATGGTGCATATGAGACTTTAATAAAATAATTAACACATTAAATACCTCTGTTCATAAATTTGAGTGGGTTTGGAGGCATTTGGGAAGCCATTTTCAGTACTTACCCCAAGGGGATTTGAACCCCAAATCCCTAGTAAAATTGCATAATTGGTCCAGAATATAAAGAGAGTTTGAAGAGGTCTTTTGGTGGACATATGTCATCCATAAACATCATATTAAAGTTATAATATCATTCATACACCTTCCTTGAAGATTTGAAGGCATTTGGAGTCAATTTGAGACCTAGAGGCCAATACTAGTCAAAGGAAAATCGCTAGTAAAGTTACCTACATTGATCAGAATTGAAAGAGGATTTGCAGAAGTATTTTAAAGGTCCAAAGGCATCCCTGAAACACATATTTATGTTCTAATATCATTCATATACCTTCTCAGAAGATTTGGGATCATTTGGGGCAAATTGGGGACCTAGAGATCAAAACTAGTCAAAGGTCGAACCAGGGAAAAAAGGTGGAAAATTGCAATTTTAATAAAATTCCTAACAAGGGACATTACAGTGGTATCAGAGCATGGTCCTTGCACCTGTGTATTAGGTACATACATTCAAGAATAATTGGCAGCCATGTCTTACTATTATGATGAATCCTATGAGTACAATTCTTATGATGAATATGTAGATGCTTATGAGCAATATGAAGCAGAATGTGAATGGTATGAGGAAAAGGTGCCATCATGCAACACTTCTTACAATTTCAAGAGAAATGAAGATTATTCTTATGACTTTAAATCTGATGAATATGAATGTGTCACACCAATCAAGGATAATTCTATGAGTGAGTTCCAAAGATGGAGAGCAAATTATAAAACCTTGCCCCAACAATATCAAAAATATCAAGAATATCTTGCTTCGAGCAAAAATACACAAAATGCCATGTCTTTTGAGTACTATGTTGAACATGTTTTTGAAAATAGGCCCAAAAATGAAGATGTGGAGTTAGTGAAGAAAGGTTTATGCCCTTCTTGTAAGAACCCTTGGAGCGAGTATCATATATGTGTGCATGAAATGATGTCCTCTTTGATGAGAGCTTTTGAGATTTATTCAAGAAGGGATTCCAAATATACCGATCCTAAGGAAAACAAGGGGAAAAATGAATCAGCTTGCTTGAAGGAGAAAAATGAAGAGACATCACAAGAGCATGAAGAAGATTCTATTGAAAATATGGAAGATCATTTCGAGACACCTTCTAGCTTATACATGAACCAAAGAGCATCTACTGATGGATGCTTAAACTATGAAGGAGTACCTACTGATGGGTGCTCACACCTCTATGTTGGTGACATAGAGATCACTTTTGAAAGTGTTGCTGCAAGCCCAAGTTCCATTAAGCATGATAATGAAGACCTTGTAGCAGTTGAAGAAGAACCAAGATCAACTTCCCCATCACCACTTGAGCTTCATGAAGTTGGTCCAAGCAAAAATGAAGAAGATGAGGAGGTTCATTTGCAAGAGCCTCATTTTCTTGAAGGGTCCTTAAAGATGAATGAAAAGAAGATCCAAGAGTCCCTCAGCATTCTCCATGAGACTCAAGCATTGGTGTCAAATTCTTGTTGGAGAGCTACTTCATTGGAGGAAACATCCTTCCTTGAAGATATGGAGAAGATTCAAAGAGCAATGTGCCACATCAAAGGTAATTTCATGTCTTTGCTTTTTGATAGAAACCATTTGTTTGAGCTTAATGAATTGTTACATGATGCATACTTGAAGAATAATGAGGATATTCATAAGCTCACAATTCAAAATGAGCAACTTCTTGAAAAGTTGCAAGATACTTGTTTTTCCTCCTATGTTTCAGATTGTCAAATGGTAGATTGTTTGGAGGATTCTCATGACATGGTGGATCATGAGAAATGTGAAAATTTGAATGTTCTTGATGTGTTTGGAGATGAACTTGAAGAGATCCAAACACTTGATGTGGTGGAAGAAGAATTTGAATTGCCTATTGATGAATGTTGTGCAATTTTTAAAGAAGAGCATGATTCATCTACATTGGAACCAAACTATGACAAAGAGTTCACGCTTTTGAAGGAGCTGCATGATACTACCCATATGGATCCTCCCCATGATGAAACTTCTGTACTTTTTGATCATTTGGGTGATTTGGTTCATTCTCCTACATCCTACAATTCCATGTTTTGCAACATTAGTCTCAATGAAGTATGGGTGAAAGGGTTCTTTTTGATGGTGCCACATGAGGAGTATGGAACTCCTAGATTTAACTTTCATGATGACATGGTTGGAGCACATTCTTATTCACATTTTCAGCAGCATAATTTGTCACTTTATGATGATTCACATCTACATGGATGCACCTATGATATGGATTTGAGTCACTTGAAGACTCATGGTTTTTCTTGCTCAACACTGGGTTCATTCGATGTTAGAGGAACTTCATCCAACACTTGGGTGAATAGATTTATGATGGGAGAACATTTTTGTTGGCAGCCACATACTTTGTTACATCTTTATGATTCTCACATTCATGGATGTATGGGTGAGACTTCTTTGAGTCATTTGAAGTCTCGTTTTTTCTGCTCATTATTTGGTTCAGATTTTAGTGGAGATTCTTCATTCACTTCTTGGATGAAAGAATACATGGTTGAATATTTTGATGCATATCACATCCTTTTGGAGCATAATTATAGGACATGGGATCCTCACCTATGTCATTGGAGCAGATTTGATTGGTCACTTGAAGATTGTATGCACTTGGAAAATCGTGGTCTACTTGCTTGGAGGTATAAGCACTTTCATGACTCTTTGATGAAGCATATCCTTGATGTACATTTTCATTATGTTGTTATGTACTTTGATGATATATATTTGGTACTCATGATGTTTGGAAGGATGCATACAAGAAAATGGGATCCAGGAATCCTCTTAACTAATGGTGTGGGTTGGAGAGCACTCTTAATTATTGGGGTGCAATACAAGCAATGGGACCCTGGAATAATTTTTATCTCATTGGTTTCAAATTTTTTGGGGAAACAAGCAGTATGGGAGATGGATTTCCCCACTTAATAAAGTGATTTTTATCAGAGTAGTGCAGCAGCAAGCATGGTGGTTCCTCTCTAAAATCTTCATGGAAACTCAAAGACTCAAGGTTTGGCAATTCAATGGCATTTCAAAGAATTATATAGAAAGCAGGTTCTTCAACACCCATGTTTGAAATTGCTTGAGGACAAGCAATATTGGGAAGGGAGGATTTGTCATGTCCCAAATTTGGAATTGGGTCACAATGGCCTAATCACATTATCCATATTCATTAGAGTTTGCAAAGTTGATGTTAAGGGTCAAATAATTGCCAAGGAGGAAAATTACTAGTTTCCTAGGTTTGGGGTGGAAGCTTTGGGATTTGGAATAATGGGGATAATAAATGATGTTTGAACATTAGAATGGCATAAATATTTAATAAAGGAGCTAAATAAATATATACAAGTGAAAATCAAATTGGCATTTCATCATGAAGACACATGGAGGAAGTGGGACCCACATATGGCTAGATTTCCCCACTACATTTGGCATCATTCTCTCACCAATTCGAATTCAAGGTGAATGGTAACATACTTGGGGAAGTCCAAAAGGTATTATTCATGGCATGAATCATACAAGGTCGAAACATAGAGGAAGAGTAACTCCCATGGAAGAGGAAGAGGCAATTTGGAGCTAGTGAGACACTTGGGCTAGATTCCCTAGCTCTATGACAACAATGATGAAGATGCTATGACACCTATGACACAAATCAGACCTGAAGGCTGACATATGACATATATGACATGTCAGGGCTAAAAATAGACTCCAAGAGGGCGCTCAAGGGTGTTAGGGCAGCTAAGATGCTTCCACATGTGATTTGGTGGAAGTGGGAGACTAGGAATTGTTGTACAAGTGGCGTTCTTTGGAATCTCTTCCCAACTTGAGTTGGCATGAGTCTCTTGGAAGGAATTCGACCCATGGAGGCCATTAGAACTTTATAAATGTCAATAAAAAAGAATGAAAACAGATTTTGATCATTTGTAGAATTTGCAATTGCATTTGTGAAGAGGGAGAGCTAGTGGATGACTAGTTTCTTGCCTTAGCCAATTTCGAGGGTGAAAGATTTCCATCCAAGTTGGTAATTGGAAAGGCCATTCAGACCTTTCATTTGGAGCTTTAATGGAGTCTTTATTTGCAGGTGTAAGCTACAGGGCAGCTCATGGTTTCTTCTATTGCAGCTCACTCCTTCAACCATTTCCAGTTTTGATGGCATATTCTTGATCCTTGAGGGAGGGCGTTTTTGGTGAGCTATTGTACTCTTTGGGGAAGCTTTTAATGCCCCATTTATTTTCTAATATGAAGTAAATACTCTGTTATTCATCTCCAAAAAGTTTCAGGTCGAAATTCCAAGTAGAAATGTATAAATCTCATTTTTAATGGAAGAACAATGCCATTTCCCCACTACCTTGTTGTGAACCAATGTATTGATGATGATTTCGAATGAATGGATGATTCTATGATATATTTGTGATCAATATATTGCCATGGATGTCTTATACAAGTTTCATGTACTGTACTTGAGCATTTGAAGCATTTTTACTCAGTTTAGTTGTATTGGGAGGTGAAATAGTGCCATTTCCCCAAGGGTCAAATTGGGGATTTTTGCAGTTGAATGGGAGAGGATGAGAACAGTTTTAATAATCCATTAATGGTGCATATGAGACTTTAATAAAATAATTAACACATTAAATACCTCTGTTCATAAATTTGAGTGGGTTTGGAGGCATTTGGGAAGCCATTTTCAGTACTTACCCCAAGGGGATTTGAACCCCAAATCCCTAGTAAAATTGCATAATTGGTCCAGAATATAAAGAGAGTTTGCAGAGGTCTTTTGGTGGACATATGTCATCCATAAAAATCATATTCAAGTTATAATATCATTCATACACCTTCCTTGAAGATTTGAAGGCATTTGGAGTCAATTTGAGACCTAGAGGCCAATACTAGTCAAAGGAAAATCACTAGTAAAGTTACCTACATTGATCAGAATTGAAAGAGGATTTGCAGAAGTATTTTAAAGGTCAAAAGGCATCCCTGAAACACATATTTATGTTCTAATATCATTCATATACCTTCTCAGAAGATTTGGGATCATTTGGGGCAAATTGGGGACCTAGAGATCAAAACTAGTCAAAGGTCGAACTAGGGAAAAAAGGTGGAAAATTGCAATTTTAATAAAATTCCTAACAAGGGACATTACATTGTTGGTCAGAATGTTTGGTATTATATTAAATATACCAGCATTGACATGCCGATTGTGTTGACCTTGTACTTCACATGAAAGTTAAATACTAAGCTTCAAGCCTAGTTCATGGATGGATTTATATTAATAATACATAGAATTTAAGAAGGCTATCCAATACCTACAACAATCAATAAATATGAAGAGGTTTCCTACTAGAATATGTACTAAAGAGGAATCTAATTCACTGAATATGCATTAAATTTGTTACAATAGGCTGAAATAAGAAGCAATTTGAAAAATATACCAAAACAATATTCAAGTTGTAAGCCTTCAACTTCAGATTATAAAGTGGCGAATGCAAACAATAGGAGAAAAACACTTCTCATACTTAGTTGTATAGTAGAATTTAGAAATTAGGACTTAGAAATATGAACAATTTCAGTATGTAATTGAGGACCTAATATTCAAACGAAGGGTTTTAAGGCCTTTAAAATGAGTGTGGTTTTGCATCCACATTACATTTAGGATATATTGGGAAATATCCTATAATGGAAGTAGCGTACAACACAAGGCCTCCTTGTCATGGTATTGGCACACACCCACTTTAGTGTGGTATACCAAGCCGTGGAACACTGCCTGAATGCCTCCCGAGGGATTGGACAACTCGAGTGCTCTCCAACACACTACACCTAAACCGGTTGCAACACTTAACAATTTTAATCTCCAAACTCATTCTTGTTTACACTTGTTACTTAGCCAAATATATGAGTTAACACAACATTATGCACTTGGCTATTTTTCACAAGTAAACATGCACCATGCAAAGTATATAGAACACAACAATATAGACTGGCGGAGGCCCCAACCAGGCTCACCACAAGCTTTGTATAAAGTTGGAAAGTTACATCAGAACATAAGGTACATAAAAAAGAGGTGCCCAAATCGGAAACACTTCCTGCGTGGCATAAACAAGCTGAACCGCAGAAACCCCAAATTCTGTGTGAAAATACAAAGAGCCCAAACCCAAAAAAATATTGTCTTCTAGCTGTGACAGTGTCCGCACCCACGGCCTTCTAGCTGCTATGGATGACCATAATTTGTTTTGCTGCCTCACTGCAAGCCCTTTGCTGCAACCCTCTTGCCTTTCCAAATCTGAATTGCCTTTGGTTGAGACTTAGCCGTGTATTTATATATGCCTTGGCATGTCAGTGGGGTGACCCTTGCATGCTCACTCACCTTGGTAGTTTTCTTAGGTCCACACACTATCGCCCTTTTGGTCCATGCCTTGGTCGCCCTCATAGCCGACGCTCATTCTTTGGTCCATTTGTCAATCACTTGGTCCACATGCCAACTGTTTTGGTCATCTCCCCCACTTAGCCGATGATGCCACTGCCAAAGTCTTGGACGCGCCCAACTAGCCGATGCGCACTTGGTTCCTTATTTTCTACCGCCGACGCGCTCTTTACCAGTCCGCTTTGCAACCGCATTGTCGATCTGCACCCATTTTGACCGATTGACGTCTGTTCTTTGTTGATGCTTTACCCTTGCTTTCTGGTTCTCTCTTTACCGATCTCCCAAGTCAATTTGGGTGCTGGTCATGCTTCTGCATTCGAAGGGATTCTTGGTGAAGTCTTAGCGACAAGGCTTTCCATGCACCGACACCTTGGTGTGGGCACACACCCCTGCTGCATGTCCCGTGTGTCGAGCTTCCAATCCGAGTTCATCAACAGAGCTTCCATCTTGATTTCAACGACAACGCTTCCATCCTGAGTTCAGTGATAGAGATTCCATCCCGAGTTGCACTCTTCGTTGAACTTCCATGCTGCCACTTCCGTCGTGATGCCAACCGCACCGTGCCGAGGGGCTCCCTAGTGGGTAATGCGCCCAGGCTTGCCAAGCCTTTGGGAGACTTTATTGAGGGTCATGCATCCATGCTGTGGTCACATTCCCTCATGTATATCGATGGGATTGCAAGGCAGACCAACACTTAGAAAATTTGGCTAAGTGTCCTGCCATCCCGCAGACTCGAGAGGCTCCCAAGTCTTGAGGTGTGGCGAGTGTCAGGGCACCTGAGCCATTACTCTCCTTATATTTATTTTTCCAAGAGAGTTTAGATATATATATTATACTCAATATTAGAACTATGGAAAAATGGGAAGTTAATAGGCCTCGAGTTCTTTTCTATGCACTACTTTCAATGCTTCCATATGACAATTAAAAGATTAATGGGGGAACAAATTTTATAAATTATTTATGTATATACTTAGCCCTTCCTCTTTTGAGAACCTTAGGTGTGGTACATGAGTAGATGTCTTTCTTTCAAGCAACGTTGTATGCTAGCTAAGAGTCTAGAATGATGGTTAGGATTTATTAGTACCTACCCAATCATGAACTAAATTTAACTGGTAGGTTTCAAATCTCATTGAATTCGGTAATATATCCTAAAGTTTTTAAAAACCCAATATTATTTCGATTATTTTTTAAACTTAAATTAGTTTAGGATTTTCGGAGTTTCAACCATATTAATTTTTAATTGGTGGCAAGATCATGATGGGACATAAATACCACTGGTGTATGGCAATTTATTTTTTCTATGTGTTAGAGTTCTAAAATCATTTAAAAATATAAAACTCCAAAATAAAATCATTGGCCAAATTCACGACATATTTAAGGAGGACCTGCAAACACTATTAATGTATTGACATGATTGCTGCACTCTAGAAAGTTGACATTATTGAATTGACATGATTGTTCCAGTCTAGAAAGTGGAACTACAATCAAAGCCTCCATCCACTCAATGGCCATGGTAGCTAGCAACATCTCCACCATATACGTGGCTAAATTTGGTTCTTTCATTGGATCAATCTTTTCTGGAAAAAATTGATATATTTGTAACAATGAATTCCTTTCACTACTCCAAACCCTCATGAAGACATATTGACACAGAGAGTATGGATTGAATACAATTGAAAAAAAGTATTTGGGTTGAATAGAATTGAAGAAAAAGGTAGTTATTATAGTTGCAAGCTGCAGCAGAAACTCATCTAACAAAATTGCCTATGTGATTGGAAATTAGAAGTATCAAAATTAAAACCATCAGGGTTCGAAACCCCATTGGACTATTCATCCAAATACATAAGAGGGTTTTACCCATGTACCCTGTTACATAGAAGAGTAGCCCATGTGCCCTGCTACATAGAATATCTCCTGTCGCATGCAAGAAATTCAATTAAGCCTTTGCAACTAGGTCTAGCCCTAGAATGTACCATTCTGGTGGTCCTATTAAAGGAACTAGTGGCCAGTAGTGAAGGTGAACGATGGTTAGAGTATAGGTCCAAAAAATCTGGAGTTATCATTCATATATTTCCTTCACTACAACTCAAAGTAATGACGGTGCCTGATTGCACCTTTTCTCCTCTTTATTTCCTCTCGATCCTATTTGGCTACATAGAAAGGTGTGCCAAATTTGTTCTTTATTTTTGTTTGCTATGAAGCTTATGATCCCGTGACTTCATCAATTATCTAAAATTGTTGACAAAAAAGGACTTTGCAATAGCATGTGAAAAATAGTAAAATTGTCAAACATATTTTTTTGGGGTGGGGTTTCAACTCCCTTCCATGAATTGGAAATTGGATCCATGCAAATAATTTCAAGTCATTACTCGATATTGTTTTAAAACCATGGAATGATTTACTAATAACAAGGTTTGATGTATAATTTGGGACATACCTATTAGCCTTTAAATGCTCATATTCTTGGGAGAATTCCATTAACACCAAGGACACCTCGATGGCGCTTGTGGTCCTATTGAATCCCATGTTTGATATTCATTACCTTTAGCTTCTTAATCAAGCCCGTGCACTGATCGTGTTTGCAAAGAGCGATCATTGCAAAAGCTAGTTGCTTTGATTACATTTTTTCACCAATGCTCCTTCAATTCAAGCATGTAATCACTATAGACTTACTTTAATTAATGCGTAAAAAAATAAATTATTTCAAACAATATCTACACTAGGAGTAAACTGACTATTAGATTGAATTTGATTTCTTCACTATCCACTTAAATTGCTTTTGTTCAATGTACACTTATCATTTTGTTTTTCCTTTTCACCTTGGAACAAAGGGGTTTCTTTGTCTCTATTGCCTTTATCACTACTATCCACACGATTCTGCCTCGAGATTTTAGTTAACGATATTCTTGGTGGCACTACTGCTATGGGTATTGCTCAAATACCAATGGAATACCACCACCATTTCTGAAGAAAGGCATTATAGAAGGAAGGTAAGGATCAAGGTAAGCCATTATTGAAAGAAAGTAATGATCATATATTGGGAATACTGGTAGGACATAAAAGCGTGGCTACAAAACCTGTAGATGAAGAGAATCATGTATTCATTTGTTCCATTATTTTTGTTGAGCTACGAGGTTGGAATTTCAGTCTACTTGGACATGAAAAGAGAATTTCCATGTTTATCCGATAACTTAGAACCATATTTACACTTGCCATAATGTGCATATCTATGACAGACAATGTTTGATGTGCCTATGTTGTGGGCCTTCAATATCAAGGGATACCGCCACCATATGTCTAATAAACATGACAACCAAAATTTTAAAAACACGGTAGTCTTCATTACTTGATTTTTCCATGTGTTCATTATCCATATCGATTTGTGTAAGCCTTCGACTCTTCTTGGGAAAGATAGATGGAAAAACTGAAAAATAATAATGATAATATATGATCGGCTATGCTTTGATTTATATAGTTTAAAAGAGAAATTGAGGACTAGTTTGTTGCAGTAAAATCCTTATCATTATAAACTATTTGAAATAAAGTACTGTATGATATTGGAATGGGCAACGACAATAGTGAGATATTGTGAATTTGCAAGAGAAAATCTTAGTACATTGCATATGTTTTAGTTGACTAAACTTTATTCATTAGATAATCGATAAATTTTGGTAAATTATGTGAAAGAAAATATTGGAGGATGGTGGTAAAATCTCTCTTTGTGGGGGTGACAATGGATGAAATTTAACTTGCTACTGGAGCCATATTCCAACAAAAGATAAATTGTTATGTTTCTTCATATCCTTAAGCATGCTATGACATCCATTAGCTAACCATAGTGAAGGACCATCAAAGTACCAAGAGTGTCGCCCCTTAAAGTGCACTGACAATATATACTTGTGAGAGTGAGCTCATGTGTCATATTTCCATCCACCAATCCGATCATAGGAGGGGGTATTTACAAATTTCATGCTTATAGATTTTGCCCCATGGGACATAACTAAGAAATGCATGTGCAAATGCATAAATGTAAAACACAATGAAAATAAAAGCGCATTCACACATACATCATGTATAAGCAAGCATATTCATCAGAGGAAGGAAATCAAATAATTCCACATTCATATACACAAGAATACTTATCTTTTAACAAAGAAGATATAAGCAATTGGTTGTGTAAGAACTACTTTCCACCCAACTGTAGGTGTCAACTACAGATACAACCTCCAGGTTGGGATATGAGGTCACCGGGGTGAAGGGAACACCTGTTGGCTTCTCTCTCTCGCATCCCCAAACCCATTTTCTCTCATGCTTAGCCAAACTTCCCACCTCTCACTATTACATTTGGTGGGGAAATTCAACATTTAGATCAACGTCATAAGTCAAAAACCATTTTTTAATGTCGGATAGATGTCATTTTCATGGGTTTTTGAGGAAAAAATAAAACAAATGTCGCTTAAGTGACATCTACTATTTAACATCTCGTATGTGACGTCTCGGGGCATCCCTTAAGCGATGTTCAAATGTGTCTCTTAAGCGACGCTTAGAGACATCGCTTAAGAGACATGTAATACTAGATGTTGCTTTTTTCCCTATTGTCGCTTAAGCAACGTTACGCCGAAAATATTTGACTTTTTTTGGATCAATTGGGAAAAAATATAAACATATTCAGATAGAACATGTATTTAGGTTTTTTGGTTAAATTCGACAAGAATAATTCATCAAAGGACTTTGGAGGGAGGAGAACTCTTCTTATAGGTAGATTTTTTTGTTGATCAACGATACCCACTTTTGAATTAATTTTTTTTATTGGGTTAACGATTTGATCTTTGTCTTTCTTCTATTAGTGGCTTGATAATGTATTTTATTGAAACATAGCACAATGTCAGATAATCATGTTCCCCGATATGCTACCAGATCTGAATGACTCACTGCTATGCAAGAAACTATCGATTCTGTATATGGTGATAGAAGCAACAATTTTTTGGAAAATGATCAGAATCAACCCTTTAGTGTTGAAGCTATAATCGATGATGGAAAATGTTATTTACCTTGTACAAAATGCATAGGAATGAAAAGAAGAGGAGTTGTCAGGGAAACAACCAGGAAACATTGCTTAGAGTATGGGCACTTGGAAGGGGGAAACCAATATCGTCCCTTGGTAAGTTATAATTTTTTTTTTTTTTTTTCTCATTTGCAATACTCATTTTATTGATCGATATTTCAATACTAATTGGCTATATTTTTTGACAACTACTGCATAGACAAGACCACCAACACTTGAATACCCACTTAATGCTACAATTCACAATACTGGAGATGCCGAGGGCAGTGACATTGAGGTTGATACACTAATGGAAGAAAATGACCACAATATCATTGAGAATGAAGGGATGAATAGGTTGATCCATGACACATTTTTTGCCATGGATGATATTGTACCTGCGGATGAGGCGTATGAAAACATTCATGATTTACCTCTTATTGGTAAGGCAAAAAAAGCCTTATAAAAAGACTAAAAAAGACTCAAAGACAAGTCTTCTCTTAGCTCTTTTGTTGCTAGTCAAATTGAAGGCCATATTGTGGAAAAAATTACACAAGTGCACTTTTCCACTTGGTAAGGGGCTAAGCCTTGTAGGTTGCAGCAAGGCCTTAGTCCTTGGAGCCCATTTTTGGTGTGGTTGGTATTCCTCCAAGTGATCCTGCAATAGATTGTTAGTGTAATTCAGATTAAAAAAAAGAAATATGGATAAAAATAAAATGAAAGAGATGGGGGGAGAATACAAACTCCAATACCAATAATAGGTATGCTAAACCACTCTTGTATTTCCCAGTGGTATAGCTGTATAACACCTAGGAGGTGTGGGCTTCAAGGGGAGCCAACAATCTCCCTCAGGGAGGCCTTTCTTGTCCAAACTAAATACTAAGTAGATGGTATAACAATGGAGAGAAACACTCGCCCCTTAAAGGAAGGTGGCAAGGAAGCTTGGGAATGCTCACAATGATAGGAAGTGGTGGGATATGAGGAAGCTCCAACTCAAATCTAGCAACATAACCTTGCTTTTATTTCTCTCTACAAAATGCATGCCAATGGATTCCGTTTATAGGCCAAGAGGCGGCCAACAAACAACTAGATCCAAATGTGAACTCACCTCTCCCATGAACTAGTTCCAAGGTACATAAGCGGGGCTAATTAATGCCACCAAGTGTGTGAGGAACTAAATTCGGATCCTTGGAGAGGATTGAGGCTTTAATGCACCATTTGGAGTTAGTGGTCCCTCCGTTTTGACAGTAGCGCAACTATCGAAGGAAAATACGTTCATGTGTAGCGCGGGAATCGTTCAGTTAACCTGCGCTATAGCATGGGTCAACAGTGTATTACCCGCGCTACCCTTTCTTTTGACTGCTTTTCGACACTTATGGGATCATGCTGTGTTTTGGATATGTTGAGGATGCATGTGGTGAGATGAATTTTTTATATTGATGATGCCTTACTGGATGAATCGCTGAGATGTCGCATGTGTGTGAATTTTGGCGTAACAGATGCCCCCTAATGTATGAGGTTCGAAGGGTACTATAGAGCCAATAATGTATCATGTTTTATGTTGTTTCTCTCATGTTATATAGGACAAAGGATATGTGGAAAAATCGGGTTCTCCCATGGGGGAAGATTGTTGGTGACGTTGTTGGAGCTGTAGTAAAGAATAGTTTTTATCCAAACAAGGTAGGCATACCCATGCTCGTAAAATGTTGTCAGAGTGATTACAATGAGAGAGGACCAAGGTGTCAACTCTAGTATACTATAGGGACATGGATGAAGGCGACTTCAATCCATGTTGTGAGTAAATGACCCAAGAACTGCTGCGGAATGTTTTTGAAGAAGTGGAACTGCTAGTGACCATGATAAGCCCACTAGGGTGGTGGACCAAACTGGTATGTAAATCTACCTGAGAGTTTTAACTATACCAAATAGACTGCTACCATGATTTCCAAATGTGAACAATGCTACCTTCAAAAGTACGTTTCCCCTTGATGCGATGATGTGTTGACGTTGAGCATAGGGGAAACCACTTAGCTAGGTAGCACTAATGACTCTCCCTACCAAGTTTGAGGTGATCCCTTATAGTGATTTAAAGGGATCCCAAGGTACAACTGCAACTCTTGGAATGTAGTGTTTTGACGTCGACAAGAGCTAAAGTACATGATCAGATGGGAGCCTTATCCCGAGAACTGAAATCATATTGTAACCGACTGGTGGATGAACAAACCTGACACAAGACAGGTTGATAAGCATGGGGATCATAACTTCCTTTGATCGATTGTAAACATGGAGAGTGGGGACGACATCTTTTCTGTTGGAATGACACAGATTTGAAATGGATGGACACAAACTGCAAATGAAAGGGCTTTGATGGAGATGCAAAACGAAAGGTGTTGGTAGCCGACAAAACAAATACTGTTGCTCATATGGAGAATGAAATACATTGATCAAAGGATGCCATGGGTTGTTGCCAAAATAATGTGGTGTTCCCTCAATGTGAGGTGACGAGGGAACTTGTTTGTAAATAAAGGATTTGGTGGGGTCCCCACAGTTTTGGGTGTGTCGGGGGACTAATATGATGATGGGTAGAATCCCCATGGTTTTGAGTGGGTCGGGGGACACTTTCCCATGATTTAGTGAGGGCTAACTTGCAGACGCAAAGATGAGTGCCCCATGAAACGATGCTATGCAGTGTATGCCTAAGGGATAACTGAATAGAAATGGTTGCTTCTGAGGGTGGGGGCCCCGTAGGTGTATTTGCGGGGGTAATGATATGAGGGGGATTGCAAAGGGTAAAGTACTCATGAAGGGATAAGGGGGCTTTGTGAATCATTCTCGTAACATGCACCGAGAGATCTGTCAAGTGTCTACTTGGTGGAGTAAATGTGTAGTTATGAAATGATACTCTAAGTGAGGGTCTTTTCAAGTTGGGTCAGATTCCTCAGACTTGTGGGGGTCGACATCATGGGTGTCAATTGATTAAAAGGGTGGAAATGGTGTGCAAACCCATGGGGGAACATGCTATTCATGGTAATGATGTTGATGGCACATTGAGGCCATGAATGAGGGCCCTATGGTTATCAACAGGAATACTGGGAGATGCATTATAAACAGAGGGTAAATAGTGTGTATATGCCAGTTTCAGAATGATACCTATGGTGGGGTGCATGATCCCTGATTGTAGAGCATGGAGTCTCATTATTATAATGGAAAAACAAGACGCTCCATATTGTTTTGATCGATATCCTGCACATACAACACACATACCGAAGTGTAGTAAAGAACATAACCAAGGTGTTGACAATGTAGAAATCATATAACCAAAATAATCTCGTACCTGTGGGGTACTAGATAGAAAAAATAGGGTCCCGGTGACATTGGTGGGAATCCATATTAGTTGGCTCCATGTCGAAGAGTTGATTGTGGTGGTGCAAATGGTTTTGGAAACGGAGTTACAGTTTGTACGTGGCGTTAATTGGAAGTTTGGGTCAAATGGCTATAAAAATAGGGGTGGGGCCCACTTTTTGAAATCATTTGTACTTTTTACCGCCGAACTCCTAGAGCCCATTTTGAGAAATTATGGGAGATCTGGGCTACCTGTCGACGAGCTGCTAGATCCAAGTATGCCTCAACCTTGCACTTTTGAATTTTGTCCAGGTAGATTTAGGATCAGGGGGCACCTGGGTGGCCAGGGGGTTTTCTGGGTTGGAGATGAGGACCTGAGCATCACGACTCAAGACATCTACTTTTTGACAGGTTCAAATCACCGAGGGGTGAGAGATTCCTTCCCTCCAAAGATAGTGGGAGATACGATCCACACTCTAGTGGATTGATATTGTGGCGATAACCAGAGTTCTCTACTTTGGCGGAGTGTTGGTGAGCCATTTGAGGGCTCTTCCTGTGCAGGATGTTGCGATAGCCGTGGTGCATGTACTGGGGGCCACGCACATCCCCCAATCATATTACAAGGGGCCAACTCCAACTGGTGGAGAGAGTGATGGTTGGTTGTCCCGTGGCATGGGGTCCGTTATTGCTGCAGTCCATGATGTTGTAGATGTCGGAGCTGCATCGAGGTGGGGCTCAGAGCACCTTCTACTATGGCACTGTGCTGTGTTCTTATTTATTCGAGCACTGCCTGTTGTTGAGGATGCAAGTAGTAGTTCAACTGAGGCGACCACATGATCCCTAAATGGAATTTTGGGGGTGCATTATGCCTCGCGCTGGTGGCGGGCCCATGGGTGCCTATTATATGCCCCAGGTGCTGGATGTCTGGGAGAGCTGCATTGCCAGGGTAGAGAGGCATCCTTAAAGCAACATGGATTACTGAGGAGATATGTAGTTTCCCATTCCTCCTGGAGGTTTTGACGCTACATGTATGTTTAAGGTTTGTACTTTCTTATATATATATTGTACATACTTTTATTTCTGCACATTTATGATATACATGTTTATTAGGTTCTAATGATGGTTTCTTCCTCTATGATGCAGATGTGGGTCCTGTGAGGCTACCTCGGACATAGAGACCGAGGAGAGAACATCTAGCCACTAGGGCTGGGAAGAGCATTGGAGGAGTAGGTGTAGCCAAGGGTGGGGCCTCCGGAATAGGAGGAGCCGATGCTGAAGGAGCTGCGATAGGGGGGGTAGCTTCCAAGGACCAGATGGTAGCTATTATAGCAAACTTGGAGCGGCAGTTTGGTGGGATCTCTACTAGGGTTGATGACCAGGGTTGGGCTAACCTCGAGGATGATGAGTTGGACCTTGCAATTCACTTACCAACTGAGTGTGGGCCATCTTGGAGGAAAATCATGCGGCGGGTAGCAGTAGCATGCCATGTGGCATGAGAGGTACATGGAGGTGCGTCGCCTCCTCCACGATAGAGGCCTCGACAGGGACCAGAGCCGTCACGACGAGAGGCTGTGCAGCCGCTGTCCATTTTGGGACCCCAAGATCCACCAACTAGCGAGGTAGCTTGATTTTTTGTATACGGATATGAGCCCCAAGTTGTATATTATTTTTTGATAAGCCTATGGGAGGCAGGTTGTACTTGATGTATCCCCCATAAGGCTACTTTGTATATGCCCTAAGAGGGCCATTTTTGTAAATGACACACATTTTTGATGATGATGATGATATATATATATATATATATACCATTTTGGCGACACATGATGTATGTGTCTCTTTATGTATGTGATGTATTTATGCTTTGTTTTATGTTGCCTATGTGTTGATGTGATGCATATGTAGTAGTTGTTACTAACATATTTGTTTTGGGCATGTTTATAAACTTAGGACTTATGATGATGATGTATATGTATGTGTAGTCATAGGTGAAACACATAGACGTATTTATGGATGTTTGATATGCAGGAATATGCAGTCGGGTTATGTACTAGATGCCAATTTAACACATCAATGGCGATGGATTCGGCGAATGCATTGGCGTTTCTTAGTATATGTGTGAACGTTATGGTTTCAAATTGTCTAATGAGAAGGAGCACGCACAGAAACTTTCAGAAGAAGAGCGAGTTATAGAGATGAAATACATTATTCAACTGCGATATGACAAGTTGTGAGTCAAGATGCACTTGTAGAGGATGAATGCCTAGGTGATGAGAATCACTTAATAGATCTATTACGAAATCATATTATGCTTGGTTGTTTGTAAGTTCCCCTAAGAAAACCTTGTCGGCGTGGTGGAGTGTATGGAAGGGGGGATATATAACCCAAGCAATAGATACTAGATGTTTGGACCATCGACTGGCATCGTCAGCATATCCTATATATATTTCCGACTGGGAGGCCATCTGCATTTTAAGAAGAGAGGTAGTTTACTTTCTAATTCAAGATAATGTGAAACAAAAGTAAATTTTTTGACAAAACTAAGAATATCAATAGCTGGTGTTGGATGTATTGTTTGTGTTGTGGGGATAAAAAATCCCTATTGATTTTTAGTTCTTTGGAAGTGCTTGTAGGTGGTCTCCTTCTTTGTCAGAATACGAGGAATCACTGCAAGTGAGGACATTGGATAAAGGAGATTCAACATCGATGGTATCTGGTAAGGTCAGTATTACTTCCTCGGTTTGTGAACTTTGCAGGTTTATACAGAGGGGTTGTAATTGACCTTGCATTCTCATTAGTTCGAGAAGAGATTATGTTTCGACGTGTAAAATGGGGCATTGAAATGAGAAGTGGGTGGCCTCTCCACAATATTTCCAAGGTCTTGGTACACGTGGATGGAAGCGTTCTTGGACCTCCTGGGTGTTGATTTGCTCCATTATGGATGCAATGGCGCTAGGAGGAATCGTGCGTGTAGAATGTCCACATGATGAGTATTCATTGTGAGATGGCATCGTCATAAGTTTAGATGGGTATTATGACGTGATAGGCTCTACCACATTTTATGCAGTTGGTCCAACTTCTGTGGGAGGTGAGACTGACTTTGTTGTTGATGTGGTGATCAAATTAATGGATGCTACTTCCTGGGTTAATAAGGGGGGCTCCTCAATCATTAATTGAGTGAGACGAGTGATTTTCAATGCCTCTCGGTATCAAGGGAGTTCGGGGCAATGTTTCATATAGTGACCATACTAAGCACATATGGAACATGCGTGATTTGTACGCAATGTTTTGGACTTAAATGTGGACGAGGGAGTTGTGCACCCTTTCACCGTCCGTGGAGCGTGGGTGATGCTAATGAGGGTGTTGACCTAATTCATTAGCTCTGGTAGAGTAGGACATAAGTTGGTTGCATGGCCTTGCTTCCTGCAAAGAGAACAAGGCAGCATGACCCTTTGAGTGGGAGTATTGATCATAACTGGGGCTTTTAATTCCTGCTGGTTGATTCCCCCTAATTTAGGCTTAGCAGTTTCCACTGAATTAAATGTTGGGTTAGGTAATAGGGGACATTTCAACTTCGGTTGTTTGGTGCCCCCGTTGGCAGTATTAGCGATGACCGATTGTTGTTTAGCTATGGATGTCATAGGTTGGGCTGTCATAATTGAATGCGTTACGGGCCTTGTAGGCCTAGCAACTGAAATAGGGACAAACTTATAATGGGCGACTAGTTTGGAATCCATCTCTGGGTAGGGTGGTGTGAGGTACCATACCAGTATTCCCAAATTTATCCTAGGTAGAGTTAATTGATCCATAACCTGTGTCCCTTGTACACCTGTGGGGGGATACAAGATTGGGATTTGGAAAATTGGTGGGACCAATGGGGTCAATGTTTGTTGAATTTCAAGACTCATCGATGGTGCTGATGATGGTGTTGAGGTGGAGGTGGCTCCATTTTCAACGGTGAAAATTGTGCACATTAGGCTATCGGTTGATGTAGGGATCTTAGGTGGTGGTCCCGAATACACTCGTAACAAATTTGAGTCTTTGTACATATCGGGGGCAATGTCAACATATGGTTAATCATCACCCAATACAGTCGGTAGGACATTGTCAGGGTTGCTTGTGGTACTAGGGTCACAATAGTTAAGCTGGTCGAGGGTAACTACCTTCGCATTTAAGGGAAACATCATGATACATAAGACTGAGGAGGATACCGCCTTCATGGTGTACATGTAAATATGCCCCAAGTGGATGTTGTAGTTAAGTTCAATGTCGACTACTTCGATATCGATCATAACCATCTTTCCCCCAACTCTATGGGGACATTTTGGTACAATCCTCTTGGTTGGGATGGTCTCCCATCATATGCGCGAAGATCGATAGATGAGAGGACCATCTCATGGGACCTAATCATTTCCAGACTTTTGCAGACATGACGCAAGTGGATACGCCTTCGTCGATGATACGTTGATGGATCATGACGTTCTTTACAATAACTGGAACTTGAAATGCGACTGACGACAGTAGTCGCGGGTCACCTTTGTCAATATCAAAGGTCATGAGATGCGAGTTAGAAGGGTCAATGAAACGGAGTGCATTGAGTAATTCCTTTCTCTATGTTGGGAAATACTGTAACACTTCTAATGTGGACATAGCCGTAGGGGATTGAGCCAAGTCATCCACAATATTGTAATTGTGGGCAGATTTCATGTCAGGGTGATTAGGGGTATGCCAAAGTGGAACTTTCAGAATCTGTGGGATTTGTTCGGTATTCGGGCGTGGTATCTGTAAAGGTCGCCTGAGGGGATAAGAACGTATTCCACTTGGGGGGTGGAAGGCACATCATAACCTATGGCTCGTGTTTGAAGGTTGATGTCCAATGTATAGATATTTTGGAAATATCTGTTGCCAGATGGGTGAGGGTCTTGCTGTTGTGTAACTACCCCTTGATTGGTGAAGGGTTGCTGTAACACGGTGGTTTATGGTTGGCGAGGATTTGTTGCTTGAGGAGGGTTCATCACCATCTTCTTTTTGGCTTCCACTAATTGTTGGCAATCAGGGATAATAGGACAATGATGAGTGTAGTGACCATAATCGCCGCAAATGGAGCAACAATAATTGGTTCTCAAGGTGGGATTCTTCCCTTGTTTGGGGGGATTGTTCATCCCTTCATTTTGCTTACCCGTATTCTGGTTTTCCTTGGGAGGGGGGTTTCCCCCTTGCTCTGGCTGCTAATTCGGTTTGTTCTTACCTTTCTTTTTCCCCTAATTCTATCGATTTTGGGGGTTTGCGACGTTCAATTGCTCAAATTGTTGATTTTGTTGGACGTAAGAAGTTTGAACTAGGTTGACCCCCATGTGGGGGGTAGGTTACTGACCAGTTAGGCATGGGAAAGGATAATAAGGATTGTACACTGGGGGTGGGATAAATGTGGTTTGTGTTCCATAAGAGGTGGACGTAGGAATGGCTTGTGCCATTGGCGTTTTAGGAACCGTCATCACTTGGCTAACGTTCGGGTACATAGGACTATACGGTCCATACTGGAACTGACCAACTGTTGGGGTTGGTACCGGTGTAGGGGGTACCGACGTAGGTGGCATTGAAGGGTTGTATGGAACCATATTAAATGGCACAAATGTGGTAGGAGGAAACTTTAATAGATGGGAAATAGACCCAATAAGCCTATCCGTTGAATGTGACAAGCTCGAAGGTGTCGGATCCAACCTCTGATGCTAAGAGGCATTAAGGAGTATATTTTAAAGTAGCCAAATTATGCATATATAAGATCGAAATGTTGCGCTTTCAGAATATCCTCTTCCTCACTTTGTGGCATGGAGGTGGTGACATCTTTAGCTATGGAGGTTTGGAGAGATTTGATAAACCAATCCAATAAAAAGGATGGTTGTATATCGATCTTGGACAATGTGTGATGCCTGCGCCACTCATGGATGTGATCCGCGATGGGTAGATGTGTTTTGCTGAAACTCTATGAGAATTTCGAGGCCAAGGTCATGTTGAATCAGGAGCCGAAAGTAAGTAAGAAATGTAGTGGCCACTAGAAGTAAGTAGGAAATGCAGTGGCCAATGTTGCGAATGTGGCACGGGTTTCACTTGCGAGATTGACATACCAATTGGATGTTGTTCCTGTGAGAGTACGCTGAAAGAGGGGAAGCCTCATAGGGTCATCCACTATGTTGTTAGACGAACACCATAAGTGAAAAGACTTGGCATGGTTGGCGGGATCGTCCCCCCACTTTCCTTTGAATTTAGGGATATCAGAGGGAAGTTTATCTGCAATAGCCGGCCATGTGGGACCATGAGCTATGGGATCATTGATCAGTTTGGAAAAATTAGGTAGATTTAAACTAGCCATGAATGGTAAGGTAGGGACCACTCATCTTGCCATTGTGTCTGGGATGTTATTTCCATGAGGGGGATACTCAGGTGGTGTTGTAAACAATGGTTGACCTCCTATGAGAGAGGATGGGTCAAAGGGAACTGAGGGGTCTCTAAGGGGAGAATCCAGCAGGGTACCTCCTCCTATGGGGGAAGAAGTGGTGTAATTAATAGTTTCTTCGAGAGGAGAAAATGCACGTAGTAAGTCTTGGCCTTGACTAGATGATCCTATCAATGTAGCCTGTGAATGACCCCAACTAGGGTACCTTCCTTGTGAACCATGGGAATAAGGTGTAAAAACACCCCTCGAGAGAGGGGATAGGCCTTGCAGTCTACGATACTGTACCAGGATGTTGTTTTGTTCCTCGGGGGTGAAGGTTTTGTGTCAAATGAGAGTAATAGTGGAATATAAACACAATTGAACAAATGCAAAAATATGCCAACAACAACAAATGAAAAATGGTGTGATAAGTGAGTGATATGTGCAATGTTGGTTTTAGTGCATGAGTTCCCACATGTAGGGTTCTTTTTATTACGATTTTAGTGAACTTGTAGTTTAAAAAGAAAATAAATGTAAGCTCCCTAGAATACCTAATGTTCTTCCTCTCAAATGTAATTGGGCCTCCCAAAAGCACAATTGATGGTGATAATGGTATCCACTCACCAATCGATTAGTGGAGGTAACAAAGAACTAGTTCTATCGATGGTGGGGCCAATGTTCCAATCAAGAAGACTTGGCAACACATCCCAAAGGAAATAGATAACTTCAGGAGTCAATTGCACTCTCAATTGCTCCTGGGTGATATTCTAAGTTGGGCCATTAAGATACCTTGCGTCAAGTGTGGATCAATGGTTCGACCTACACGGTATATTCTCATCTCCCTACAACAAGCCGAGTGGCTTATGGGGGAGATCAGGGAAGCTATGTACCAACTCCTTGGTCACGACGCACTTGTGATCTGGGTTTTCTTTTAACACTTGCTTATAGCAGGATTTTGTAAGTACCCTATGAGACAACAATGCTATGTTTCGAAATATTGCCAATGAAACTAGATTGGTGGGCATTAATGGATGCCTAGACCAATCAATCTTACCTAACTAAAATATTGTTTTGTGACCTCCTGTGGAGGATTTTAGTTGGTTTAGACAATTACAATGTTGATTTTAAGGGGTTTGGGTGTTTCACTTATGGACTGTAAGAAAGGTATTTCACAATCCCTACCTTTCTGATTCACCAAGATCACATGAAGTGCGAGGTGAAGAGCATACTTGGATCAGAAGAGTCTTTAGGTCTCTTAGTGTGTGCTAGTGGTGCAAACACATGTGATGAAAGCAAATTGATATCGGAAAATTAACTAAAAGAGCCTATCAAGTAAAACATACTTTTAACTTTAAAATAAGATAATGATGCTTTGCAAATTAAAGATGCCAGCTATGTGTGCAATGGAGGTATTTCACACTTCTCACCCTTTTTTGATTTACCAAGCTCACATGAAATGCGAGGTGAAGAGCATACTTCGGGAGACAAGAGTCTTTAGGTCCTTTCTTGTGTGAAAAAAGTGTATTCTACATTAGCAATGATATTAAAAAGATGTGAATTGGTGCATAAACAAGAAATGGTCTTGAATACTAGTGACAACAATGGGGCCCGTTGAAAGCCTCAAAGTTGTCTATCTAGGTAAGTTTCAAGAGAGATGAACTCTTTACTTCCTAATCTCAGTCTAGGTGAACTAATTACTAAAAAATTAAGTAATTATGTGAGTTAGCCTTAATTTAAGTTTACTAGTAAGCAGTAATTGGATTGCCAAACTAAGCTATGCTGATAAAAAGCAAATAAATAAGAGCAGCACAGCTAAACGACACTCTGCCACGCGGACCTCCCAGGTTAATTAAAAACAGATGCGTTGATCAACGTTGGTCGTACACTAACCTTCTGCGCGGATGAACTTGGCGGGGTAGCATAGGTCTAATAATGTTAACCTATGCTATGTGCGCGATTGTGCGAGTCGTTTCCGTGCTGTCAGCATGGAAAATACGCTAAGATCCGCGCTATTGTGTGAAAATAAACTGGGGCCATGACGGGGCCAAATTCTGGAAGCAAGAGGTGGAATACCTGATCTACTGCAAGTGATAAATACCCAGAATTAATTACTTAGCATAAAACAACCTAGTTTAATGAGAAATGAATAAAAATAAGTATGGTCGCCATTAGAACTATTATGGAAAAATTGCACAAGTGCACTCTTCCACTTGGTAAGGGGCTAAGCCTTGTAGGTTGCAGTAAGGCCTCATTCCTTGGAGCCCCTTTTTGGTGTGGTTGGTATTCCTCCAAGTGATCTTGCAATAGATTGTTAGTGTATTTCACATTCAAACAAAGAAATATGGATAAAAATAAAATGAAAGAGATGGGGGGAGAATGCAAACTCCAATAACAATCATAGTTATGCTAAACCACTCTTGTATTGCCCAATGATATAACTGTACAATACCTAGTAGGTGTGGGATTCAAGGGAAGCCAACAATCTCGCTTAGGGAGGCCTTTCTTGTCCAAACTAAATGCTAAGTATATGGTAGAACAATGGAGAGAAACACTTGCCCATTGAAGGAAGGTGGCAATGGATCTTGGGAATGCTCGCAATTATAGGAAGTGGTGGGCTATGAGGAAGCTCCCACTCAAATCCAATAGCATAACCTTGCTTTGATTTATCTCTACAAAATGAATTACAATGGATTCCTTTTATAGGCCAAGAGGTGACCAACAAAAAACTACATACAAATGTGAACTCACCTCTCCCATGAACTAGTTCCAAGGTACATAAGGGGGGTTGATTAATGCCACCAAATGTGTGAGGAGCCGAATTTGGATCCTTGCAGAGGATTGAGCCTTAACGCGCCGCTAGGAGTTAGTGGTCCCACCATTTTGACAATAGTGCAGCTATTGAAGGAAAATCCGCGTGGGTGTAGCGCGAGAATTATTCAGTTAACCTGTGCTACATAGTGGGTCAACAATGTATTACCCGTGCTACCGTTTCTTTTGACTACTTTTCAACACTTATGGGCTCATGCTGTGTTTTGGATCTGTTGAGGATGCCTATGGTGAGATGCATTCTTTATGTTGATGACGCCTTACTGGATGAATCGCCGAAATGCCGCATGTGTGCAACTTTTAGGCGTTAACAAGTCATGAATGGTATTTCAAACACAACAATGAGACAATTGTTAAGGTATGGAAGATTTTGATTTTTGTATTTGCAATTGCTTGTATTTTTATATATTTTTGTCATTTATTAGTCAATAATTATGATTTTCCACTAATATATATATATTTTAGATTGTTAGGTGACACTCTTCTACCACCATCAAATACTTTACCTCGCACATACAAAGAAATGTGAGTCATTTTGAAAGATCTAGGAATGGAGTATAACACAATTGATGCATGTCCCAATGATCATATCATATATTATGGACAATGTGCATCAAAGAGTGTGTGCCTTGAATGTGGAATTAGTATATATTGTATTTATCAGGTAACAAATAAGGTGCCCCACAAAGTTTTTCGCCATATTCCAAAGATTCCACATTTTCAACGACTGTTCAGGTGTAAAAACATTGCAGAATTTATGGATTACCATGCACAACACAGAAGTGAAGATGGTGTCATGTGAATTCTTGGAGATGGTTATGCATTCAGAGACATTGATGAAAGATGGCCAATTTTAAAGAACAACCTCGTAATGTTAGACTTTCATTGGAAGCTAGTGGTGTCAACCCATTTGGAGAGCTTAGAACCATTACTCAGTTTGGCCAGTGTTTGTTATAAACAATAACCTTCCTCCATGGATAGAAATTAAAAGGGAGCATGTCATGTTGGCATTAATTGTTCCAGGTACTTATTTTTAAGAATGTTAACATAATATAAGCAATCATATCTTTGTATTATTGCATGTACGAGAACCTATTAACCATGTATGTTACTTTTGAAATGACTACCAGGTAAGCACCAAGTTAAATATATGGATGTATATCTTGAGGCTCTTATAAATGAACTGATAAAATTATGGTCTAGGTTTAATGTGTATGACATCTCCAAAACTATTGGCCAAAACCAATTTCAGTTCCATGGAATACTTACATGGACGATTCATGATGCACCCGGTCTTACACATTTCTGTGGTATGTAAAGTTCCGATGTATCTCTATGCATCATCTATTATGCAATTATTTTTATAATATACAAAATTCTATATGTTAACACTATTCCATAAATTGTAGGGATTCAAGCAAATGTCAAATATGCATGTCCAGTATGTGGCCCAAGAACAATATCTAGATGTCCAAGAATTTTAGGAAGGGAGGTGTACAATTAGTTTAGACATTTTCTCCATAAGGAAAACAGGTATTGGTTTACTGAAAAAAATGACTTCAATGGAAAGGAAGAGACTGGAAAAAATTGACGAAGAATGATGCCTCAAATATGGAAAAAATCATTTCAAAAGATCCATGGTAAGTAATATTTGTTTGTAGCTAATTACTTCGTTCTTGGTCACTTGTTTTTATTTATAGATTTTCATACTTATCATGATTAATATAAAATATCAATATGTCATTGATACTTCTCAAAGGTTGTCACCATGGTTAGCTTCCACGGGGTTTGAAACGATACTCTACCCAATTTAGCCGGTTGCCATACTATGAGCACCTACAAGTAGCTCATTTGTTCGACACAATGCATATTGCAAAGAATGTCGTAGAGTGCTTGTGGAAAATTATAGATGGGAGGAATAACAAAGAAAAAATTGCAAAAATTATTAGTGGCATTCAAGAATCCAACTCATTGCAACATTTGAATCAAAACTGGGGTAGTAGAAATTCCGCCAATCTCCCATGGTTATTAACTGAGCAAGAGAGTGCTGCTGTAAAAGAGGTTGTACGGAAGATAAAATTTCCCACTGGGTTTGCTTCAAACATAAGTAAAATATTTTGACAAAGCAAGGCGATTTCGAGGGGGGGGGTAGAACTCATGCTTGACATACATTTATCAAGGTTCAACGTTTTGCAACTTTGATTATTTATTTTATGTTATATACATTATTTTTTATTAACTCATGTTTATCTCTATTTAAGTTATATGTAATGGTATATACATTATTTATTAGTAATATGCGTTGCATCCTTGTTGCAGTATGTTCTACCTTACCTCTTCCTAATAGCTTTGACAACAACATTAAGAAGGTTATTTATGATCTCGACAAGTACATGAGGTATGTATAAAGTTATAGTTGAATTAATATTGATTGTATAGAGGGCCAATACTTGCTTTTATTGTCTTATATATTTGAATGTTGACACATCAAATTTCATTGCACTTGTAGGTGGTTTTCATCTAAAGAAATACATAAGGAAGATATCGGGTATTGTAAAAGGAAAATTCCCCAACTTATGTGTGAGATGCAAAAGTATCTACCTCTAGCCTTTTTAAATGCACATGAACACTACATGATACACCTAGTGGAAGATATTGAAATATGAGGACCCGTGCACACAAGGTCAATGTGGTTGGTGGAGAGGCACTTGAAAGCTTTGAAGGTATTTGTTAGACAAAGATCATGTCCAGAAGGATCAATGGTTGAAGGGTACATGCTGTATCAATCCACTGTATATTTTAGTGAGTATTTACCCCAAGTAGTGGGTGATATGGATGTGTCACTCCTTTGGTATGCCAATTCTATCCACAAATTTAAAGGGGAGGTGTTGTTGGGGAATGATACATGGAGAAAAGTTAAAGGTAAAATATTGTATTGTATTTAATATCTCCATACATGTTTTTGGTACACTCGTTAGTATCTTGGTTGTTAACTAACACTTTTTTTGTCATTGTTCTAGGTAGTACAAAGTGGGATGCAATTCATGTATACATTGTAAATAATCTTGATTTTATGAAGAGATGGGCAGAACGATGTGAAGAAATTTATGGTGAATTAAGATGGAATGAATTGGTAGAGATGATCAAAAAGGATTATTTGGATCATGACACAAGTTTAAAACAACATCAAATTGATTTAGCATATTGTGCAAAAGATAGAAAGGTAAGCCATGCCTACTGTTCATTTTTATATTTCAAATCACATTATGGTATTTTTATTGCAAATTATCTTATACATATACTTATAACCATTTCCTAACAATCCATTTCTAACATATTGAGAATACAAGTGAAACATCATAAGGCTATGTGGTGCACTGGCAGAAAATTTCACACCAAAGAGTTGGATGACAAGAGAAAAACATGCGATAGTGGTATTACTGCAATTTTCTAGGTTACTAATATTTTCCGCATGGGTGATAGGAATCCAGTCACATCGGATTTGAGGTACTATGGATATTTGGAAGAAATATTGGATATCGAATTTAAATCCTTTGAAGTGGTTCTCTTCAAGGTGAGGTGGTACATATTGTTGCTGCAAGGTGATGAAAGGAAGGTTATTGATCATGACAATGGATTTACCATGATTAATACTAATAGGTATGAGTGAGATACAAATCCATATGTATTTCCAAGTCAATGTGAGCATGTATTTTTTTCAGAGGTACCAGGTAGAGCATGCTGGTAATTTGTTGTTAGATTTGATCCAAGAGGATGACCTGTAAAGTATACTTTTCCGAAGATGAAGATGTTCAAGAAGAAGAAGAAGATGTGGCTGGAGAGATTGAGGAAGAAGTGGACTTAGACGAAGGGGGGAACCAGGTTGACCAAATAGACTCTGAGTCACATCTCAAAGATGATGACTTAGCGATAGATGTTGCAGATGTTGTCTTAGACAATCCTTACAATGATTCTGAAGGGTTGGATACAAATTCTGATCTTCATGACTCAGAGCTCGACCTGGTTGATGTTCAAGATCAATATGATATGGAATTGTAACAAATGTTGTTCAATGGATCTTTTTTTTGCAATTAGTATTGGGATAAATAAATTCACGGGAATCCTCTGTTATTGTATATGCAAATAGATCAATCTCATGGAATATTATTCTTTGTAATGTGTTGTAAATTTTATTTTATGCAATGCCAATTCAATTCTTTGTTTTTGATGATTTTGCATTTGATCTTATTTTTGTACATGAAACCAAATTGTGGATGCTATAAACCATTTTAAGTGTGAGTGTCCCAAGAAATTTGAGTACGGTTGTAAAATTGGTTAAAAAAAGACACATTTATAGTCATGCACTTTGAAAACATCATGAGTTCCAGGTTATCTTTGCAATACGGGTTCAGGTTCCTCTTAGGAAATCTCTCCCTGTTTTTCCTTCACGCACAGATACTTTTCTTGCACTCAGCAGACACTTCCCCGTGCTTCGCGGGCATTCTCCTATGTGTTCTGCGTGCATTCTCCAGACCATCCACCCCCCATCTCTTTGCATGCATTCTCCTCTGTGTTCTGCGTGCATTCTCCAGACCCACCACCCAGGCTCCCTCTGCATGCATCCTCTGTGTATTCTCCTCCGTGCTGGACTGGAATCCCACCACCCAAGATGTGGGTAGCATCAGCCTGCCTCCATGTCCGCCTGGACCAACGAGGAATCCTCGTGTCCCCTCTAGGTTCCCACGTGGCTGCCCCAGAGGCACACGTTGCCTCCCCATCTTAAGCATGATTAGTCCCTAAGTCATTAGATTAATTACTAATTAATAATAATTAATTAATAATTAATCCCCCCCAGTAAGGATAAGGCTTAGGGGCATGGATTTTGGGTTTAACATAAGGTTTTAGAACAAGGTTTAGGGAAAAAGGTACCTAAGTCACCTTAACCCCTCACAACCCTTGGTTAATATCTGGATCCCCTCTTCAACGTATCGCTCCACATGCAACTAGATGGTATTTTTATTAAAATATGATATCTCGCTATGTACACACTTCATATCAAATTGTTCAAAATACAATATCTCTCTATGTCCTTCTTTTATCTACATGGCTCTTTTGGCGATCTTGTGCCATTTTCAAATTCTATTTTATCTTCACCACTTGATCTTCAATATCCTAAAGCATTTTAGGTCCAATGATTAACTTGTCTACTGGTTTATCCCAATTGATTGGAACATTACACTTCCTACCGTACAAGGCTTCAAATGGACTCATCTTCAATGATTCTTGTTAACCATTATTATAAGCGAATTCCACCAAGTATAGGTACTCTTCCCATTTGCTTGGTTTGTCCATGACATACATCCTGAGCATGTCTTCAATGACTTGGTTTACATGCTCAGTCTTCCCATCCATTTGGGGATGATAGGCTGTGCTTAAATTAAGCTTAGTCCCAAACTCTTTAAACAAACCTTTCCAAAAATTAGAAGTGAATTTCAGATCTCTATATGACAAAATGGCTTTCAGAATACCATGCAACCTAGCAATTTCTTTCATACAAATCTCAGCAATTTTAGTTGCCTTGAAAGTTGATTGAATTGGAATAAAATGAGCTGATTTGGTTAACTTATCAACCACTACCATGATTGAATCATGCTGCCTCGTGGTTCTCGACAAACCTGTAATAAAATCAACAGTTATAGTGTCCCATTTCCATTTAGGAATAGGCAATGGTTGAAGTAAATTAGTTGGGTATTGATGCTCTGCCTTAACCCTTTGACATTCTAAACAACGAGCAATGTAATTGGCCACCTCCTTTTTCATGTTTGGCCTTAAAAAATTATTCTTCACAGCGGTAAGAGTTTTCTGATAACCGGGATGTCCTGCATAAGGTACATTATGCATTTCCCGCAATATTATTATTTTCAATTCTTCAGGATTAGGTACATAGATCCTATCCTTAAAATGAAGGATACCATTCTTAGATATTGAAAAGTTGTATAACTTTAATACTTCACTTCCTTCTTGTAATGCCGTTGTTATTTGCAAATAATTCTTGTCACTTTTCGAAGCTTAAGCAATCTGATTTGTCAATCAGAATTCCAATTGCTGATGGCTGAAACATGCATCAACTATCCCCTTCTACTGAGTGCATCAGCTACTCAATTTTATCTTCCTTTCAAATACTTGATCTCAAAATTGAGCTCACTTAAGAATTCAACCCACCTAGCTTACTGGGCATTAAGTTGAGGCTGATCAAACAAATACTTTAAACTGTTATGATCAGTTCTTAACTCAAACTTATTTCCCAGAAGATAGTGTCTCCACATGCGAAGTGCATGAATAATGGCTGCTAGTTCCAAGTCATGAGTGGCGTAATTCTTCTCATGCTCCTTCAACTTCTGTGATTTGTAGAAAATCACATGTCCTTCCTGCATTAGAACGCCACCTAGTCCTTCAAGTGATGCATCAATGCATACCAAAAATTCTTTATCAGGATCATAAATCTTCAATATAGGCGCACATGTAAGCAATTCCTTTAAATTTCTGAAACCATCTTCGCATTTATGACTCTAGATGAAAGGTACACCTTTCTTTTACAAATATGTAATTGAACTTGTTATTCTTGAAAAATATTTTATAAACTTTCTGTAATAACCATCCAATCCCATGAATGATCTTACCTCAAAGACATTGCGAGGAGTAGGTCATTCCAAAATAGCCTTAATTTTAATTGGGTCCATAGCCACACCTTCCTTAGAGATGATATGGCCCAAATATAGCAATTGTTTCTGATAGAATGTGCACTTGTTGATCTTGGCATACAATTGATTTTCTCTCAAGATTTGCAAAGTAATCCTGAGATGCTCTTCATGCTCCTCCTCGGTTTTGGAATATATAAGTATATCATCCAAAAATACAATTATAAACTTATCCAGAAACTCTATAAATACACCATTCATCAAACACATGAATGTAGCAGGGGCATTTTTTAAACAAAAAGGAAGCACTGTAAATTCATAATGCCCATATTTGGTTCTGAATGAGGTTTTACAGATGTTTTCATCTTTAACACGTATCTGGTGATATCTAGATCTCAAATCTATCTTAGAAAATATTCTTGCACCTCTTAACTGATAAAAAAGATCATCAATTCTAGGTAGAGGATACCTGTTCTTAATTGTGTCTTTGTTTAACTGTCTGTAGTCCATACATAATCTGAGTGAGCCATCCTTCTTTCTTACAAAAATAAATGGAGCACCCCAAGGTGATATACTAGGTCATATATACCCTTTCTTCAGCAACTCCTCAAGTTGCATATGCAATTCTTTTAACTGCGGAGTACCCATTCTGTATGGTGCTTTTGAAGCGGGCACAGTTCCAGGCACCAAATCGATTTTGAAATCGATATCCCTTTTGGGTGGTAACCTGGGAACTTCTTGAAATACATCTTCAAATTCTTTCAATACTGGATATTCATCCAAACTTAATTCTTTTTCAGTAGACAATTCTTCTACTTGAATAGCATACAACTAGCACCTTTTTTAGATACACTTCTTCATTTGCAAAACAGAAATATATCTTAAGGATATAGGTCTCTGAATACCTATTATTTGTAAATTATTGCTGCCATCATCATTCAAACATGTAATAACTTTATTGTGGTATTCCAACACAACAAAGTGTTTCTTAATACAATCCATATCGATCAACAAATCATATGATCCAAGAGGAAGAATGTCCAAATCTGAACAGGTTTGGTTTCCATTCATTTCAAAACAACAACTTTCGACCATAACTGTGATCTTCCTCTTCATACCAGTTGCCAATTGAACCATTCTGGACTTAGACAACTTATGAGTCATCAATTTACATCTTTCAACCAAGTTAGTATTAATATAGCTATAAGAAGCTCCATAATCAATTAAAATTGAAATAGGCAAATCATTTAGTTTACCTTCAATATTGATCATAGAAGATTGATGATCAGCTTGGCGATTATCCAATGTTGCATAGATGCAAGGAACACTTCTTGCAACATCGCCAACAATGGAAGCTTCTTGCATACTATATACATCGGTTCCCTTATTTCTTCTTTCAGGACATTTGTTTAAGAAATGGTCACCACCACATCCCAAACATTTACCTTGGGTTGGTTTATTTTGTCCAGAAGAATGACCCATATTGGATTCTTCTTTTGGTAACAGTGGTTTAAAAGAAGAGTAGGTGTCCTTCTTTGTAACTAGAGGCTTAAACCCCTTTCTTCGTTGATATTGCTTCTCTTCCAGCTTACCTTTCCAAACCTTCTTCACTTCCTGCCTATTCTGGCCTTGCTCATACAAGCATCTAGCCTTCCGGAAGCAATCCTTCAAGGTGCGAGGTTCATCATAAGTCAATCTATCTTTATAAAACACATGCAAACCACTGATAAAACTCTATATCTTCACCTCCTCATCCTTGATAAACTCCACATATCCCAGCATCTCCAAGAATTTCTTTTCATAGTCCTCCATGGACATATTTCCCAATTTATGCTCAAAGAATTCTTGTGTCTTTTTATCATAGTATTGCTGTGATAGATATTCTTTCTTGAATATTTTTTGGAATTTCCTCCAAGAAATCTGCTTCTCATCCAATTCTTCCACTTGTTTAAGTTGTTTCCACCATTTATAAGCCTTTCCTTGCAAATTATAGATTGCAATTTGTGCTTCTTGGTTTTTTGAGTAGTCATGTAGACGCAAATACTTGTTCATTTACATGAGCCATAGCTATGCATCATCACCAGACTTCTCTCCATCAAAGGTCAGAGGTTTTAGTTTTCTGATTTCACCTTCTAGCATCACATCATGCTTCCTCTTTCCCTTCCTTCTAGGATGTTGAATCTTCTGGTTATTTTTATACCCATGAGTACTTTCATTGGTTCTATGATGTGAATGGGATCTCATTCTGTTGTCTTCTCTTTCCCGAGAGAAGTGGTACCAGGTCATGGATTCTTCACCTCTTTCCACAATTGGAGTGATCTACTGCATCTGATTTTGCAGCTGAGCCAAATTTTGCAGTAATTGTTGGTTAATTTGGTTATGTTGTTCCAAACTTTGCAAAATTATTTCATTTCCAAGCTGCAAACCCCTCAAAGTTTGCACAACATCCATGGTCCCTAACCTAATTTGGCCACCATTGGATTCATTATGTTGTTCTTCACTGCCGATTCCTTCCCCAAAATTAGAGAATTTGGGACCCTCTGCCATCTCTTCAATTCCGATTGCCTGTCTTTACTGATAGTCTGCAATTCCAATGATCGAATATCCTTGTATAATGCTAGCAATCTGAATTTTTTCAAGGATTATCAGTCTAAAATTTAATTACAACATACATTCAAATATCTCCTTAGGAAATTAATTTCAATCCCAGAGGCTCGAGAGCTGCAACCTCGCTCTGATACCAATTTGTAACGTACCCTTGTTACACATACACATAATTTACAAAGAATAAAAATATAAGAATAATTTTTTTCTTTACTACATCTTATATCAGCTTCATAAGACTCATTTACCTTGAAATAGGAACATCTACGTTACACCTATACATATCTACAATGTAAACCCATGCAATTAAAACAATTTCCTTTACACATTGCCCATAAACATAATTCAAAATGCAGGCAGCCAGAAACATGCCATCCGCACCCAGAACATATCAGAGTTTAATTCAACCTTTCTCTAATTCTCAGTGAAGACTAACAATCCCATGGCAGGGTAAATGATAATTTATAAGCAAACATTTGAAAAACTCAGAGTTAAATAGACAATTATTTCAACACAGAATTACCATTCCAGGCATTCAACATGAAATACAACTCTAATGCAATTAATATATCAAATTGCAATTCTTCAAGAATACGAATCCAGGCATTTCACAAGAAATTACAATTTCAGTCATTCCACAGGAAATATAGTTCCATTGCAAATAACATAATAAACATCAACATATCCAGAGCAACAACGTAAACCATCCTTCTATGAGTTTAACAAAGCAATTCATGGCTTACATTTAATTATACATTCATTCCATGATTGAACATTTTAAGCATAATTAAACACATGAATATTAGAATTCATACACAGATACTTATCTGAAATACACGTGAATGTGGCAACTAGCTGCATGTGAGCCACGCTCCACCCAAACTTAGAACTTGTCCAGCCTGTACTATTTCAATTCCCAAGTTCACCCCCGAGTCGAGATCCAGACATTAAACAGAGGTATCTCACCAATTTCCCCCCAACTCACTCTCAGAGTCTCAGGTGCAAATAACAGAGGTACAAATATTTACAGGGTTCAACAAACAATAGTTTGGTAACCAAATCCTTGTCAAATCCGCAATCAACCCACCTGAGTTCCTTCCCGAAATGTACAACGACACATTTCACTGCAAACATTGGGAATCCCTCTAGGTATCATGCTTCATTTCCAATTCACTGGTTAATTCGACCAAGGAATTCATGGATAATTTGAGTTATCTCAGCATAAAAATGTCCAGGTTATCTCTGCAATACAGGTTCAGGTTCCTCTCAGGAAATCTCTCCCTGTTTTTCCTTCACGCGGAGGCAATTTTCTTGCACTCAGCAGACACTTCCACACGCTCTGTGTGCATTCTCCTCTGTGTTCTGCATGCTCTCCAGACCATCCACCCCCCAGATCTCTGCGTGCCTTCTCCTCTGTGTTCTGCGTGCATTATCCAAACCAACCACCCAGGCTCCCTCTGCGTGCATCCTCCGTGTCTTTTCCTCCGTGCTGGACTGGCATCCCACCACACAGGTTGTGGGTAGCATCAGCCTACCCCCACGTTCGCCTGGACCACTGAGGCATCCTCGTGTCCTCTCTGGGTTCCCACGTGGTTGTCCCAGAGGCACACGTTTCCTCCCCATCTTAAGCATGATTAGTCCCTAAGTCATTAGATTAATTACTTATTAATAATAATTAATTAATAATTAATCCTCCCCACTAAGGATAAGGCTTAGGGGCATGGGTTTTGGGTTTAACATAAGGTTTTAGAACAAGGTTTAGGGAACAACGTACCTAAGTCACCTTACACCCTCACAACACTTGGTTAATATATGGATCCCCTCTTTAACATATCGCTCCACATGCAACCAGCTGGTATTTTTATTAAAATATGATATCTTGCTATGTACACACTTCATAGCAAATTGTTCAAAATACAATATCAGCTCTAACCTGGGCCAGGGGGTGTTACAATAGTCTGGCATGGAATGTATAAGAAATCATGAGTAAAACCAAAGTCACAGACAAATGTATTACTTACAAAAAAGTCGGCGAACAACTAATTCATCTTGAAAAAATATGGAATAAAAATAAAGAATATAACTCTAATAGAGAATAACCAATTAAACTCAAGAAAATTATAAAACAAACTCTTAATATATGTTTAGGTTCAATAAAGTGCACCATATGATATTTCCCTATGTTTGATGGGCTCAAGTTAGTCTTCTCTACAAGAGAGAAGAGACACCCAACAAACCTACCTTGATTAAAACCTCACATTCAAACAATCATGGTTAAGTTTCTACATAACTAACCTACAAAAAAAGTAACTTTTCCAATAGTGGACTCAACAAACCTACCTTGATTAAAACCTCACATTCAAAAATTCATGGTTAAGTTTCTACATAACTCACTGTCATGTCCCTTCCCTAGTGGCCTTGGTCAAGACTTGGATCCTCCCATCCCTAGGGGGTCTAGGAAGAATAGTTAATAGGGGTAAATTTTGGCACAAGCACTATAGTAATTAATAAATTTTAATATTCTGAGTTTTAAATTATCTTTTATAATAAATGTCTCATCATTATTAATTAAATTTTTGGAAATCATTGATGATGACATGGCTAGGAGGGTGCATAAGGTCAAGGTGGACCTCACCTACCCAAGTTGAAAGGTCAAAAAAATCAAGGATTCAGCTAAAAGAAAGGTGGCAGCATAAGAAAGTGGAAACTGACAAAAGCAAGGAAAAAACAGGCAAAAGCACAGTAGGAAAGTTTAAAAGAAGGAAAGTGCAGAAAGCAACCAGTTTGGAAAAGCAAGGAACATTCATAAAATCTAAGTAGGGCGCACTTGTTAATTCCAGTGGAAGGACACAAAGCAGAAATTTTTTGCAAAGCAAGATAATTACTAATTCTCTCAAGGAATGCGATCTTCCTCTCTCACACGTGTGGATGACTTGTCAGTGAAGCTACCTCAACTACAAAAGGAAGCTAGGGTGCACTTCTCACATCTTTTGGTTAATTAATTTTTGTCTTGAGAGCTCTTGCTACTCAGAGTTGAGTGATGTGCCTCAACCATTGCTTGGGAGATGAACCCCGAGGTATTTCATGTTCCATTCTTCCATTTATCAGATCTAGAGCCATGTAATTCTGATCTACATATCTACATCAGCCAAATCTTCAAGAATCTTAAGCTTCCATAGAGTGATCCTCAGTCAGAGTGCCATTGGAGAGAGTGTCGAAAGATTTCATCAAAAGGAGGCATTCCATTTCAGAGAAGGAGATCAATGAAGATCAGGAGGTTCATTGCGCCCAACATATACATCCATAAGCCCTTATTTCATCCTCCTCTCAGATCCAATACATAATTTCATCTCCTTCTTCTCTTGTCATGCTTATTCTCTCAATATTGTAAGATTCTCTAGCATTGGAGATTCATTGAAGGACTGAATGTAATAAACTCTTTAATATCTGCTTAAGACCTATGATTTCGACCTGATTTTGTTCAATAACTTATATCAGAACCATCATTTACTCCAGAAGTGAAATCTGTAAGCCTCTAAGGCAATTTGGAGCAAGAAATATGGAAGACTAGCTCTTTATGCATCTTTTAATGACTAGTTTTACCATTTTTTCTAGTGAAAATTATGTATGAACTTATTTTATGATATTATGATTGTTTGAGACTCCTGAGACAATATTAAATCATTCCAAACCTTGTTTCAGAGAATTCAAAGACACTTGAGCATGTTTGGGAGAGTTTGGAAATATGCTAGTTGAGTAGTCCTACTTAGCACACTTGACCCTTTGGCTCCCAAATCCACCTAGAGGCTCCCAAATTCCATGAAAATATTATCCATCATTCAATATGGATTTTAATTCCTGACACACACCACTGGTTTCATTCAGGTGTAAACATCTGAGTCTAGTTTGCATATGCTGGAGTGCCCAAGAAGCCTCAAAGTAGTCATCAACTCCAACTGACTATTGAAATGTAAATAGCCCCAGTGCTTTGTGCATAGGACTTGGAATTTGGACCTATTTCTGTAATATTGGATGCTTCACATATATCCATACATTTTTCAGAACCTAACATTCCTAAATTAATAATGCTGGAGTCACCTAATTGTCCCCTAGACCATTCCATTCCTAACTAGTTTTTGTTTGCCAAAATTGGATTGTTACATTTTAAAATTTGATATAAAATTGACTCCAACTTGATCATGGTTATTATAGTGGTATTATATCATGGTCCTCTGAACCTTCTCTTAAAAAAATTGTGATGATTCCTAAGAGAGTTCCATTCCCCAAAGGAAAGAACCCTGAAGAACCGCCTGTTGAAGAAGAGGTGGAATCTACTGGAGGAAAAATACAAGGAGGAAATGACATGTCTGAATTAGATGAGAAGGAATATTTTAGACTCTTTGTGCAAAGTATGTTAAAAGGGCTACATGACATATCCCATAACATCATTCAATCTGTGCAAGACACCAGAGAATTCTTCGCTAAATAGCTAGAACATAAAGATGGAGAAGGGAGCAACAATGGCCCTCAAAATGAAGAAAGGAAGGTCCCTAGTGGATCTATCTTTTGAAAGATTGGGCCTCATAATAGGCCTAATTATTTCAAATAGGAATTCAAGGATCATAATAGATAGACCATGCCCAAGTTCCTTGAGGAACACAAGGAGGATCATGAAGTTCCAACCGAATCAGTTGCTTCCTAGGAGGATCGGTATGTAGAATACCAATCCTTGAGTGAAGAATAGAGGAGGGAATTGCCTTTCAAGGATTTTTGTGAAGCACAGCATAAAAATCATCCAAGATTAGGTCATAGCATTCCAACACACAATTATGATTTGAGAAATTCCATTGGTAAGATCCAATTACCCTTCTTTGATGGGTCCTCAAAGTGTACTGCTAGCTCTTGGGTGCAGACGCTAGACACTTATTTTCAACTAAATTCCATGAACGAGAGGGATGCCATCAGAATGGAAAATTTTCATTTGGAGGAGAGGAAAATGATTGGTGGTTCCATGGCATGAGAACCTTGGGCCATGATTAAGTGAATTCCTATGAATATTTCAGACTAGTGGAGAGTTTTGATAGAAGAGACCCTGAAATATCTTTCAGAGAGTTGGAACATGTGAAGCAAACCGTAACTCCTGAAGCATACATATTAGAGTTCCAAAATCTTGCAGTGATGGTCACTTACATATCCGAGGTTCGCTTGATTCTCCTGTTCATAGAAGGATTAGCAGAGCCCTTGAGAGGATTGGTAAAGGCATACATACCATCCACCTTACAAGAAGCAGGGAGCAAAACAAGGGATATGCAAGATGCCATCCCAAGAACAAGGTATCCTCCAAAGGTTAATGTGCCTACAAAATTTCAGAATCAAAGACCAAATTTCAGGAATGTGGCTGCCCCAAACAAGAAGGAATACTCATCCAGAGATCAAGATGAGTTACGAAGGAAGAAGCTTTGATTTTCTTGTTAGGAACCTTGGGTTCTGGGCCATAAATGTGCTAAGGGGAAAGCACACTACATTGAGGTATTTTCAGAAAGTGAGGAGGAAGAAGAAGAAGTATAATCACCAGTAGATGATGGCTATGAAACATCAGTGGAAGAACAGCCCCCGCAGCCATAAAGTAAAATTGCAGTGTTGAGTGGAGTTCCCCACTTCCATACCCTGAGATTCAGGGGGGTTATGCAAGGACATAAAGTATCAGTTTTGGTCGACGAGGGTGCCACCCACAATTTTATTGATGCAGCCATGATAGAGAGGAGACAACTACAAACAGAAAAATTTGGAGTTTTCACTATGATCATTCCCGACAAAAACACTATGGAGTGTAACCGATGGATTCCAAAACTGCAAGTGACTATTGGAGATCATACAATAACTGGTAACTTTTATGTTGTCAATGTGGCTGATACCAATGTGGTATTGTTAGTACAGTGGTTGTACTCCATTGGGGATAATTCAGTGAATTACTAGATACCCCAAATGAGCTTCAAAGATGTTGAAGGGAAGCAAGTAGTTTTGAAGGGTGTCAACACCTACCCAAAACAAGTAATTTCTGCAAATAGTATGAGGTCGGTATTGAGGCATGGTGATATTGAGTGGGATGATGAATGTTTCATTACCACTCAAGGGAATTCCATAGATGTATCACACCATCCAGAGGACATCCAAAGGATGCTACACAAACATAAGAAAGTGTTTGAAGATCTTCCACATGGCAGGCCTCCTGACAGAGGTACTGAACATTGGATTGAGCTAGAAGTTGGCACACTTCCTATCAAGATCCATCCATATAAGCACCCTAAAATATTAAAGGGTGAGATTGAGAAGACCATCAAAGAGCTGCTTGGGATGTGATTCATAAGAGCAAGCTCAAGTCCCTTTGCTTCATCAGTGGTCCTAGTAAAAAAGAAGGACAGAACAATGTGCATGTGCATTGACTATAGGGCCTTAGACAAGAAGACCATCAAAAACAGAAATCCTATCCCAAGGATTGATGAATTGATGGATGAGATGCATGGAGAAAAATACTTTCTAAGATTGATCTTTGCTCTGGATACCATCAAATCAGGATGAAGGATGAAGACATCCAGAAAACTGCTTTCCGATGCCATTATGGGCATTTTGAGTTTCTTGTCATGCCTTTTGGCTTGACCAATGCACCGACCACTTTACAATCCTGCATGAACATAATTTTCAGTAAGAAGATACGTAAGTATGTCCTTGTGTTCTTTGATGATATTCTGATTTACAATAGGATATGGGAAGAACACTTGCACCACTTGGACAATGTCTTGACAATCCTGGCAGAACAGTATTTTTATGCCAAAATTTCCAAGTGTGAGTTTGGATTGACTGAGATCCTCTATCTGGGTCATATCATTGGGAAAGAAGGATTCAAGGTGCATATGGAGAAGACCAAGGCCATACTTGAATGGCCAAGCCCAAATAACATCACTGCCTTAAGGGGATTCATTGGTTTGTGCACCTACTACCGAAAATTTGTGAAAGGATTTTCTAAGCTAACATCTATTGATGTATATGTAACTTTGGAATGTATTTCACCCATGTATATTGTATTCCTATAGAGATGTTATTATTCCTCTATATGGAAGTGTTTGTATTCCTATAGAGATGTTATTATTCCTCTATACGGAAGTGTTGTCATTTATATTGTAAGTGTCGTAACTTATACTTGATGGGTTATTAGACCACCTTGATGGGGTCGGCCCTGTATGAGTCATGTGGGTAAAAGGGTTATTAGACCACCAAGTGTGGGGTCGGCCTGGATTAATGTAGCCATGGGTTATTAGACTGAGTTAGACAAGTCGGCCCTGTTGGTTTATTGGGCAGGACAAGACAAGTATAAATGGAGATCGGGAGATCTCTATTTGATCATCTCATTACTCACTCTTCCATCACTCGAAAAGTGGCGCACATGTGAGGAGGAGGATCAACTGCTAGGAGAAGACTATCTCTTGTACTTTGGTTGTATCAATGCTCTTTCTATGAGAAAGTTGCGGGGTTTTTCACCTTCTTGGTTTTCCCCGGTGAAACTCTATGTCTCTTGTGTGCTTGCATTATTGTGTCCATGATTGATATGATGTACATGTTATTCTCTCAGTTAAGATCCTAGATCAGATTGAAATTTCTGAAAAACTAACATGGTATCAGAGCTAGCCTGAAAGAAAGCATAGTATGGCATTTATGACACTTGTTGCACTTGCGAAGCTAGGGCTTGATATAGTAAAAACCGGTCATCGCAGCACTTTCACTATAAATCCATTTAGGCAAGGTTTCAAGACCTGAAACTCTTACAGGTCTAATATAAGATACCCATCTACCTTGTGTCCGAAGCACAATTTCTAATTCGTTGTACTTTGTGTTTTATGATCTGTACAATCTAGGGTTTCTGCCTCTTCCAGATCTGATTCATAAGAAAGGGACCCAGGAAAAAAGGTCATAAATTGGGATAGGAAGATCCAAATGAAATTTCATAAAAAGTGACAGGTAGGGAATGAACTGTAATTTCACACGTCGAAGGATTAGAGTCCGAAAGTGAACCAGTGACACGTGGCACTCCGTACAAGTTTGCTCTCCTGTTTTATCCCATAAAACGTTCACGTTGTGACACTTGGCATAACTCTCTCTCAGAGAATCCAATTGAGGTCAGACCTATGGGGTGTGAAAGATGATAGGTCGGGCTACCATAGGTAGAAGTTTCAAACCCTGGGGATTCATAATTTCGGATTTACACCATAAACAATCAGGTGCATATTTATGTCAAAACAAAATTGGATTTTGAGCACCTTCATTCATGGCTCTGTGAATTAGGGTTTAGGAGAAAGTTGGAATTTTTGTAATTGGAGACCACAGCTGAATGCTACTCATCAAAATAAAAATTTAGAGACCAAGTTCAAATTTTTTGGTTGGGAAAAAGGCCGGGCTTGATCAAACCCTAGTTCGAGACTTTGATCGGAAAAGTGGAAAATTGGGGCTTTTGCAAAAGTTGGAATTTTTGAAGTCTGTGACCACGGCTGGAAGCTCCTCAGAAAAATCGAAGTTTAGAGCTTTGGATCAAACCTTTTGGTTGGGCAGAAGGGTGGGATTTATCAAACCCTAGTTCAGGATCCTGTCTAGAAGATCCAAAAGTTTCAAAGACAATTTTGAGGGGTGAAACTTTGCAGTTTTCAAATTCTAAGTATACCAGCTTGATCAGATCATCAAGGCGCATCTTTCTATCCTTTCAGAAGTTTGAAATTCAAAGTTTGAATTTTTAGGGTTTCTCTGACAAACCCTAATCCAGCTCCAGATCCAGTTTCTGCAAATCAAGTGGATTGGGTTAATCCTAGAAGAGAATGGTTTGGTCACTTGCATAAGTGAAGAAGTTCCTGTTTCAGAGGGAGATGAGGCTAAGGCCTTACATAAGAAGATCACAAGCAATCTTGATAGGTATGACTTATCCAGGTATGTTTTAAGATTTGTTCATGATTAAGTTTATGGTATGTTTGTCTTCATTAAGGTTAGTACAATCTTGATTAACTTTAGACTTGCCGTATCACCTTAATAAAATTATGAATGCAGGTATTCATTGATTAGGGTTTCGACACTTATGATTGTACTAATACTTTGTGGTGTTGTATGAGGTTGATGTTATCCGCTAACATGAAAGGTACATCAAGAAAGACAAATCATGTTCTAGTTCAAGAACATATGACCATGGTGACATGAAGACAAACATTCATCCGTTGTCATGGATCACATAGAAGCTCTACTTACGAGGTATGTATACTTTGGTTCTACAATGCTTAACCTATGAGATATGCAGGTTACTATCACAAGTCATTGAAGAGAACAAGAAGACATTGCTAGCCATAACTAGCAAGTATGATAACCAGGTATGTTTTTCCTATATCAAGTTAGAATCCTACCTTGTGTTAGGACCTTATACTGTTGTATGGTTGGTAATGATTATTCATGAAGTTAGAAATGTAAGTAATTAAGGGTTTATGCATATTATGTCTCTTACATTGATTGATGATATGATTAACCAGAAAAGTATTTTGGTCAAATAAATAATATTCATGAGTAAAAGAAGTATTCCCTGAAACCTTGAATACTAATGTTTATTATCTGTGTATGAAATTATCTTGACTATACATTTAAGATTACTTAGAATCATAATGTTTTTAGTATTAAGATTATACTAATGAATGTATGTATGAGATCTCGAGGATAACACAATGATGATACTAGTGAGTATGCATAGTGATCGAGGATGGATATAAGTTCAAAGACAGGTAATCCGGGAAGCAAAGATCAAGAGGGAGCACACTCCAGTAGTTCCTGCAAGGAAGCAAATATTGAGAGGGAGTCCACCCTACAAACCAAACAAAGATAAGTATTTGAATTGTCATTTCTTGCATATTTGTTTGTTTAAATAATATTGTTCAATGATGTATATGCTTATGTTCCTAGACTCAGGGTGTGTGTTATGCATATTAGAATAATTGCATTAATGAATAGTATACTACTAATATGCATGTGATGGGTAAGTGGCCTATGGCACTGTACAACATTCCATTGCTGCTTATCTAGAATGAAACCTCTTTGCTGACATGTTGGGAGTAGTGCACACTCTTAACAATGTTCTGGTAGAGATTGGAAGGCATCTAGAAAGTTACGGGATATGGATAAATGTTGTATTGAATCATTGGCTAAGATAATTGCATGACTGTATGACATATTTATTTATGTGTAAGAATTTGTTCTGAAAACTATGAGATGTTTTCTAATCATGCAATTTAACTTGTTTTGTAGGAAAGATCGTATACCATCACCTACAAAAGAAGCACTACAACATTTGTTCAACAACAAAGTTATCTATTGAATATATTGAAGTTCCCAGGATTCGGGAAGAATGCCATGATCGAGGAGTACCAGTCGACCATGAAGAATGATGTTTGGGATGCAGTCCCAAGACCTAAAGGGAAGTCTGTTGTGACTTCCAAATGGATATACAAGATCAAGCATGCTGCAGATGGTAGCATAGAGAAATACAAAGCGATATTTGTAGCTCGTGGCTTCTCCCAGAAAGAGGGGATAGACTATGAAGAGAATTTTTCTCCTGTAGCCAAATACACTTCCATCAGATCAATACTTTCTCTGGCTGCAGTGATGAAGTGGAAGATACACCAGATGGATGTCAAGACAACTTTCTTGAATGGTGTAGTCGAGGAGGAAGTGTATGTGGAGCAGCCACTTGGTTTTAAGACACATGATAGGGAGTCATATGTGTGCAGACTTAAGAAAGCCTTGTATGGCTTGAAGCAAGCTCCTAGGACTTGGTATGGTAGGATAGACAACATTCTATCCAGTTTGGGATTTACTAAGAGTAAAGAAGATTCCAACCTTTACTACAAGGTTGAGGAAGGAAATCTTGTGATACTACTCTTGTATGTGGATGACCTGTTTGTAATAGGAGAGGATGGATTGATTGTCGATACCAAGAGGAAGCTTGCTGGCGAGTTCGAGATGAAGGACTTGGGTATGATGCACTACTTTCTAGGCATGGAGGTGTGGCAGAGTGCAGATGGAATATTCCTTGGATAAGGGAAGTATGCAGTAGAGATCCTAAAGAGGTTCGGGATGATGGACTGTAAGGTCATGGCCACACCTATGGCATCGAACCTGAAGCTTCTGTGTGATGCTTCATCTGATCCGGTTGATGTCATGATGTATTGTCAGATGATTGGGTCCTTGATGTACTTGATGAATATGAGACCAGATATTTTCTTTGTGGTGAACACATTGAGCCAGTTCCTAACGGATCCCAGAGGTGTTCACCTAATTGCTGTAAAGCATATTCTGAGGTACCTGAAGGGTACAATTGATTATGGGCTCAAGTATGATGCGAATCAAAAGTTTAACCTGCAGGGTTATGTTGATTCAGATTGGGTAGGCAGTGCTGCAGATAGGAATAGCACATCTGGGTGCTGCTTCAGTATGGGATTCGGTGTGATCTCTTGGTTTAGCAGGAAGCAGTCCTGCGTAGCACTAAGTACAGCCGAGGCTGAGTATGTTGCAGCTTGTTCGTCTAGTTGTGAGGCAATATGGCTTCAGAAGCTACTGTCTGAGTTATTTGATCTCCCGCTAGAGGCTACTGGTATCTTTTGTGACAACCAGAGTTGTGTGAAGTTGTCTGAGAATCCGGTGTTCCATGACAGGTCGAAGCACATAGAGATCAAATATCACTATATCATGGATATGGTGCAGAGAGGAGCAGTGAAGCTCCTGTGTGTTGCGAGGGATGAGCAAGTTGCAGATGTGCTGACGAAGCCACTAGCAAGAGTGAAGTTCGAGTACTTCAGAGAGAGGCTTGGTGTTCTCCAGATTGATGACACTTCGAGGAAGAAGTGATGGACACATTTGCAGGATCCATTCCCAGCAGGGTGAGAGGAGGATCCTTCCATGGTTGCGGATGTAAGCGCTGGATGATGAGCATCAGGACGATGCTCCGGTTACTGCTCTGTATATGCATCATGTTGGATGCTTGTTATGATCAGTTGGATCATGTATATGTATATGCATCATGTTGGATGCTTGGACCATGTGTCTGTATATGTATCAGGTGGATACGTTGTATGATCAGGTAGATCATGTATGTTGATATATATCAGGGGGATACATTGTATGATCAAATGGATCATGTATCTTTGTATGTATTAGGTGGATCATGTATGATGATATGTATCAGGTAGATACTTGGTATGCATCAGGTAGATACTTGGTATGCATAAGGTAGATGCATTATATGATTAGGTTGATCATGGATGATGAGCTTTAGGATGTTGCTCCAGATGACATGCATCATGACGATGTAGTGATGATGATCAAGTTGATCATGTGATGATGTACATCAGGATGATGTATAGTGAGTATCAGGTTGATACTCTATGGCCATGGACAGGTTGTGCATATGAGCATATAAGTAGACTTGGGAGATCCGACAGGTAGAGCTGTGTGCTCATAACAGCCTGGGATGCTCTTCCAAGGCATTGCTTTGGGAGGACATATAAGTAGAACTAGGAGATCCGACAGGTAGAGCTGTGTGCTCGTAACAACCTGGGATGCTCTTTCGAGGCATTGTCCTATGGAATGTAAGTAGACTTGGGATATCTGATAGGTTGGGCTATGTGCCTGTAATAAGTCCTGGGATTCTCTTTCAAGGCACTGCCATGACCACATGTAAGTAGACCTGGGAGATCCGGTAGGTTGGGCTGTGTGCCCGTAATAAGTCCTGGGATGCTCTTTCATGGAATTGTGGTGAGGGGTCACATGTAATACGTCCTGGAGATCCGGACAGGTTGTGCTAGTCACGTAAAAGGCCTCGGATGCTCTTTAGGGTTCTTGCTAGTCAAGACACTCTTTTAAGGTTTTGTGACAGTCACATGTAAGTGGACCTAGGAGATCTTTCCGGTCGTGCTTCGACACATAAATGGTCATGGGATACTCTTTTGAGGTATTGTGACACATGTAATAAGTCCTGAGGATTCCACAGTATTGCCAATGATGATGAAGACCTACAGGTGGTGGGCCTACATCCAGTATGAAAAAGGACTGGCTCTGTAGAACTTCCTATGACAAGTAGATCGGAGATTGATTGAGATAGCAGCAGCAGTGACGATGACGATGATTCACTGATGATGATCCAGAGAAGAAGACTTGTGCTAGCATATCTATGTCAAGAAATACCTTACTAGTTAAGAGGGAGTGTTGATGTATATGTAACTTTGGAATGTATTTCACCCATGTATATTGTATTCCTATAGAGATGTTATTATTCCTCTATACGGAAGTGTTTGTATTCCTACAGAGATGTTATTATTCCTCTATACGGAAGTGTCGTCATTTATATTGTAAGTGTCATAACTTATACTTGATGGGTTATTAGACCACCTTGATGGGGTCGGCCCTGTATGAGTCATGTGGGTAAAAGGGTTATTAGATCACCAAGTGTGGGGTTGGCCCAGATTAATGTAACCATGGGTTATTAGACTGAGTTAGACAAGTTGGCCCTGTTAGTTTATTGGGCAGGACAGGACAAGTATAAATAGAGATCGGGAGATCTCTATTTGATCATCTCATTACTCACTCTTCCATCACTCAGAAAGTGGCGCACATGTGAGGAGGAGGATCAACTCCTAGGAGAAGACTATCTCTTGTACTTTGGTTGTATCATTGCTCTTTCTATCTCTGAGGAAGTTGCAGGGTTTTTCACCTTCTTGGTTTTCCTTGGTGAAACTCTGTGTCTCTTGTGTGCTTGCATTATTGTGTCCATGATTGATATGCTGTAGATATGTTGTACATGTTATTCTCTCAGTTAAGATCCTAGATCAGATTGAAATTTATGAAAAGCTAACAACATCCCCTTTGACAGATCTCACCAAGAAAGAGGCCTTTTGTTGGTCAGAGGAGGCTGAAAAATATATCAACAGAATGAAGGAATTCATGAGCAGCTACCCAGTACTTGCACTTCCCGATTTCACTCAGCCCTTCATATTGGAATGTGATGCCTCATGAGAAGGCATTGGAGCAATTTTAATGCAGAATAGGCATCCCATTTCCTATGAGAGCAGAAAGTTGCAGCAACATGAGAGGCATTATTCAATTTATGATAAAGAGATGCTTGCCATCATGCATGCCTTGGTCAAATTCAGACAATACCTAGTAGGAGGCAAGTTCATAGTAAAGCTTGATCATAATAGTTTGAGACACTTTTTGACCCAAAGGGAGCTGAATGATAGACAAAAGAAATGGGTAAGTAAGGTTCAGTCCTATGAATTTGACATAGAATAAAAAAAGGGTAAGATGAATGTGGTAGCTGATTCCCTCTCTAGAAAACCTGATTTTTCTTTGCTACAAGTCCCAACTGATTGGAAAGTCCAACTAGCTATGGAATACTCTAATAACCAATTTGCTTGTGAAGTGTTGGATAGGTTGATTCATGATGATGCATACCAAGTCCTCAATGATGTCATATATTACAACGACAAAAAACTTCTAGTGCCTGGATCAAAATTAAAAGAAAATATTTTGGTGGCTGCCCACAATGCACTGGTAGCAGGCCACCCTGGATTCATAAAAACTTATCGGAAGGTGAGAGAGAGGTTCACTTGGAAGGGCCTAAAAAATTATGTGTTAAGGCATGTAAGGGAGTGTACTACATGCCAATATAATAAAGTTGAGCACACTCATCCTGCTAGTCTCCTACAACCCCTACCAATCCCAGAACATAAATGGGAAAGTGTGTCCATGGATTTCATCACAGGTTTGCCCAAAACCCAGGGTAAGGATAGCATTTTTGTAGTAGTTGATAGATTGACTAAATTTGCTCACTTTTTTGCTATCACATCAAATATTACTGCCAGTCAAGTAGCTGCACTATTTTGTAAAGAAATATTTAGATTGCATGGTCTGCCCAAGACTATAATAAGTGACCGAGATAACAAATTTACTAGTTCTTTATGGAAAACTTTGTTTGAACTAGTTTGAATCTTAGCACAAGCTATCACCCTCAGATTGATGGCCAAAATGAGAGGGTAAATCAATGGCTGGAGGGTTATCTCAAAAATTATGTTACCGGGTAGCAGAAAGCATGGGTCAACTGGATACATTTGGGGGAATTCTGTTATAACACAGCATTCCATATCTCCATTGGAATGACCCCATTCAAAGATATGTATGGGTATGAATCCACCAAATTTGTAGATATAATTTTTGGGGATTGCAGAGCAAAAAAAGCAAATGATTGGTTAGAAGAAATCCGAGACATACTCAAGGCACTCAAAGAAAACTTGCAGGTTGCACAAAACCAACAGAAGGTGAATGCAGATAAGAAAATAACAGACTGAACCTTCCAAGAAGGTGATTTGGTCTACTTGAGGTTGCAACCATATAGGAAATCCACTCTGAAATCAAAAGGGGTTGAGAAATTGTTGCCAAGATTCTATGGAACTTATAAGATCACAAGGAAAATTGGTGAATTTGCTTATGGATTAGATCTTCCCTCAGGGAGCAAGATACACAATGTTTTCAATGTGTCATGCTCGAAGAAAATAGTTGGCCAACATGTAACTGTTTCCGAAGAATTGCCTCCTATCGATGATGAAGGATACCTGGTCTTAGAACCATGAAATATTTTGCAGGTTAGAGAAAGGAAGTTGAGGAGCAGAGCCATTAAAGAATATCTAGTGTAGTGGAAGGGGTTTCCTAGTGAAGATGCAACCCGGGAAGGTGAACAGATTCTGCAACATCCTGGATTACAATTGCTTGAGGACAAGCAATCTTAGGGAGGGAGGTCTGTCATGTCCCTTCCCTAGTGGACTTGGTCAAGACTTGGATCCTCCCATCCCTAGGGGGTCTAGGAAGAATAATTAATAGGGGTAAATTTTGGCACAAGTACTATAGTTATTAATAAATTTTAATATTATGAGTTTTAAATTATCTTTTATAATAAATGTCTCATCATTATTAATTAAATTTTTGGAAAGAAATGATGATGACATCGCTAGGAGGGAGCATAAGGTCAAGGTGTACCTCACCTACCCAAGTGGAAAGGTAAAAAAAATCAAGGAGTCGGCATAAGAAAGTGGAAACTGGTAAAAGCAAGGAAACAACAGGAAAAAGCACAAAGTGGGAAAGTTTAAAAGAAGGAAAGTGCAGAAAGCAACCAGTTTGGAAAAGCAAGCAACAATTAGAAAAGCTAAGTAGGGTGCACTTGCTAATTCCAGTGGAAGGACACAAAGTAGGAAAGTTTTGCAAAGCAAGATAATTGCTAATTATTTCAAGGAATGCACCCTTCCTCTCTCACACGTGTGGATGACTTGTCAATGAAGCTATATCAGCTATAAAAGGAAGCTAGGGCGCACTTCTCACATATTTTGGTTAATTAATTTTTGTCTTGAGAGCTCTTGCTACTCAGAGTTGAGTGATGTGCCTCAACCATTGCTTGGGAGATGAACCCCAAGGTATTTCATGATCCAGTATTCCCTTGATTAGATCCAAAGCCATGGAATTCTGATCTACAGATATACATCAACCACGTCTTGAATAATCTTAAGATTACAGAGAGTGATCCTCAGTCAGAGTGCCATTGGAGAGAGTGTTGGAAGATTTCATCAGAAAGACTCATTCCATTTCAGAGAAGGAGATCAATGCATCTTAGAAGGTTTAGTGCACCCATAATATACATCCATCAGCCATGATTTCATCCTCCTATCAGATATAGTACAAAATTTCATCTCCTTCTTCTCTTCTCATGCTTATTCTCTCAATATTGTAAGATTCTCTAGCATTAGAGATTCATTGAACGACTGAATGTAATAAAATATTTAATCTCTACTCAAGACCTATGATTTCAAATTGATGTTGTTCAATAAATTATATCATAACCCTCATTTACTCCAGAAGTTAAATTTGTAAGCCTCTAAGGAATTTTGGATCAAGAAAATGGAAGACTAGCTCTTTATGCATCTTTTAATGACTAGTTTTACCATTTTTTCCAGTAAGAATTATGTATGAACTTATTTTCTGATCTGATGGTTGTTTGAGACTCCCAAGACAATATTAAAGCATTCCAAACCTCTTTTATGAGAATTCGAAGACACTTGATCCTGTTTGGGAGAGTTTGGAAATCTTCTAGTTGAGGAGTCCTACTTAGTGCACTTGACCCTTTGGCTCCAAAATCCACCCAGAGCCTCCCAAATTCCATGAAACTCTTATCCGTCATTCAATAGGGAGTTTAATTCCTAACATACACCACTGATTTCATTCAGATGTAAACATCTGAGTCTAGTTTGCATATGTTGGAGTGCCCAGGAAGCCTCAAAGTAGACATCAGCTCTAGCTGATTGTTGAAATGTAAATGTCCCAGTGATTTGTGCATAGGACTTGGACGTTGGCACTGTTTCTGTCATATTGGCTGCTGCACATATCTCCATACATTTTGCAGAACCTAAATATCCTAAATTAATAATCCTGGAGTCACCTAATTGTCCCCTAGACCAATCCATTCCTAACTAGTTTTTGTTTGCCAAAATTGGGTTGTTACATTTTAAAATTTGATATAAAATTGACTCCAACTTGATCAGGGTTATTACAGCTACAAAAAAGCAACTTTTCCAATAGTGTACTATTCGAATAATTTCAAGATCCTTTACACATCACATCTCAGCTCCAAAAGCTATTTTAAGATATGATTTCTAGTGTTTCTTCCTAATGTGAAAATACACATAAAAATCATAAGAAAAGTTCTATTCCTAACTCTCGTCCTTTATTGGAAATTTGAGTGTGATTTGTGTGTGGGGATTCCTATATCAATTATTTTCCGACATGAAACATAAACATTGGTAGAGCATGTTCTTTACAATGAAAAGGTCTCACACACTCCTCTTGATGTCCTTTATTGGAACGAATTATTGACCTCAAAATTTCCACATCATAGATACTACTATTCTACCATATCCTTTAATCTAAGTAGGACTATTACCTTACCCTTGTTCCAATAATGGATGAAGACAATTCCACATAAGGGCTCATACATTCTATTATTCTATCATATCCTTTCATCTAAGAAGGACCAATACCTTACCCTTTTTCTTACTAGGAAGCATGTTGCATCCTTCCTTCTTATACACCAAAAAGAAGTACCAATTTTAGTGGCATTAACAGTATCCAATAATATTCCCTACACAACACGTTACCACATGTGTTGTGCTAAAGGGAATTTCAAGTAAATTACAAAAAACCCACAATGGACAAATTCATTTTGAAATGTAAAGTTCCACTTTACACAACTTAATTTATCTTCACAAAATCAACCTTTAGGTGGACAAATTCATTTTAGTTATCAAAAAATTTACACGAAATCACCTTTTAAGTGTAAAACGAAGAGAAATTTGTGAAATGGATAGAATCTAAGGGAAAAGCTTATTGTCAACCATGCCTCTAGCAATGCCAAAATCAATTGATAACATCTACAAGATGTATTATCAAGTACATTCAAATTCCAAGCTTTATCAAGTACGTTCAAATTACAATTATCAAGTACGTTCAAATTCTTTGTCTTAAACTCCCACCCCAATTGAAGGTTTTTCAACACCCTTTGCTTAGTCTTAATTATGATGATTAGTGTTACTCTTCTATTAAAATTTTCAAACGGGCGAGGTTAAATGGTGAATACCATGTGTTTTTATTGTGGAGATCTATGTTCAAACCTAATGTTATTTCATTGTCGAGATTTATGTAAGAAGAGGTTTATACTTTTATATTTATTAACAAAGTATTTACTTACCAAAAAACAAGTTTTTCTTTTTGATTGATAATATTAATGTCTCTTTTTAATATTTTTTTTTTCTTCTATTTCTCACGATTACACAAATAATACCAATATGTCAGTTTTATGTTTATATTTTAATCTTTATTTCACATGTTTACAAGAATATTAATACTTAGAGATGCTTATCAATTACTTCTCTAGCCGAGAAATTTACTTTGAAGAAAAACGTAGTATGGAAGTTTAATTTCTCTTATTAGTTTTTTCAGTTCACACCACCTGTGCACACATCTCACTCCCTATGATCAACATATGCTTGGTTCATGACCCCAAGAAAGCCTTAAAATTTAATTAACTTAACACACATTAACCTCACTTGAGGACCAAAAACAATATTATAGTTAAGTTAGGGAATTGGGGATAGGCATCCAAATAATTCCCCTTTACCATTTACATCTAAGTCATAGCTGTTGACTTTCTAGGGAGCCAAAAATCCTTGGTATTTGAGGGCACGGTCTTGATCAGTTTACAGAGGGGCCCATTCCTCTTTTGGAGTCGTACTCAGAAAGGTTGGGACTAAATGGTTGGGTGATGCACCTATCTCATCCAGTTATGCAAATCCCCCAACCGTTGTCACATACTACAGGACATAAGTTCCCATAGGACATAAGTTGCAGGAAACTCCTATGATGTGCTGACCAAGGTAGCTCAGTGTCCATTCTTAGGTGACCTACCTAGAGGTGACCCCCTATGGTGGGGGGACACATGCGGCCTAGTGGGTTCCTCTACGACTCCATCCTGATAACTGCTGTTGGTTACCTTCTCTCACTTGTGCTGGTGGAGGATTCATGCCCCTTGATAGCCTTTTGTTTGGAAGTTCCTCGACGTTGCTTGAATTCTTTTGTTGATTCAGGGAGGTGATGAAATTGGTCTAGGAAAGGTTTCAAAACTTGTCACCCTTATTGATTGCTTACATTAGTATCTGTTAAGTTAGTGGGCCTTTTTCTTTCTAGGAGTGTTGCTTGTTGGCTTGTTTTCCACTCTGTTTTTCTTATCTGCTGTGAGACACGGTTGCAGTGGAGTTTTTGAGCTGTTGGGATTCTTTTCCCTTTGTTGTGCTTCTATACTACACACTCGACTGTAGTTGGGTTTTCGAGCCTTCTCTCGAGCCTTCCATTATACCCGCATAGTCTTACATATTTTAGTCAATATTGGTACTCCGAGATACTCTCGTAGACTTCGGGGGCAGTCGCCTCAGTATTGTTTCCTAGACCATACTCATCGGACCCCTATTTGACATGCTCCGCTAGCTTCAAGATCATATCCTGAGGCACCTGTGTTCACTTCATATTCTGATCAGTCAGAATCTCCCAGATACTCACCTCTTCACAGCCCCATTGTTAGCACCATCCCCCCCTCCTTTGTAGGGGGAACCGTTGGTAGTGGATCTACAGTCGCCGCCCCTACCCATATGGTTATTGGTTCCACTGGGCCCACCATTCCTGTTAGTGGAGTCCCCATAACATCTGCTATACAACCAACACCGTGATTGGCTCTGGAGCCAATACTCCTCCTAGTGGTAGCCACATGCCTATCAAGGCCACGTGATTTGCAACACTCCCCACAGGCACTGGTATTTTCTTGCACTAAACACGTATTATATGCACCTTGCATAACCTACCGCAGTCCAGCCCAATATCCTCCCCTGATTAGACCTCCTCCACAAGGGAAAGTCTATGCACAACAAAAATTGCCTTCCCAACCCACCAACAAGGGCAGGGTAGGAAACGGAAGAGAAAGAACCAAGGAATATACCAACAACAAGGAAGGGGTGTTCAACCTATGAACCCATCTCCTATAAGCATATTTATATAAACATGATAAATTTGTAGTACATTCGCAATTAGAAGCTTAAAAAATAAGCACATTTACTTATTATATCTTAGCACATCGAACACAATTCTCTACAACTACGGATTTGAGAGGGCATTTCCCTTCAATATTAGATATTTATACCTAGGACGCAATGCCACAATTCATAGCAAGCATGGTAAACCAAATTTTGAAGTTGTTCTAAGCTAGGGCTTAGATTTCTTGTCCTCACTTTATTTACCCAAAGACATAGGTGGCCACAACTAGTGAATGAAACTAAGTTTTTTTGGCATAGTAAAACCCAAAAGAAATGACTAGTAGGTTTCCAAAGAGAAAAAAATTGGACCATGAGACACTCTAAGCAACTAGACCTAGAGGCTAGCTGTCATGGGCACACCTAGCGCTTGAATTACTTAGCCATCCCAAGGGTCTGTGTGGCACTGCCTGGTGCCTTTCTAGGGGCATGACCAGCCTGCTCCTGCAGATGGGTAACACTATGCCTCAATGTCACTTGGGTGTACCTTGCCACTTAGTTCCTTGTCCAAACTTGGATCCTCTTGCCAAAATTTCTCGCCTTACTTATATGTGTCTTCGACCTAAGGGTGCACCCAAGGAAAGCATTGTGGAGCCCCTTAGCTGACGTGCTAAGTGTGCCAACCTTTGCTTCATGCACATGCTAACCTTGCCGTGATTTCAATTGATGCTTGCAACCCATGCTGGTCCTCTTGACATGACACTTGGTCTCTCTTCTTGGCGCATTCCCTCTTGACATGCTCCAATCCGACTCTTACCACACTTGATGATGTGTTTCTCCTTCCTTGCTTTCCAAGCTAAGGAGTTCGGGCCTTCAACCTGCATTCCGTGTGGATGTTGTGGTGTGGGTATGTGCTTGACATTGGCTTGCCGACACCACACTCCTCCTTGGTGCATTTCATGAACCCCACGCCCTTGGTCATCTGTGCCCACATTTCTTGATATGCTCGCACAACACCCAATTCAAGTGCGTCCATGCTTCCGACTTGGCCCTCCCATGTGCATTATGCTCCCAAGTCAAGATGGTGTCTGCATGCCACTTGATCCCCTTGGATGAACTTCGAAGCAAGTCTAAGCTTGGGTGAGTAAGGCGGCTAACCAGAGCCATGGCACTAGCCTTCTTAACCTGCAAGCAATTTCACAATTACATGAATATTCTCGACTACAAATCGAGCTTGAACTCTCTGGGATTCAAAATAAATATCTATCCCATTCTTTGAGCACATTGCTAACCCAATATTGAGCCTATGAACCCAGAAACAAAAACCAAATACCACAACAAAAATTAACTAGGGAGATTGTAAAAGGCTTACCTTATAATGTTGAATTTTAGCACGAAAACTAGATGCGATGACCCAAATACGAGCAAATCCCTATATCCCATAATCATTCATGAGAAGAATCTTCACGAGTTCAACTTTTAGAGGAGCAACTAAATGCTGTGGAGGCATAGATCTTGCCTCCTTGTTTAGGGTCCTTAGAATATGAAGAAATAGGATCTCCTCGAACACACTAATATTACATGTTAAGATATCCACAACCTTCTAATATGAAGAAATATGATCTCCTCGAACGTAGTTAAGATACCATCATTGCACATTGACGTTTCATATGTTTTTTGGGGTTAATTGCAGGCACAACCAAATAGATACCTGTCACATCTATCTTCGGATAGCGATGGTTTTCCTTAACAGACCAGATAAGATGAAGCATCAAGTAGTACATCAATATCAATTAGAGGTAACAATGTTAGAAGAAAATTTAGAAAATGTATGGAATTATTTCTAGTTGAAGGAGGGTCGTGCTCTTATGACAATGAGTCCACTGAACACAAAGAAGTTCCATTGATATACATACATTATTTGAAGAATTGGAAAGCAAACCAACTTTCTGAAATAAACACGGATTTTAGTATTAATGGAAGAAAATATCGAAATGCTCCATCTAATTTGCATGGTCCAGGGATATTTACAATGCATGGTGTGAAGGTTCAGTATAACAATGAGGTTGAACTAATGGATTATGTTGGCCCAACCTATGATTATGCACATTGGGGTAGACTAACAAGATATCTAACCAGCATGCACATATATGGAGTTTGTGCAAATTATAATAAAATGCAAGAAAATAATCAGGATAAAGGATATTCCATATATATCGATGGAAGGCCCAAAGCTTGTGGAAATATTTCTAGGTTTATAAAAAATACTCATCCTGGAAACACAAACAAACTACCCAATTGTGTGTTTGTTGAGTGTGAGGAAAACATAATTGTGGTCACCACAATAAATTCAATACTTGAGAGGAAGGAGTTGTTGGTCAATTATAATTTGAACATGATCTAGGAATCATGAAAGTATCCTTACACACTCATGTCCATTATTTGCTAAAAGGCATGCATACTAGATGTTCATTAGTTTTCGTTATATATTATTTCTGTCGTAATGTTGTTGAGATTTCACCCAAATTTGGATATATGGTTAACATATCCTCATTTATGTTTGAGGTTGATCGGGGGAAAGGCACCGACCATGGTTAGGTGAGATAATATATGGTGATTTATATTTTTTTATTGCATTCCATATTGTACGGTTTTATTCCAGCACATAATTCATTGTTACATATTTTATCATTCTTATGTGATATGATCATTTGTAGACTCCTACATCAACGCCTAATCCTAATGAGGATGGAATCAACGTTTCAATAGCTAATGACCCTCTGGGAACTATTAGGAAAAAACTTAAAAAATAGCTTCCGAACTAGTAGAATTGATGGGCGTTGAAGATACATCAGAAAATGATAAAAGATGCCAATACTTGATGGCTTGCATTCATAAGTACAACGTATGTTTTTTAAAATCATATTTCATTTCTTCATTTAAAGAATACACCATATTTTGTTAAATGAATCCATGAGCTTGACTCGGTGAGTTCTATTTTCGTAGGCATTCTTGAAAGAAGAAGAACCCGGGGTAGGGAGTAGTAGACATGCATATATGCTTTCACCCTCTACTCCTGTTGCACATGGTTCTGGATCCCCTTCTCTTAGTATTGATGGATTTCTCCCTGATTCTACACCTAGTGTTGGTGGGGGGAAGTCCACATCATCATCTATGCAGATGAACCCCGATTATAGTACCCCTATGCCTCAGTCATCAGGGGCTGAGATGAGCCCCAATAGGGTAGGCTTAGTCGTCAAGAGCACTAGGCACTTACAGGTTTCTTTACAAATGGACCATGATTTGGTTTTGGTAAAGGTTCCAAAACTCCATGGTAATTATGTCCAATCCATTGGAATACTTAAATTTTATACAACGAATAGTATTGTTAGATTCATTGTATCTATCTAATTGAAATATTTGGTTGCAATGTAGGAAATAACTTGTTCTACGATGATTTACATGAAAAGGAATTTGCTCTATTTTCACCAACGATTAGAACAAGTTATAAATATCAGAGCAATGACTTGAAGAAGGAGTTGATGAAGCACATGACCACATTGTTTGGTCTCGTATTCAATCAAAAGTTGGTGCAAGCCATGGCAGGGGATTACTGAAATCCGTGTAGGACAATTACCGCACAAATATAGGTCGATGCCCTGGCTATGAGAATATTGGATTAATTCCAGAATGAGAGTGGGATGCATTAATAGTGGACGCTAAGGAACTTTGCCTCCAAGTGCAACATAAACACCAAGGTAGATAAAGCTGTGTACAAAACAATGAATTTATAATTTGTATATCACATTTGACCATGAATTTTTAATTGCATAAACACCTACGTTACAATTAATGTAGGCTCAAGGAAGCCTCGAAGGCTACACAAGCCAGACTGGAGAAGCATGGCCAACATAAGCTTGGCCCATGGGGCTACGTTAAAGTGAAGGTCATATATGTAAGTATGGAATTGTCGTTGATGCAATTTCATTTGAGTTTCAAATGATTTACTTATCCAAAGAATTATGCTACATGATATGTAATCCACCAAATTTGGCGTCATGCCCACAGATGAAGAGCTCAAAATTGGCTTCAAGGGAGGTTACAATGCCCTATTTGAGCAAACAAATTCTAGTGCAACTAACACTTTTACTGTCAACAAGGATGTATACAATCTCAATGCATTCTGATTGAATAATTAATTACAAAGTACAAATGTACAATGTCCGGTGATTCAACAACTTCAACTGTTATTGTAGGCAACACAAGAAGATTTGGGTGTTCCCCATGAGCCAGTTATAGAGACCGAAGTTGGAACTGATCAACCAGAGGTTCCTCCTTCTGTACCTACAGGTACTATTAAATATCAGAATTATAGAAATTGTTATTTCATTGGTTACTGCTTACTATAGATAAGCTGATAAAAATTGTTTGTTTTTGTAGATGGTGTCGATCCTAGTATTAGGGAGCACCCTCTAAGGATATGTCTCTTGCAGTACCCAAATCAGGACCTAGCACCACAAGAAACTAGTGGGGAAGAGAATGAGGGAGTTGATGCCAGTCAGAGACTTGGAGAATTCATTAAAAATAGAAAAAAGAAACCAAAGAAGAAGTAAGGCAGTAAACATTGGCCATTGTGGATGGCATAGTGATTTTGTTGTATACAATATTGTATTATGTATTTTGTCATAATGTAATTTAATTTAATGTTATTTGTATCTACGTGTTATTTTAGCTAATGTTATGTGTGATTTAATTTACAATTTGTAATTTAATGTTATTTGTGTCTAAATGTTATGTTATCTAATGTTATGTGTGTATTGTCTATGTTATTTGTATCTACATCTTATGTTACAATGTGTTACAATAAATAGATTGGGCATGGGGAAATGAGAGTGATGTGCGGGGGGGGAGGATGAGCCATAAGAGCTTCCACCTTCACGTGGTTGGCCCTGTTTAGTAGAGAATAGATTATTTTCGAAACAAAGAGAATCTCATACATGCATTTTCCTTTTGGTCTTTTAATATATATATATATATATATATATATATATATATATATATATATATATATATATATATATATATATATAAACTTATTATTCAAATTTGATTTGGGTAGGTATCCATGTGCAACATAAATGCAAATAACAATTATCATTGTTGTTGATTTGACAATATATGCAGTTATTATTGGCATCACAAAGAATTGCCATCTAGCAATATCCCTTTTTTATCTATTTACTTGAGACTTAACAATGTGTCATTGGGGTTATATATTGATTTTTTAGACATAAAATTACCATTGAAACCTATGGGAATCACGAGATTAATTATTATATTGATCATATTTATTTGATTAAAAATTGACACATATTGGCTTCAAATAATACTATAAGTTCACTACACTCTTAATTTGATCAACTTTGTTCAATAGGATTTTAAATCTTTTAGACATGCACCTATAGTGTATGGGACTCACACTTGGGTAATCATATATGTGTAAACACTAGGAGATGCTTTGTCTGGTCCACAATTATTTCAAGTTCATGTATGATTTTCTTAATGACGAGACAATATCTCTCAATTACTACCCTAATGTGATGGATCACCTTCCTAGAGCCCCTATCATCTTAGCCTATATGTGGGACCTCACAAGGATTTCTAGTGCTTACACGGATTCCTTTTAAACTAATTGTTCCCCTTTGGTATATGGTCCTTAGTCACTTGTTTGAATCATATTTACCCCTCAACGCTCCCATTAGAGTCATAATACGCAAACTCTACTCATGTACATATGATGTAAGGGTGAATATATACATATGGCACAAAGTGCAATACATATTTGAAGTTCTAAACCATTAAAATTGAAAATACATAATCACCAAAATCGTTTCCTATAATGGGATCCTATTCATCAATAGCACCCAATTCCCCCCTCCTCTATGATCTAGTCCTTGCCTCTACCTCCAATATCGAATTTGATCCTCCAAGGACATTATTCAACACCTTACAAATTTGATGAAACTTCCTAATCTAAGTGTTAAAATAAGGTAGAAAAATCTTCACGTGCTTAATAAGTGATTTTGTTTGACTAAGGGTACATTTAGAGGATTTCAATCAACTTCAACTAACAGGAATCAACAACACCAAAATCATGGTACATAGAGAGATTGATATGCTTGATTAAATTCCAACCCCTTAACCTCATACATGATAGAATCCACTGGAAACGTTGTCACGATTAATAAGTGATTTTTCATGACTAAAGGGTACATTTAGAGGAGTTCAATCAACTTCAACTATCAGGCATCAATTCCACCAACATCAAGGTACATAGAGAGTTTGATGTGCTTGATTAAATTCCAATCCCTTAACCTCATACATGATAGAATCCATTGGAAACATTGTATTCCTAAAATCATGAAAACTATTAAGTCTGTTAAATTCTAAATGGGATATAAAAATCTACTTTTTTCATATGAATTCCAATCAGGTTGGAACCACTCTCAAACATCCCAAAACAATTCTACTTTTTTTTATAAATCCATATAAAAACGTCGCTTATTAGATGCTAACCCGACGTTAGAGTGGCGTGGGTTGAACGTCAGTACCATAGTTATTTATCGGTAGCATAAATGGTAGGCATCTCTTTTCCGACTCTAATCCAGCATGACATCCACTCTGCAAACGTCGATTTTTGGACGTTATACCGACGTCAACTTTAATCTATGAACGTCTCTTTTTCGGACATTAAACTAATGAAATATCTATTCCTCTAACGTCTCTTTTTAGACTTTATGTCGATGTGTACTTTACTCTATCAACGTCTTTTGTACGACATTACTCTGATGCCAATTCTCCATTGCATACGTTTCTTTTCGAACACTCAATTGACTGTTTAAACGTCATGTTTTGGATTTTATACCAATGAGACATTTACTCCTCCAATGTCGCCTTTTAGACATTATGTTGATGTGCACTTTGGTTTATCAACGTCACTTGTCTGACGTTAATCCAACATCAAATATTCATTTCAAATGTCTCTTTTCGTACATTAAACCGACGTGCGAGTGACTCTTCAAATGTCACATTTTGGATGTTATCCCGACGTGAACTTTACTCTTTAAGCATCGCTTTTTGGACATTTTTTGGATGTTTGACCGATGTTACCAACAATCCTTGAAGAGGGCCGAAAATTCATATAGGGAGTCGCTTAAGCGACACCTCTAGACGTCTCTTAAGTGATTCTAACCTAACGATGTTGGTCCAACATTATAACTCCATCCTTATAAAAACATATCCAATGCTAAATAGCATCTAACAAACGTCAGATCGCCCCCCAAATATGGTAGTGTTTGGGCATTTACAGGGATGTCAATTAACCACCCCAGCCATGGAAATCTCTTCTACTGCCCCACACAACACAAGGAAGGCATTTCCCTTCACTGCTGTATAGTTCCCTTAGGATATCCAACCCTTACAATGCTTATTGTGTGTAGAAAGAGTCAAATTTGTTGTATGCTATTGGAGAACCTCCCGTAACATTAATGCATGGCTTGTCAAGCATGCAGAAGGAGAAAAACATAATGGGTAAAGGTTCCTATATTTCCCAACCTCTATGCTCTACTATAACCATTATCTTTCCTTTGAATGTCTGCAACTTCCCCTTTTCAATTCGAATTTCTAGTTGTTTTCATAGTTTGGTATGGTAAATGGCAATGGAACGAACAATAAGAGGAAAATTCCCTATAGTGTAAAAGTTTACTGTAAAATATTCTTGAGAATAATGGATGATAGACTCCAAAAGATACGATAGGATCCCAGGTGAAGAAACAATTGAAATAAATTCTGACCATATAAGGAAGGACTATTGCAACTATCATAGATGTATATTCATCCCATTCTTCCATAAATACATGGGAAGACTTCCCCCACCAACCTCACAGATGTAATCAATGAATGGATTTAATAGTCAAAAGGAAGTAACTGGATCATTTAAGGCACATGGAAGCAATTGGATGAATTCTAAAGTTGACATTTGGAAATAGAGGATTTAATCTCCCATAGGCCCCCTTTCCTCTTCCCTTGTAGTGGAATCATATCCCCTATAGTGCTCTTTACATAGCCACTTGGGCCATTTTTATATTTTTCTAACATAATATTTACCTAGCTCTTATTTCATCATGACAAGACCAACCACATGGTCCATATAGATATATTTATATCATACATGCCTAGATATTTGCTAGTCGGGCCTTGGCCTTGAGCTATGCACTAGGAATCCATACTAGCACATTTACATAATTTTTACATAATCTGATTTAATACATTGTATGGATTGAAAATGAGGATATTACATTCCCCCCCCCCCTTGGAATAACACTGTCCTCTTTGTTCTCTTTCTTTCAGAAAGGTTCTATGTCCTTCTTTTCAATAGTGCTTTGGGGAATTTCCCATTGTCAACTATATTTGATAACAATGCTCAATTATCTATTTATAGTACCTTGGGATACCTCAAAGGCCTTTATCATTTCAACATATTCCTATTACAATCATCAAAAGAAAAAAATGCTCGTAACCAAAGCATACATTTTCAAAATTCAAGATAAATTATGCAATAAGTACAATACTTATCAGTATGAACATATATTTTCCCCACATGGCTTCCATGGGAGATATTCAACTTAATATCTTCTATGACACACCCAAGGTATACATATATATACTACTTTCTTGATTCCAACTAGTATATAACATGAATCTCTCACAATAGACTCATTCAAGTTGGCCCTTCTTTGTAGTCACTCACCATCTAGGATTGGGCATCCCCTTCTCTACTAAATTGTCCCTTGAGCGATCCATCATTTTTCAAGGATTTCTTTCATAAGAAGAGTGTAGAATTATAGAGTGTTACTACTAGGGCATCCACTGGAAAACTCTAATATACAAAGCTTATGGCAATTAAGAAATATCATAGGGTTCTAGTGTCATTATAGTAGCATTCTTCCCTTTGCTTGAAATATTTCAACAACCATCATCTATCCTCACTACATAGATCCATCATATCACCTGTATTATACACATATAGTTTCCACGAGATGTCATCATAATAATTTCAATTAGAAAATTTTCAAATCTGTTTCATATAGAAATTAGATTTCACAAACATAAGATTCTTCTTATAATGTTTGGCCTTTGCACATGGTATCTTCAAGTCTTCATTGAAGACTTACACTCATTTCCATATCCAAGAAATTTGACCTGAAATATGAACTTTTTAATAAGCCAAACAATTTGTGAGTATCCATGCATATAATCCGTTTATTGTAACATTTACAACAACCCCAAAAGTGATGTTGTAATTATGACACATAAACAATTCAATCACTATCAATTGTCAATATCTAAATGCATTGAAATATATTCAATTTATATGCATCATTATCATAATAAAATTGCACGACACAATCACATTATCTATGAAATCAAATAAAAGTTATGATACTCATGATTACACAATCATACTCTTCTCACTTCTAGTTGTGTATTCAATAGTCCTTGTATTCATTATGGCTTATTCTCACTACCATATACAAGGCACCCTTTTCATGCAACTTTGTTCTCCTGGCGGAGCATTCTCGAGTTCCATCAAAACACAACTACCTTTCCCATGCAATTCTTTTACTACATCCACAATAGCTTATAAAATGATCTTAGAATTACAGATTTGCCAATAATTCATCATTTAATCTATTACCATATTAATTTCAATTAGATATGGCACAAAAATTCATTCACACAATGCATTCTAACACATCTAACCTCATATGTGTGCATAATCACATATTTAAACAATCTATTCATGCACATTTCACTCAAAGCACCCTTGCATTGATTCAAGAATGCCATATTCTCATACCATGTATTCCATCATGATGATTTTGAAAGTCTAGCCAATGTCTTGACACATCATCTAACCACCTCCCCAATACTTGCACAACCATCTGAACACCCTCATATTTTTCCTAACACAATACCAAGATATACCCATGACCATATCACATGGCATTTACTACCATAACAGGACTATAAGTCCTCTCTTTCTTTGGTTATTTACTCATAACCAACACACATGGGATGGTATTTAATTTCACGTGAATGCATTCTAGATTCCAAGTAGTCATATATGTATAAGGCTTCCTACCCTTACCACAACATACCACACCATATCATGTGGGGTATTCTCCACATAAATGCATTCAACATCACATGCATATTGATTTGTATGATTGCAATATGGCTAAAGGGGTTCTTACCCAGTCCCCTCTTCCAACACTTATGCAATGAACATAAATAAACCATTGCCTACATGGATTCCTGTTAACACCCAAAAAGTGCTCACTAGCTCATTTCCTTATTCACATGACCCATTTGTCCACTTTTCCACCATTTGAGCCTCTAAAGCCACCAAACGGTCACCAAAAGACCTTAATACACTCATTTTTCCACTCAAAATGAATATTTTTCCTCAAAAATCATAAAAAACCCTCAAAAAGGGTCCATAATTCCCAAAAATATTAAAAAGGGAATAAAAATATTAAAAATATTCGAAAAAGGAAAAAGGAGGGAAAAGGTACCTAAACCATGTTGGTCAATACCACTGGTTTCCTCAAAACCATAATGGTATTCCCCACCACCAAAAACTATAAAAAGGTGGTAGGGGCTCCTCACTTTCCATCCATCCATCATCCTATCCTCATGCTGTCAAAATCTCTCATGAGTTCTTGACCATTGTAGCAATCTTGGAGAAGAGACCTTTGGAGCTTGGAGCTACTCACCTTGGAAGTTGCTCAACACAAATCCTCACCATTTGAGGTATCCTAATACAAAATACTCATTCTTTTTATTTCTTGTTCTTAAATCATTTTCAGAAAATTTTATTTGTTATATGCACATGCTAGTTTAGTTTAGATTCAAATTTATAAATTGTTTTTGCTTTCAATCTTTGAAACTACTATCACTTGTTGATAGGTGCCCATAGCACTCAAGCTTGGTTGCAAAACCAAGCCAACAGTTTTTGGTGACTCCGCTCGCTTCAAATTCTTAGATCTCAGTTTTTTGCTTTAGATCTTAGTTTTTGTTAGTTTTAAGCATTTTAATTCATAGATCTGCCATCCTAGACAGCAGATCCATTGATGCTCTATATCTTGGCCCCTTCTATTGCCATTAACAGCCTGAAATTTCCATTTTCGGGTTCGTTTTTCAGCATCAGTTTTCGGCTTTCGCCTTGCGGTTTTTTGCCCCACAGTCACGCAGCTCATCGTGACCTCGCGGCCTTTTTCCGCACGGCGCGCCGCGGCTTCGTGGCCATTTTACGCGCTGCACATCGCGGCTTCGCGGCCATTTTCCGCGCTGCACATCGCGACTGTGTGACGAAAACCCGTGCTGCACATCCCGGCTTCGCAGTCGAAACCCGCGCTGCCCATCGCGATTGTGTGACCGAAACCCGCGCTGCATATCGCGGCTTCGCTGCCGAAATACGCGCGGCTCATTACGACTGTTTTCCCGAAACCTGCGATGCAAGTTTTTTCAATTCGGCCAATTTTTTGAAAATTATTTTTTGCTGTATTTTCTGCCCATTTAGCATATTTTATTGTATTAAATTTCTTGCATTTTTACAGCCATATTAAATCTTTTACTATTTAAAATGCTCCATTAAAAGTCTTTTTACAAAATTTTTAGAAATTGAAAGAGAGATTTTTCTCCATTTTATCTAGATCAAGGTTTTACTGTTTATTTGCTCGATACTTTGCACAAGCAATTTTTAAGAGATCCATTTATTTCTTGAAGTATTCATGTTATTTGCTTTCCTTCAAATTATTTCAAAGATCCATTATTTTTGAATAGTTTTTTCAAGCATTTACATTTCAAAAACGCCTTTCTTTTTTGCAAAACTGGAAGCATCTTTTCTTTCATTTGTAAAATCGCCCAAGCAAGGCAAATCAATTTCAGTTTAAATACCACACTTGTACCCACTCTGCCACATAATTTAAACTGAGCCTTAAAATTTACCTTAAACTCAACAAACTTTTAACCCCACTTGGGGAGCACTTAAAAGAAATTTGTAGTTAGGTAGAATTGAGGGGATAGGTGTTCCAATAACACCCCTCAGTTATTACATTTGAGACATAGTGGTTGTCCTCTACGGTACCAAAATCCCTTATAATTTTGACATGGTTATCAACCAATTTATCGGGAAGGCCTCTCCCTTAGGAGGGTTGAAGTAGCCAAACTGGTTCCGGAAGTTTGAGTGGAATACCGCAATCCATTCAGTAACCGAAGGATACCTTTCGAAGTTCTCTGTGTACACCCCCCCTGGTGTACAGCGGCGATATAACCAAACTGCAGATTCACCCAACCGAACGTGTCATGAACGGGGTATCCTAGTTGCCACTCTTTAGGATTGTCTACCCGGTATCCCTCCCGGTAGGGGGATATCTAACCGTTGATTCAACAATCTATATTGTCTGACTTGGATTTCATCACCTTGCAGAGGATATCGTTTGTTGACTCACAATACTTCTAGTTAGGTGTTTACATGATACATTACCCACCTTTGGTCTAGTAACACCTCTTTTTTCTAGAAACTGTTTGACTTTTGGTATTCTGACCAATTTTGTTGCATCCCTCCACTTATTATAGCACAACTACTATAATAAGTGCTTTCTGAGGTTGATTTTTGGCCTGAGAGCCTTTATTTTTTCACTCCCCTTTTGCACTCATTGTTGCATTAGGGTGTCGAGTTTTTTACATCACCACCTTACACTGAAATTTTAAAAAAATATTTCTCACCATTGAGAATTTAAGACGATCTCGTCATCTTCAGGGTGAACCCCCTCAGTTCAATCTACTTGGCTCTCCACGTCACCGACGTAGAGCCTTATCCCTTGACTCGACATGTCATCGGCCAAACATAGAGTCATCCGATTCTGACATGCCTCACTTCACATCTGATTCTGAGGATGAATCCAAAAACCATACTAAATTATCACCAACCAACCTCATGGCTGGACCACAATACGACCCACTTTTTACCAGTACTATTGGAGATACATCCACAAACCCTTCTACTACTGTGCCATCTATGGCAACAACAACCCCTCTAGGTATGCCTAATATGGGGGACACTCCACCTTTAGGTATGCCCAACACAGGACTACCTCCTATTATGGGTATGCCAAACATAGGAATCACACCACCTGTCATTACCACAACCCAGATCCCAGGAATTCCTGGCACTATTCCTAACCCCGGTGTAACCCACCTTGCACTTGGAAACGCTGGCCCATACCAAACCACAACGGTTGGAGGACACATACCTTCAATACCTAGCATACCTTTAGGGGCTACTGGACCGCTACATAATGCCACCATGAATAGTTATGTCCCAGTCACTACGCCACACCCATCTGCTATTTACCTTACATGGCTAGTCTGAACTTACCAGACTTAGCCAGGCTAACCAACGATCCTATCAGGCACAACCCTACATGGCCACCCATGCCTACAAAGCTCCCCTCGGACATCCCCAAGTTTGAAGGAAAACCTGGGGAGGACCCCCAAAACCACATAATGTCTTTTCACCTATGGTGTTCATCTAACTCCATAGTTGATGACTCCATTCGATTAAGACTGTTGCAACGAACGTTCACTAGCTCTGCAGCCAAGTGGTACATCGAACAACCACATGGGACCCACCATACTTTTACGTCTCTCGCCTCCACTTTCCTTCAGTTTTTTCAGCTACCTGTACGCTACAATGCAGGAGTTGAAATATTGTTGTCTTGCAGACAAAACACAGCTATCCACATCACCGACCACATCCATGAGTGGCACAAGCGTCGTAGCCTCTGTAAGATTAAACTGGATGACTGTATATTTTTGGACTGGTTCCTTAAATCACTCCTACCCCTCATAGCAAAAGACGTTGCTTTCGAACGACCCCAGTCAGAGGAAGAAGATATCCTAAAAGCTCAGCAATTTGACCTAATCTATGCCCAATCAGGCTATCTCTACACCATCATACCAGACGCCCCATGAGGCGATTCTTCACGTGGTGACGCTCCGGGGGCATCACATGCCGCTGATGTTATTATCGGCCAAGTCACACCGCAAATTAAACCTTTTAGCATGGTGAGCACCATAAATGCCCCAGACCTCTCTAGGGCTACATCTAATTCTGGAGCGACAATTTCGTACGCTCCAACGAATCAGACTCATCACACTCATGGACCCTCTTGTCCACAACATTGTTATGGGAAAGCGCCATCGACATATGGACCACCCACATATTATAACCAACCGGCCACCCAGAACCCAATTCATTTCCTGGCACAACCAATGTATTACCCACAGCAAGCTGCAACAGCTAACCCAACACCTCCAATAGCTCAGGGTTACCAACAACCCCAGCAGGCAACTGGACCACCTCTAGCCCCACCAGCTTATTATCCACCGCAACCTGCTCCTGCACTTGCGGCACCCCCAAAATCCTCCCACTGCTCAAGGGCAAGTGTACACACAACACAATCAACCCCAACATCAAAAAAACCAACGCAACCAGGGTGGACAACAAAACCGTGGAAGAGGACGTAACCGCGGCAACAACCAACAACATAATAAAGATCCATCCATCATCCTATCCTCATGCTGTCAAAATCTCTTATGAGTTATTGACCATTGTAGCAATCTTGGAGAAGAGGCCTTTGGAGCTTGGAGCTACTCACCTTGGAAGTTTATCAACACAAATCCTCACCATTTGAGGTATCCTAATACAAAATACTCATTCTTTTTATTTCTTGTTCTTGAATCATTTTCAGAAAATTTTATTTGTTATATGCACATGCTAGTTTAGTTTAGATTCAAATTTATAAATTGTTTTTGCTTTCAATCTTTGAAACTGCTATCACATGTTGATAGGTGCCCATAGTTCTCAAGCTTGGTTGCAAAACCAAGCCAACAATTCCATCACATTATTTGATGTTACATGATCAGTTGGCCTCCTGAAGAGGATTACATGGTCCTTCTACCAACCTCTTGATCATATATTTATTCTCCTAGATTTTATTCAGAAGGATGCATGCCACATGTAACAACATCATCAACATCTTCTGTCATGCTTCAACCATCTCTGGTCAGACAATCATCATCAACCACAATAATGCTCACTAGTGGCTTATTACATATGCAAAATCAAACCACTTTTACCAATTTGTAACATCAAATATATGTACAAGCACATTCACATGCACTATGCATTATCTCTCAATATTCCCATTAGTGCATATGCATTCCAACTACCTAATCTCTTGCATTTCAAACATTCCGATGCCATAAATTTCTATATATAAAACTCAAAAAATATAAATATAACAACAAGAAAAGAGTTAAGGAATTCGCCCTTTTTGGCTCCTCATCATAGCATGGTATTCCTCTTCCACATCATAGATGATCCAATTCATGGTCGCTTTTCCAAGCACACAAGGGATCATTAGCTATGATTTTCTCACCAAGTAGCAATTCAATACATACACACATGTATATCATTTATACTTGCTATTTTCCAAGCATGCAATTCTTATGCTATAAACAAAAATAGTTTAAGGTGAGAAAATTTGCCTCTTTATCAATATTGCCTTATGGATATTATTCTCCAATTTATGCTACAACCATCTTATCAGTATTATGTAACTTTCCTTGTCATGACAACAACTTTCATTACATTATTCACATTGTCTTGTTGCTCCTATCATTATGAGTAACTCTATCCAAGTCCACTATTCTCTTTCTTGGACTTCATAACACTTAACAATGTTGCAATTGATTCCATTCCAGATCCATATGGAGTCTTTTCAAGGTCCATTATATGTCCTTATAGCTCATTCAACCACGAGGCTTGATTTCCTTTCCCATGAAATAATTTTCTACAATTTTGAACCACACAACAAATTCACACATGGGAATGCCTCATTCCCTAATGGAAAACTTTGCATAGCCACTCTATCACTATCATTAACCACATGATAGGTCCACATACTGGAATGTATTATTATATTAGTGAGGAATTCTAGGTGAATGGAATTTCCTTACCCATTCTCGTTACTTACTCATAATTTGTTGGTTCATATCCTACAACTCCTCTTAGCATGCAAGCACTTGCCCACAAGGATGATTCACCCATCACCTTTACAAGTTGCATTTCCCTTACCTATTGGTCTATTCCATACCTTGATGATCATTCTCTTATGGAATATAATATCCATCTCCAATAATCAATATCTCCCATGCCTCTTCCCTATAATTCAAATTGCACATATTAATCACAATAATACCTTGGATTCATTCTTATCCAAGGCACCAATGTCCATTATTGGTCTTTTTTATTCTTTCATGATTATGCATGGTTGTCATTCCTTAATAATGCATATGCCAACTAATTACTCTCAATAAGGGCTTCTACAAACCCTCTATGCATTTCATATTTCACATTCCGAACATAGACAATACATTGCATATATTCCGACTAAGGAACCATTAATCCCTCTTAGTTCTCTTCTTCTATCATGAGTGTTTATAAAATATGATCTACAAGAGTGTATTCTTATCCATTCAATATGTGTTCCCACTTGTTAACAAGAATTGTAATAATAATATCACTTGATTATCCATGCTCATCAAATAAATTACCACGTTACCCGGCATCCAACTTTACTTGGTTAAATTTTCCACATTGCTAGCTAACAAGCAATTTTACCATGCTTACTTTCCCAACTATGCCTCTACTTTATTGTGAGGGCACCATTACTATGGTATTGGTATCATCATATTTAATCATTTTGGGTCACTTTCTTCTCTGGTACACTCTTATACCATTTTACAAAATTTTCCCAAAGTTTGGGTTACTTTCTAAGTCACCAACATTGATAATTTATTGCGCAATTAATCCTAGAGGCTCTGTTATGCATGTTTATGAAACAACTAGAAACCTTTTTTTTTGGATTCTCCTATAGTTTATCTTTCCAATGACTATAACTATTCTCATTTATGATTTCATAGCTAAAAGTTACATCCTTTCAAAATTGTCAATTTTGCCCAATTCTACACTTTTCTTGTAGGTGCATTTAGCTTTGGAGACCAACTTCAGACACCTGTACAAGAAAATACACAGAGAACCATATATATTTGTTTCTATTGGGAACTAATAATACTCATGACAAGGACTACTCAACAAATTTTAGATCTCTGATCTGATGCTCCAGTTAATTTCTATATTTTTTTGGAGTTAACTACTTTTAACTTTTGCTTCTTTAGGATTTTTCAGCAAAATCAACTATCTCACAAACCAAGCATTTCTGGAAAAAAATATTCTAACCAAATTTGTTCATTTTGGTGAGTAGGTAAAATGAAGAAATCATAAAAATTTCAATTTTGATATCTTGTGTCACTTTTCCTTCCTACAAGATTTCCAAAATTCCTAAAAAGTTCCCCGGAATAGTGGATTTTGGCCTTCTTTTGCACCTAGGATTCACACCTTTTATAAATTGGCTATAATCCTCTAGAATAACCTATGTTCCTGGATCACGGCTATACCATAAAAATTACGGCCTCAACAGGGCCCCCATTAGGTCACTAGGTACTGTTCTTTGAAACCCGTTATTTCAATTTTTTGTAAAACTGGAGCAGAATGGGTCCATGCCCTCATTGGAAATTCTATATTCTTCTTTAATGGTGTCGAAATGCCATAGAACTCATCGAGTTCTAAGATAAACTGCTCTTTTTATGAACAAAACCAGCTCTTGTTATACCTCAATATTACACATTATATATTAGTGTCACATCCTTGCATTACCGATCTAAATGACAGTTTCCCTTAAAGATCATCTGAACATCCAGAGTGAAAACCATTGACTGAACACTGAAAGCAAAACCTTTTTCTGCCATTTTCCAACCCAACTTAGCCCTGCTTTTGAGCACTACCGCTCCCTGCACATCTACAGGGGCGTGGTAGTCAGCACTACCGTGCGTTGCTCCTTCTCTGGGGCATGGTACTACCGCGTTATGCTCAGTTATAGGGGCGCGGTAGTCTGAAATTAGCCTTTTTGCCTTGGATTTTGGGATTTCGACCTTCGAGGAGATTTTGTTGGGATTACCACCTTTGGTTCGATCCTAACTCCTTCTTTGTTTAGCTAGCCTGATCCACTAAACCCTCCATAGATCCACACTTCTCTCTTGTTGGTTAACCTTGCCATGTGCTATAAGAGAGAAGCCTTCCATGAGCCAAGGGGAGGACTTTTGGGGCATCAAACCTATGATCTTCAGACTTCTGCAGAGATAGGCTAGAGGAAGCACTTGGAGCTAGAGGATTGGCTTGGATATCAAGCAACCTTTGTAAGCACTCTTCAAGTTTGTAATATAAGATAACTTGTCTTGTTTTTCCCATTTCATGTGTATTGTATAAATCTTTGATATGAAATGTATCTAGTTTAGATTTGAACTTAACCTTTGATTCAAGGTATTTGGAAGATCGCATGCTTTTCCTTTGTTTGATTTCAACAGGTTCTACGTTGGAGCTCCGGGATCAAGGGATAGACTTCGGGATCAAGAGCTAGAAGCGGGACAAATGTCGAATTGGAAGGTGAGTTATGTCTTTCATCTCTTCTGAATGTATTTAATCTTGTTGTGAAGATTAGTTCAGGAATTCAAGGTAGCATTTGTTTCCTTTTTGTCTTAGCATAGAGTCAGTACATCCTACTTTATCCTAAGAGAGTTTCTACCTATCCTTAGGGAGACATATCTACAACAAAACCTGGCGACTCCACTGGGGAATTGAATCCATTTTCTTTGCTTGTGAAGTTTGCTTTCAATTTCACTCATTGATTGTAAGAATTGGGTTCTTTCACCCTCATTCACTTCCCTGTTCTCTACATTAGACTTCTGTTACAGATCAGTAAGTCCTCTGGGTTGGAAAACCCTTGAAAAGTCAAAATATTTTCTCAAAATTACGCCTCTTTCTCCCTGTTCAGACACTACCGTGTCCCCGTAACTTCCTATAGAGCAGTAGTACCACGCCTTAACCACTGTCTAGAGCGCGGTAGTCTATCAGTACCGTGCCTTAACCACTGTCTAGAGTGCGGTAGTCTATTAGTACCGTGCCTTAACCATTGTCTAGAGCGTGGTAGTTTACCAGTACCGCTCCCTGGTTGCCTGAAGGCCTGCGGTAGTTCTTGGAAAGTGTTTTATTTGGTTTGTTTGGTTTTTTGGGTCTTTTCGAGATTTGGATCCATGTTGGCCCTTTGAGTAAACACTAGTGTTTTGCTTGCATTTTTAAGCGAAATGGGTTCTATTTTTGACCCATGAATCGTGCATCCTACAGTCGTTTTGACCCATATTAAAGTTTTGAGATCATTTTTTGGTTTAGTGTGTTTGGATTGCTTGGCATCTTATTTCCTTTACATCCTATCTAATGATTGTTGGGAAAGATTGATTCCTTATCTCCGCTTTAGTTCAAAGAGAAGCTTGATTTTGTTGTTCTTTTACCATATTCATGAAATTGAAACACAAAGGCATTCTTCTTGCCTTAATTTAATCATTTGACATTCTTGGTATTACATTCATGAGAAGAAGAAATGCTTGTTTCATATTTATGTGCATTTGAGTTAGATGATATTATTAGGTTCTTCTCTTTGTCTTGCATTTGATTGGAAGCATTTGTAGAATCTTTCTTTCCGTAGCTTGGATGTGTCTTTTTCAAGTATGAAAAGATAGGAAATGGATTAGAATCATTACGTTTGGTGTTCATATGAAGAACTTTTTCATTACTTTGGGTTAGTCTTGGGTACATATTTTACTTCTTTCTATCATTTTGAAAAGAGATAAAATTGCATGTGCATTGGGTTGTGCATATTGGGAACGGAAAGAATTCTTCCTTACTTTAGCTAGTGTTCATCGAAGAGAAAGGCTCATTTCGATTCATCTTCATTTGCATGGTTTGAGTCGTCACAACACCATCAAGTTGAACTTCCATAACCCGATTGTGTAAGACAGCCTCTAAAATTAATCTCCCTAACTAAACCAACATCAACCTCACTTGAGGAAATAAAAAGAATTTGGTAGTTAGGTAGGACACCGGGGATAGGTATCAAAATAATTCTCCCTTGTCATTTTTCATCTGAGACATAGTCGTTGTCTTTAGGGAACTAAAATCCTCTAGTATTTGTTGACACGGTTATACACCAGTTTGTGGAGGGGCCTCCTGATTGTTTTAAACTTTCAGGGGTTAAACCGCCGCGAGATTGAGAACCGGACGGACTCTGTGGAATGCCACACTCCACTTAGCCCTAAGGCAACATCCATCATTGCCTTCCTTGTATTCATAGCAATGCAAGGGTGATAAGGTAGAAGCGCCGAAAACCTTTTCCAATGCGTCATGAACGAGGTAGCTTAGTGAATTTTCTTCTAGGGCTCTTTACCTAGGATCCCTTTCGGTAGAGGTATATCCTTTCATTATTGGTCTCTCATTTTGTATTGTTCGACTTGGATTTCATCACCTTGCGAAGGATACAATTTGTTGAGGTCTCCAGCTCTTAGTTAGGAGGTTTTGCTTGCTATCTTATAGAGGGTCTTTTTCTTTGTAGGGATGCTTGTTGGCATTCTGGTCGTTTTGTTGTACAACTTTCTTACTGTGGCAGTGGCCTCAGTATAGTTTTTTGAGCTTGCTCTTTTGGCCTGTGAGCCTTGTCTTTTCCTAGCTCCCCTTTCGCACACTTGGTTTCCTGAGGGTTTTTGAGTTCTTTTTAACAAGACTTCGGCCACATCACTTAGTTTTGTTCCATGGAGAATCCACCTCCATGCACCCATGCTCCTTCTGGGACTACCAGTCCGGAGACCCCTTTTCAAGGGGTACCTTTTACTTTTCCTCTAGTTGGAGATATTGGTCCTCCCTTTATTGCCACGTTAAATCTTCCTAGATTAACCATAGGATTACCGGTATGGTTATTCAATCCGGTAATTCCAATTGCGCCCAATGTTTCGAATGTTAATTCTCCACCACGAGAGAGTCAATCCCAAACTAATCCTTCCCCTTCTTTGTCGGATGAATCTTCTTCCGTTCCTTCTTCCTCGCCTGATCAAAGCAATAGTGTTAGTAATCAGGTGGATAAGAAGAAGAAGAAAAGGAAAGTTAAAAAGAAGAAGGATAAGGAAGAGACCAAGCGTAAACCGGTTGCCCCTAATGGCACTCATTCTACGAAAACACCTCGTAAGCCCAAGTTCCCCTGCAAACTCTGCAAGGGTGATCACCTTCTCAAGGATTGCCCTGGTCTTTCCCGTGTGTCAGAAGTGTGTTCTAAAAACCCCAAACCAATTGTATCGTCGTCCTATGACCATCATGTCAATGACACTCCCTCAACCAGTGACCCTTTGGTGAAGGGTCAGAAGGGTAAAGTGACCTCAATAATACACATTATATATTAGTGTCGCATCTTTGCATTACCGACCTAAACGACAGTTTCCCTTAAAGATCATCTGAACATCCAGAGTGAAAACCATTGACTGAACACTGAAAGCAAAACCTTTTTCTGCCATCTGCCAACCCAACTTAGCCCTGTTTGTGAGCACTACCGCTCCCTGCACATCTACAGGGGCGCAGTAGTCAGCACTACCGCGTGTTACTCCTTCTCTGAGGCGCGGTACTACCACGTTATGCTCAGTTATAGGGGAGTGGTAGTCTGAAATTATCCTTTTTGCCTTGGATTTTGGGATTTCGACCTTCGAGGAGATTTTGTTGGGATTACCACCTTTGGTTCGATCCTAACTCCTTCTTTGTTTAGATGGCCCGATCCACTAAACCCTCCATAGATCCACACTTCTCTCTTGTTGGTTAACCTTCCCATGTGCTATAAGAGAGAAGCCTTCCATGAGCCAAGGGGAGGACTTTTGGGGCATCAAACCTATGATTTTTAGACTTCTGCAGAGATAGTTAGAGGAAGCACTTGGAGCTAGAGGATTGGCTTGGATATCAAGCAACCTTTGTAAGCACTCTTCAAGTTTGTAATATAAGATAACTTGTCTTGTTTTTCCCATTTCATGTGTATTGTATAAATCTTTGATATGAAATGTATCTAGTTTAGATTTGAACTTAACCTTTGCTTCAAGGTATTTGGAAGATCGCATGCTTGTCCTTTGTTTGATTTCAACAGGTTCTACGTTGGAGCTTCAGGATCAAGGGCTAGAATTCGGGATCAAGAGCTAGAAGCGGGACAAACATCGAATTGGAAGGTGAGTTACATCTTTCATCTCTTCTAAATGTATTTAATCTTGTTGTGAAGATTAGTTCAGGAATTCAAGGCAGCATTTGTTTCCTTTTTGTCTTAGCATAGAGTCAGTACATCCTACTTTATCCTAAGAGAGTTTCTACCTATCCGTAGGGAGAAATATCTGCAACAGCTCTAAACTTGATTTTTTAATACCTTTCTAGGTTTTTGCTGACATGGCATGACACATCACTTACCATGTGCCATTAACTCCCAAGTCTCATCACTAGGTGATTTCATGTCATCCTCGACCATTTCCATGACATCACGATCAATCTACACTGTTGATATTGATTTTCAATCAAATCGCAACCATTCACGCAAGTACACCTCGGGATAAGGTATGATCTTCTTTTCATTCACGAATGGTAATGATTATAGGATGGAACATGCACGATCAAATCTCAACCATTTGTGCGCATATACCTTCGATTAAGGTACAGACATCTTCTCATGTGCAAAGGATCATGATCACACCACCTACACATGCTTGATGAATTTGAACCATCCACGTGCATGTACCTTCGGTTAAGGTATTATTAATTGTTGTTGTGTGAATGGTGTAGATATAACAATCAAACGTGTGCAATTCAATCCTATCCATTCATAGAGGACCCCCTCGAGATAAGGTACAAGAACCTCCCTATCCATGAATGACTAAGATCTAAGGATCCGACTTGCCCAATTTAATCTGGGCCATACATATCATAAACTAGATTTCACCTTTGCTTGCATGGATTCCACTTGTGCAACTGACCTTGGTCTACCGCTACCACCTATACACAGATTCCACGTGGATGGTCCACATCATAACCTGACCCACATGGCTCCACCGCATCATTTCTGTTTGACTTGGCACTAGTGGGGCCCATCTTAATTTTTCCAAAATTTTCGAATTTTCATAAATGTGTAAAATTCTAATTTTGGAAACAAGGGCTTGTTACAAAATTATGCTTGGCGTTTTTCCCCCATTTTGAAAACTTTTCTGTTACATAACATAACTGAGTTTTTTTTCACTGATGGCCCCACTAGTTTTGAAAAATTTTCCCAAATTTTCTAGGGCCAAATCTACCCTTCTGGTAGGTGATCACCAGATCAAACTCATGGCTTTGTCAGAACACAATTTGATAACAAAATCCACAGATTTCTTGGAAGCATTATGTCGAATAGTTAGTATGCAAACTGTGACTTTTCACCTAGATTACACATAACCAATTGAAACTCAGAAATTCCACTGCAGCTACTCTCTACATCTGGACCAGTGAATCAAGCAATCATTCATACTTTGCATTAGATCCTTGAATTTAAATAATGGAAGGATTCAAAACTATTTTAACCAAATTTTTCTCATTGCAGATTTTTTCAAACACTTCTTGTGCAACCTGAAATTATCCCTATAGAATTTGAAATTCAACCCATACAGTCCCAGTGCTACAAGCTTGAGCTACGATACCGCTTTGTCACATCTCCATCCGTCATTTCGACCATAGGAGGGGTTATTTACTAAGAAATGTATGTGCAAATGCATAAATCTAGAACAAAACGGAAATAAATCTCCATCCACACACATCATGTACAAGCAAGCATATTCATCACATGAAGAAAATAAATAATTCCACATTCATATACAAGAGAATACTGATCTTTTAACAAAGAAGATCCAAACATCTGGATATGTAAGTGAGACAGATACCACCCCCAATCTAGGCTATGAGGTCACTGGGGAAAATGAAACAACTATATGATCCTTTCCCTCATTCCACAACCCATTTGCTTTCATTCTTAGCCAAACTACCCACTTTTGAGAATTTACAATGATCTCACTTAACTATCCTAGCCATGGCACTCTCTTCTACTTCCCCACACAACACAAGGAAGGCATTTCCCTTCACTTCTCCATAGTTCCCTCAACAAATCCAAGCCTTATAGTGCTTACCAGTGTGTGCAGAAAGAGTCCAACATGTTGTATGCTATTGGAGAATGGAGCAGTATAAGGCCTAACTAAAACGCCCCCAATTCGCCGAAATCCAGCAGTGTGGTAATAGCTGAAATAGCAATTTCGACTGCTCAAATTGCAATTTCGGCAATCTGGGTAGTTTTAAAATAGGGCATTTAGTCTAAGAGAAGCAATTACGATTGCTGAAATTACAGTTTTACAGAAATAACAATTTCCAGGAAGAAATTTGGCTGTTTTCCATCCAAATTTCGCTGGAAAAGCGGGGCGTTTTAGTTAGCTTTTATCCTACACGTTGGAGAACCTCCTGTAACTTTAATTAATGGCTTCTCAAGCATGCATAAGTAGAAAAACATAATGGTTAAAGGTTCCTATCTTCCCATGCTATATGCTCAACTACAACAATTCTCTTTCCTCTAATGTCTACAATTTCCCCTTCACAATTTGAATTTCTGGTTGTTTTCATAGTTTGGTATGGTAAATGGAAATCGAATGGACATCAAGAGGAAAATTTCCTATAGTGTAAAAGCCTGCTGTAAAATATGCCTGAAAATAATGGATGATAGACTCCAAAACAAGTGAGAGGATGGTGAAGAGACAACTGACATAACTTCTGACCATAGAAGGAAGGACTATTACAACTATCATAAAAGTATATTCATTCCATGCTTCTATAACTACATGAGAAGGATTTCCCCACTAACCTCACACATGCATTCAATGATTGGATTTAATAGTCAAAAGTAAGTAATTGGCTCATTTAAGGCACATGGAAACAATTGGATGAGTTATAAAGTTGACACTTGGCAATAGAAGATTTTATCTCCCATAGGCCCCTTTTCATCTTTCCCTCTAGTAGAATCATATCCCCTCTAGTCTCTTCACACATCCATATTGAACCTATTTTATTATTTTCTAACATAATATTTACCTAGCTCTTACATCATCATTACAAGCCAACCACATGGTCCATATAGAGATATTTATATCATACACACCTAGACATTCACTAGTCGGGCCTTGGCCTTGAGATCTGCACTAGGTATCCATACTAGCAAATTTACATAATTTTTACATAATCCGATTTAATACATTGTATGAGTTGAAAATGGAAATATTACATCATGATCCTAGATAGTGCTCAACTAGATCTATCTATCTTTGCTTTGGCTCTTTCTTTCTCCGATCCTAGGACCTTAGCTACTCCTTCCCTTGTCTCAACACTCAACAAGCACAATAATAGTCTTCCTCACGACATTTGCATCCCATGTGCTACGCATGCAATGACACCAATGACAAATGGAGAGTGAATGACATGGTTATTATTTAGCCTTAACTGGGTTAACTTGGATTATAAGCACAATAATGGTCTTCCTCACAATGTTCGCATCCACATGCTACTCATGCAATGAAATGAATGACAATATCATCGTTTATCCTTAATTGGGTTAACTTGGATCTTATTAAATTTTATGAGAATCCAAGTAAAATATTTATTGCTACATGTTTATTTTGGATCTTCCCCTAACCTTTTTAGTTAGAAGTGAATCTCTGCACATGTAACTAGAGACTGGGACTTCATCATGAGTGATTATATATACCAAACACGTTGTGTTATGTCAGGTTGTTTATGGTTAGTTTGGCAGAAGATATTTTTATATAGTGTAATTTGGTGTTCACCTTTTTAGATTACTGCCTCTACAATTAAATTTTTAAAATGTAAATACTTTGATTAAGGATGAGCTATTTAGTATAATTTCTATATTATTTAGTTTGTAGTAGATCACCTCCCATAAAAGGGAAAAGGAGATCTATTTATAAATTCTAAAATTGAATTTAAATAATTAACCGTGAAAAATTAATATAATTTATTAATATTTATAATATATGAAATTTTATATAGAATTATATATTTTTAAAGTTGGATTTAAATAATGAACCGTGAAAAATTAATATAATTTATTAATATTTATAATATATGGAATTTTATATAGAATTATATATTTTTAAAGTTGGATTTAAATAATGAACCGTGAAAAAATAATATAATTTATTAATATTTATAATATATGAAATTTTATATAGAATTATATTTTTAAAGATGGATTTAAATAATAAACTGTAAAAAAAATAATATAATTTATTAATATTTATAATATATGGAATTTTATATAAAATTATATATTTTTAAATTCATTGTTTTGATATCAAGTAAATTCCTTGCAATGTTCAAAATAGGTAAATTAACTTATGCCTTTTGAATTTTCCTAAGAAGAGAACACCTACTTACATGCTTCAACATTCCTCTTGTTAATTTATCAAATGAGTTTTAAGCTTTTCAACAGAAGATCTCTCTCTCTATTATTTCCAGCTGAGATCAAAGTCACACTGTTTAGGGTTGGTAATGCATAAAGGCACTTGAATTATGCTTTCAAGTTAAGTGTCAACTACTATGTGGTGCAAAATAGGAAACCATGATTGAGAGGAACCTTTACCATTGTTAGAAATTAAATGTAATGCTCCAAAATCAGTTGTATAATGATAATGTTGTGTCCAAATTTAAGACTTACGTGAACACCGGTAGTTGCTTAGTTTTGGGGCTATCAATCTACCTTACCTTTCGCTTACATCATTAGTCTTTTGGCTTGTTTCTATTAAACTATTAACTAAGAGTTTAATTAAGATAAAATATGAAAACATATAATTGTGTTAAAACTTAATATTTAATTACAAATACAAAGATATTCAAATACCAAATGAAGGAGTTCAAGCAATAGTTTCATACCATACATATCGGTACAATGATCCAAAGTCAAGTAAGAAGAATACAAAGAAGATTAAGCATAATATGCCATTTAAATATGAAAAAAACAATTGACCCAATGATGCATGTAGATTAATTATAAGATAGCATCAAAGTATATTATGTAAATTTAATATTTTAATTGCAATTAACAATGAAAATTATTATAGCTAAAATATAGTTGTATGAAGGTAATTGAATTTGTCATAACATCATTAAAAAAACAATCTCATAAATTTAAACTATTATCATTGTTGGCATTATTATTAAAATCATGAAGATATGGCATCATTATTAAAATCATGAAGATAGAGAAAAACAATCTCATAACTTAAAACCATTATCATTGTAAACAGTTAAGACTATGATGTGGACAGTTTGTATTTGGCTTCGAAACAGTTAACACTATGACAAATGGAGAGTGAATGACATGGTTATTATTTAGCCTTAACTGGGTTAACTTAGATTATAAGCACAATAATGGTCTTCCTCACAATGTTCGCATCCACATGCTACTCATGCAATGAAATGAATGACAATATCATTGTTTATCCTTAATTGGGTTAACTTGGATCTTATTAAATTTTATGAGGATCCAAGTAAAATATTTATTGCTACATGTTTATTTTGGATCTTCCCCTAACCTTTTTAGTTAGAAGTGAATCTCTGCACATGTAACTAGAGACTGGAACTTCATCATGAGTGATTATATATACCAAACACGTTGTGTTATGTCAAGTTGTTTATGGTTAGTTTGGCATAAGATATTTTTATATAGTGTAATTTGGTGTTCACCTTTTTAGATTACTGCTTCTACGATTAAATTTTTAAAATGTAAATAATTTGATTAAGGATGAGCTATTCGGTATAATTTCTATATTATTTAGTTTGTAGTAGATCACCTCCCATAAAAGGGAAAAGGAGATCTATTTATAAATTCTAAAATTGAATTTAAATAATTAATCATGAAAAATTAATATAATTTATTAATATTTATAATATATGGAATTTTATATAGAATTATATATTTTTAAAGTTGGATTTAAATAATGAACCATGAAAAAATAATATAATTTATTAATATTTATAATCTATGGAATTTTATATAGAATTATATATTTTTAAAGTTGGATTTAAATAATGAACCGTGAAAAAATAATATAATTTATTAATATTTATAATATATGAAATTTTATATAGAATTATATATTTTTAAAATTGGATTTAAATAATAAACTAAAGAAATTATATAATTTATTAATATTTATAATATATGAAATTTTATATAAAATTATATATTTTTAAATTCATTGTTTTGATATCAAGTAAATTCCTTGCAATGTTCAAAGTAGATAAATTAACTTATGCCTTTTGCAATGTTCAAAGTAGGTAAATTAACTTATGCCTTTTGAATCTTCATGAGAAGAGTACACCTACTTACATGCTTCAACATTCCTCTTGTTAATTTTATCAAATGAGTTTTAAGCTTTTCAACACAAGATCTCTCTCTCTATATTATTTCCAGCTGAGATCAAAGTCACACTGTTTAGGGTTGGTGATGCATAAAGGCACTTGAATTATGTTTTCAAGTTAAGTGTCAACTACTATGTGGTGCAAAATAGGAAACCATGATTGAGAGGAACCTTTACCATTGTTAGAAATTGAATGTAATGCTCCAAAATCAGTTGTATGATGATAATGTTGTGTCCAAATTTAAGACTTACGTGAACACTGGTAGTTGCTTAGTTTTGGGGCTATCAATCTACCTTACCTTTCGCTTACATCATTAGTCTTTTGGCTTGTTTCTATTAAACTATTAACTAAGAGTTTAATTAAGATAAAATATGAAAATATATAATTGTGTTAAAACTTAATATTTAATTACAAATACAAAAATATTCAAATACCAAATGAAGGAATTCAAATACCAAATGAAGGAGTTCAAGCAATAGTTTCATACCATACATATGGGTACGATGATCCAAAGTCAAGTAAGAAGAATACAAAGAAGATTAAGCATAATATGCCATTTAAATATGAAAAAAAAAATTGACCCAATGATGCACGTAGATTAACTATAAGATAGCATCAAAGCACATTATGTAAATTTAATATTTTATTAATTGCAATTAACAACGAAAATTATTATAGCTAAAATATAGTTGTATGAAGGTAATTGAATTTATCATAACATCATTAAAAAAAACAATCTCATAAATTTAAACTATTATCATTGTTGGCATCATTATTAAAATCATGAAGATATGGCATCATTATTAAAATCATGAAGATAGAGAAAAACAATCTCATGACTTAAAACCATTATAATTGTAAACAGTTAACACTATTATGTGGACAGTTTGTATTTGGCTTCGAAAAAGTCATAGAAAGACGTAAGCATTTGTAAATATTGTCTTTCATTCATTTCTTATGAATATCAAGCAATTGAATTTTTTTTGTTGAAAAAAAACACTTCACTATTGACTTGTATAGAAAACGTGACATAACTTGCTCATGTTGTCCAAGATGAAACCCATTACATTGATAATTCAAATCTTGCCAACTCTAATTTAATTTGGATGGTTGTAGTTCAAGCACTTGATGATCTCAATATCAAGCCAAAATAACTAAGCCCAAAACTATCTATGAGTTTAGAGTTGAATATCTACTCTCGCTCTCAATGTTACTTTTCCAACGTTGTAGGGCCGAGTCAAAAGGGTTTCAAAGGTTTTGAAATGCATGCACACTTTCAAATATAGGGTATAGTAGTACCAAAAGGCAATATAATTCAAAAGTGATTTTGTAGAAAAAGTCGGTTGTTGTATCTTAAAACAAGAGCCACATGGTGGCAATGCCCCCGACATTGTCATTGCCACACGCTGTTGCAATTTTGATATGGGCCAATTACTTTGGCAAATGGTTTGCTATTTTGATATGAGATTGTCTTCATAACTTAGGAGTCGCGGCATGAACTCACATAGAATTACTACCAACATCATGCTATTTAATTTAATTGCTCATTTCAAGAACCGAGACTCAACTAGTACTCATATTCACCCATACCACTATATGTAAATGGCTACACTATATGTAAATGGCTATACTAGAGTTGGGTACCTCTCTATACACTCTTCATGTTACATTTTCTTTTGCGCATGTTTCCTTCATGGTTTAAGGGATGTCATGGTCACATGCTTTCACCTTGATAAGAAGAGTTTCACAAGGCCCGAAATTCCACTTACTCTTGCATGTGTAGGCCTCTATAAACACTTGCCCTAGGTTGTACTCGATAGGTGCATCGATTGTCCACTTAATTTTGTGTGAGGTTGGAAGAGGATATTGAACACATAATCGACCATCTGAGAGGCATTACTACCATTAAAAAGGCTACACATCACCAACTAGTTTCCATTTAAAGAATCAAGGTAATCTTCTATTGCATTATCTAAAGAATCTACTATAGTAACTAGGCATATATGTCGAAGAAGTCAAATAATTTTTTGTCTATGATAAAATAGGAATATGTTGATCTCACTACCACTACTTGTAAAAGGTTGAGAGAGCAAGTTTAGATATCACTATGTTCCATCAATGGGGATCATAATTTTGCAAAGTATGTTTCACCTAGAACTGCAAATATCAAACTTGGGATGAACCTCTTGCTGGGACCTTTCTTTCAAGGCCAATCTATCCCACTCAATACCCTATGAAACACAGGAAAAAGAATACCACATAGAGAAAATCACCCAACAAATTATTAAGTATACAATTAACTCATGAAATTCATCGAGCCATCCATGCCAATTCAAAACAAGCATCATTCAACCATCTCAATTCAAAACACACGGGGATCCTCCCAAATTCAGCCAAGTCAACCGGCATCCATAATTAACACACCATTAACTGGCAGAGAATTCTAGGTGATTCTTTCAAGACACATAAAACAAGTTTAAAAATCTTGATAGAAATTGCAAATTCAATAAGTAATTTAGATGGATACACAAAATGAAACCCTATAAAGGCAAAACAAAAAGACATCTAAAGAATAAATTAACACAATAAAGAGGATAGCCATTGTTAAGAGAGGGATAATAAAGAATAAATGAGAAGAAGAGCATAATCTTCGGGATGAGCGTAACAATGCTAAATCTACATGGGATTTCACCATTGTCATTAGTTACATTAGTCAAGGCTAAATCTCCAAATCTCCATTAGTTAAGGCTAATTTGTTGACGACCATTAAAACAATCTGATACATACAAATGTCATACTTCTCCTTCCATCTAGATTTTTTGCAAATCTCCTTCCATCCGGGAAGAAAAGTGGAGATATTAACGCCTATCAAGATTAATAAGATTTTTAATTTGTTTAGTTGACGAAACACACATATAAATCTATAAATATTTGTCTAAATGTTTTTATGGCATGTCATCTCACCAAAGTAAATAAAAACCAAGAAAAGAAAATAACATTATAAACTAAAGGTGTCGACAAGTTTTCTTTTGCTAAAAGTCCTTACCGTTCTAGATAGGACGCACCTCAGTACTATAGCTAGTGGCACATTTGTAACGACTCAAGGATGATTATGGACCCGTTGTGGTTTATACATTTCAGTTAATGAAGAGCCAACGGGTCACAAAACTGGTTGAAGTTTTCGAGCGTTGTGCCAAGCCGTTGTCGACGAACATTTACACGTGTCCATTTAATGCCTAAAGTTCCTTCAAAATATTACTATCAATTGACTTTAAAGGGGGCAAAGTGAGCGGAAATTCTGTGCGCGCGCTCGCGAGAGAAGGATGCCTTGGTCAGAATCGAACCTTCGACCAAAGAAGAGACGCATTGTGCAGTTTTTAAAGTATATTTCTTGAACGGACAAACGGTGCACAGTCTGTAATGGCTGGAACGAAAGCACGAGATTTTATTAACTTACTTTCACATTGCAAATCATTTAATTAAGCATGTGAATTTATGTAATAAGATGTACATTTTTAATAAAATCACTATCATAAGTGGTTTTCTGGACAAAATTGAGAGATGAGTAATATGACAAGAGAGTTCCACACAAATACTTCTCTTATTTCTTTAGTCATAGGAGCACATATTTCTAGGCAAACATAGTGGTAGAGTCCTATTTGAAGGTTCCAATCTCTACACAAACAAACTAGTTATTTTTATTCTCAAACGTAGAACTAAGAAACTCTTGAGAACATAGATATGAGCTATTTACACTTTAAAACAAATCTCTAAATGTTAGCCTATTAATCTATTCAATGGAGGATTATTCTCCAAACACCCTCTCTTAATGTGACACTGCATAATTTGAAGTTTCCATCTTGATCATTTTTTTTTGCTTCACCATTTCAACAACATCTTGCATTGAACATCATCAAGTTGTCTTTTATTCCTTTGAAAGGTATAGCCTCCTAGTTGTGATTCAAGTTTCATGGCATCATTGGACACTATTAGCATTTGAAATATTCCCAAGTAAATGTATGATACTGAAGTTCCAATTGTGGATCTCCCCTAAACTAATGGACAACAATACCCACATGTGGTATCTTAAATGAGGGAAATAGGCACACATTTTTTTATTAATATGTTGTTGAGGCCTCATTGAAAGTGCTACATTCCTTGGGTTTTCATCAATTTTTTGAACAAATTATTACAACAAAATCCAATCACTAGCTGCTCTTAGAAAAACCCATTTCCATAATGAGCATGTTGTCTTCTTCTCTTTAGAACCCAATAGTAAATCAAATCCTATGTCTCCTTCAAAGAAACAAATAAAATCTCATCGGTTGCTTTGGTTAATGCATTGGCAAACACAAGTTGTGGATGTTCCTTCAATGATTTACACACAAACAACTAAACAAAATTGCAATTATAGGAATAGTCTACGCTACTCTATAGAAATATAATCTAATATACTCCTATCTATACAATGATCAACTCTAAATATGTTCTCATGCTCCTAGGACTCCTCACAATGGAGTCATCTATGGTCCAACGTTAATACTATGACAAAATTGAGAGACACAACAATACAAGACAAGAAAACTTCACACAAATACTTCGCATATTTCTTTATTCATAGAGACACATATTTATACACAAACACAATGGTAGAGTCCTACTTGAAGGCTCCAATATCTACACTATGAAACTAGTTTTTTTAACACTCAAACCTACAACTAATAAGAGTTGTTTACACTCTAAAATAGATCCTTAAATATTAGCAAATTGTATTCATTAACTCGTGCATTATTCTCCAACACTTCTTTTATCCACGTCATTATTAAACATTCACATCAAATATTTATCTAACTTAAAAAATTGTAATTAAAAAAAACTTCTCTCAAATTAATATCTTTCATTTTAATATAGGAATAAGTTATTATCCTTCATTTTAATATAGGAATAAGTTAATAAGTAGATAATTTGTTGCTTAGAAATATTGTTTTCTTAAATAATTTGTTTGAAGGTATAGTTTTATTTGATTGATGTTGATTATGGAATTTTATCTTTTAGGACTTAATGGAATTGATTTTGTGGAGTGATGTATAGTTATTTAATTTTGTTGATTATATGAACTTAGTGTGTGCCATAACAACGTAACAAGTAAAAGGAGATAAGTTTAAAAATTCTAAAGCTAGATTTAAATAATAAATTTTGTAAAAAATATATAATTTATTAATATTTATAATATATAGAATTTTATATTTCTTTACATTCATTGTTTTGATATCAAATAAATTCATTGAAATATTCAAAATAGGAAAATTAACTTACACTTACTTATATGCTTCACCATCCCTTTTCTTAATCTATCAAATAAGGTCTAAACTTTTCAACACAACATAAGATGCAATGACATTGCTACCTAAGGTATGCACAACCGTGAAGTCTCTTTTATTTCTTTGAGCAAGTTGTCGAAAAAAACAAACAAATGATAAGACACACAATTACTTTTTACGTTTGTCGTAGTTATTCTATAAAATGTATATAAGTATTTTATATTTATAAGAATTATTTAAAAAAAATAATAACAAAATAATATATACTAGCATTTGCGCCTCGAGGGGCAAAGTGAACGCCGGTAGGAAAAGAGGAAAGGTAGAAGAAACAAAGATAGGGGTAAATCTATGCTCAGGTTTCACGTCAATCAAAGATACACATCTGACCTGTGCGGCAATAGAATCAAGCTCATCAAAGAACAAGACACATGGTGTAGATTGTCGAGATTTGTCAAAAATCTCTTGTACATTAACCTAAGTTTCTCCAAACCACATTTTTAAGAATTTTAGGCCTTTTACACTGATGAAATTAGCTTGACACTCATTAGCAATGGCTTTTGCAAGTAGAGTCTTCCTACAACGAGGTGATACATAAAACAACAGCATACAAAACAACATTGAATCATTGGTGATTTACCGTTTGAAGGTTCCTCTTGACATTTTCCAAACATTGGGCACCTCAACAAACTATCGAACAATTCTTAACATGTTGTTATTTATACACTATTTACTATAAATAAACAAATAAAGATAGAAAGACAACATTGCACCATAGTGTTTATATACACAACTTAAACCTTCCAAACCTTCTAAGGGATGGGTCAATACTATTTGGCGGTTTGTTGCTCCAATCACAATAAAATAGACTTGAGCTTTTAGCTCATCCAAAGTAATGATCTCACGTGCAACTTGTTGGTTCGCTAGATGAGCTATGAATTTTGTTGCTGCCAATAAAAGAGGCTGCATAATAGTTAAACAGAAAATAAGCATATCATGCAAAAGATAGTTTCAAAATAAAACAGGAATTGACAAGGCCAAAAATTAGCTAATAAGATAAATTCAAACTAACCTTGTCATTGTGTTTGAATGCCCTTTTAAGCTAGAAAATAATTCTTCTCAAAATCAGATTACCAACTTCTGGAAACTTTGTATTCACCACAGCAACCAAGGCAGTGAAAACATCAGTAAATCCAGGTGATGCCATTTGGGATTTTATACATGACCTGCAACTCTAATTTTTCGAGTTGAAACCATAGGGGGATTCGCTTTTGGCAATTCTACAGTAGTGTTTCCTTCTCTTGCCCCTACTGTTCCATTTCTAGGAGTTTCATCATCCCTCCTCTGTTCATGGTAACGTTTATCAACCCTCACATCTGGCTCCTTGTGTTAAAGGCCCGACCTTGATCTCTTGTAATTGTCCACGGTCGGCGTGATTTTCCCATTTGCAGCGAAACAGTTGGCGACCTTTTTTTTTTATACCAACGTGGGCATCAATTTACTTTTGCCGAAAACTTTCATCGTTAGCCAGTCGGCGTTTCTCGTTCAAATGATGCGAAACTGTCGGCGCACCTCGCACAACCGATGCGAAACTCTCGGTCCAAATTCGTCAAAATGATGCGAAAGTTCACAAAACAACTGCGACATGTTTCGTCGTTAAAGCATGAGTTGTACTTAGTCGAAAACTAACCCTTTTCTCGAAACTCTTAGGCCAAAATCAAGATTACAAGACATTTGAAGGAACCACAGAAGTTCTTGATCGTGTTACCTCCACCTAAGGGAATTGTTAAATTCAGATTGTCCCCATTTGTTTCTGCATAAGGTGTCTCACTAACAACCACAATAGCCATGATATACAATATTAGCAGCAAGGTCATTGATCACGGTACACCCCTCGCTTCAATTCATTTCATCTTGAAAGTTCCTTGATGAGATCTTGCTCTGGCAGTCCATTTGCTAATAATCACTCTTAGATATGTGATCTTCTGAATATGAGAGTGTAGGAAAATATCCATATGGACATGAAAAGGCAAAGATATGTAATCAAATATTCCTTGATGTTTTGAACTGCATACCTAACCCTTGAATTTATTGAAATACATTATATCCTTGTGCTCATCTATGAGTGAAACCATGCATTTCAACAACAGAATAATCATTGGGAACAAATGCAACTACAAATCCATAATACATTATATCCTTGTGCTCATCTATGAGTGAAACCATGCATGCCAACACCAGAATATTCATTGGGAACAAATGCAACCACAAATCTGGCCCTCTTGCATTATAATAAAGAGTCCAAATTAGTAGTGGTTCTTCTAGAAGATTGTTGCGATAAAGAACTTGAAGGAAAAATTAATTACAAAAGTAAGTATGAAAAAGATTTTCAAGAAGATAAAAAGCAACAAATAGTTGATGAAGTTATTATCCCATATTATCATGAAGAAACATTTATCTAAGAAGAATACCAAGAGACTCAAATGCCTTATAAGACAACACTAAATTTCTCATCAAACTACACCACGAAATCTAATCCGCGATCAAGCCAAGACTTCATATACATTGTAGTGTCGGAAATGACTATGAACAATATAGCACACCATAATGAACACCATTCCACTCATAACAATATGAAATTGAAACAAATCACTAAGCACGCTATGCTTTTGAAAGGAATAGAAATGTTTTTTTAGGAATAAATAAATACAAAAAATATAGAAAAAAAATTGATAATGAACACCATGTCACTCGTAACAATATGAAATTGAAACAAATCACTAAGCATGGTATTATTCTGAAAGGAATGGAAATGTTTCTCTAGGAATTTTTAAATTCAAATTCTTGGAAAAGATATATTTGTCTTTTTCAATAATTTGAATTTTAAAAAATTGTCAATTAAATATATTTATATCTTTATAGAAAAGGAAAAAAAAGATTTCAAAGGTGTTCCAAAAAAATAAAAATAAACATCTTGAGGAAAAAAGATAAAATAATAAAGAAAAAAATAAAATTTTAAAAAATTGTCAAATAAATATATTTATATCTTTATAAAAAAGAAAAAAAAATCATAGTTCAAAGGTGTTCCAAAAAATAAAAAATAAACATATTTAATAAAAAATAAAAATTAAGAAAAAAATAAAAATTTAAAAAAAAATGTTAACTAAATATATTTATATTTTTATAGAAAAGAATACAAATTTTAAAAAATTGTCAACTAAATATATTAAAACATCTAGGAAAAAAGATTAAAAAAAAAAAAAAAAATTTAAAATATTGTCAACTAAGTATATTTCTATCTTTATAGAAAAGGAAAAAAATATATACTTTAAAGGTGTTCCAAAAAAAACATAAATCATAAATATTGTCAACTAAATATATTTCTATCTTTGTTTTTATAATTTATTTTAATGAAAGAAGATATCCTTATTAAATCATAAATACATAATATTGTTTTTATTTATCTTCTTTATAAAATAATATATCCCTCTCCCTCTTCTGTATTAATAAATTTGAAAGTATACATATCCTATATTTACTTATATTAATATAATTATCTTAATATTTGAAAGTATACATACCCTATTAAAAATATATTTATCTTAATATATTTGAAAGTATACATACCCTATTAAAAAGTTAAGTGATTATATGGTTAACTAAAACAATTAAATAAATAAATAATAATAATGTTTGCATAACTTTAAAATAGATAGAGAAAGATAAAAAATTAAGAATATTTTATTTATTTATTTTAAAAATGTGCTTAGAATTAAATTGATTGATAAGAGCTACTGGATGTAGGCAAAGCATGAATTAGAGTACATGTTCTCTAGAGTACATAACAAAATTATGAATCTCTTTCCTAATTACCTCGAGGTCTATCCAGATATAAAGACAACAAATGAAAACATAAAGACTATTAAGAATACCATTGGACACAAGCATGAGGTGTTGAATAGATTACATATAATTTCATTAAATTAAACATATCAATATCATTCCATTTTCTTCTATTTTTAATAACAAAAGCATTTAATCTAGCAAAGGCAAGTATTCACTGCATAGCAACTTCCCCTTGTTTTTATTGAATTTGATAATAAGAATTGACATATTGGCATGATAATTATTGTTATGTCCTTGCTATTGGCGCTATGCAAGTAGTAGGCCAGTTGAGTTTACACACAATTACGAGTCTTTTAACACGCATTGCCATTTCTATTTGCGAGGACCACACATCTATAGACTCCACATTGCTTGTCAATTAACATACTATTAACATGTCATGCATTAAGAAAGACATAGAAATTCCTATAACCCTTATTTTTGGTAACTTGGACATAGAAATAATTTTTTGTGGAAATGTTTGATCAATCTTGAATGAATTGAAAACCATGCATATCAAATATATTACAATTTTCATTTGGATACCAATTTTCAAATGCATTATTAAATGCCAAAAAAATTAACATACCAACCTGTATAATTTCGACACTAACATTCGTTTTAGATAACCAACTACTACACGTTGCATTCACCTACAAACTCTAGCAACCTCTTAGACATATTTCAAAAAATGGGACATGAGATATATATTTTTTCCAAGATGTAGAAACATTTGCACACCACAACACTTGCCACACCACAAGGTTGTATAATTTTTTATAATTTTATTATAGGTGTATATTGTAGTATCTTGACATAACAATGGTTCAGAATAAAATCATTTTAGCTAGTAAGAGTAGTTTGATTTGGAAAAATGATTGTATTGACCATTTGTTTGTTAAAAGTATGTCTTAGTTTTGAGTTAAATTGATAGTTAATAGGTTGAACATGCACTTTTTCTAAGAAAACCAGCTATATAATTTGCTTAGTATAATAATATTCTTGTCCAAGCATAGTGGTCCCCCATCATGTTATTATTATTATTTTACAAATTAAACAATTTCGATATAAAATAATTTCAGTATACTCCTTCCATTATACTATTTATGTAGTTAAAATAAATAGTTACTATTTTCTGAATATGCTTAGTAACTCAAAATGGACAACAAATTCTTCTTGAATCATATTTGGAAAACAAAATTTATGTTTGATAAATATGTGGTACAAATTTTTAAATGGAGAATATTGACATTATTAATATATTAATAGTTTTCTCGCATGCAGGGGTGTAGCTCAACCGAAGATTCGCTTGATATGAAGGACATGTTGTAAATGGAGGTCACGAGTTCAAATCACCCCGGCTTACCCGTGCCCCATGCTTGCAGGTTGTGTGGGTGCACCTAGGGGTATAATAGTAGCAGGATTGGATCCATGGACCCCGTGTCACGCGAGTACCATCCCAGTCCCTAGTTGTTGATTCCCCTAGTACAATATATATTTCTCTACCTTGATCTTTTCCATTGGGAAATCTCAAGCGAAATCTTAGCCTTTGAATTTTGTCAAGAAGTTGGATGGCATTCCAGAGGTTCCTATCCCTGCATTAACTTCCTGCATATGGCCATTTCTTTAGTTGAAAGAGGTTTGATTGGCCAATTTACTAGCATCTGGCCTTCCCCTCGATCAATGGCAATTTGAGTTAAAAAAAACTAACGGCTTCTCATATAAGGAAAGCTCTCTCATTTTTTATGCATTAGAAGGTTTTACATCTTCTTATTTGAAGCCGAGGACTAATGGGATTTAATCTTTGAAATATGCTTTAATTATTTGGCACTAGAGGAATGTACTTGAATCACTTGACTCTAGATTTTGGTTTAGGGATTGATGTCCTCTCGACAATCCGAATATGGGTTTGCCTTCCTCATATGCCCCATCATTGTTGGAATGAGGATTCATTGAGAAGCATTGGGAATAATCTTGGAAAATATATTGACAAATCAGATTCCAAAGATAACATGTTTTCTTGTGCTAGGATTTGTGTTGAGGTTGATGTAGAGAAGGTTTTACCTGGAGGCAATCCTTCTAACCCTTAACAATTGGAAACATGTTCAAAAACCTTGACTACAAGAAATTTCCATTTAAACAAAACCTATCATGAGTATGGGAACTTCGTGAAGGACAACAAAATAATCCCTCCCTCAAACCAATTGGTCCTTGATAAGGAAGATCAGTGGCAAGTGGTTAAGAAAAAAATGAGCTTGATGTAGCATATTAACTTTGATGCTTCTTAGTTGAAGAAACTCTGGAACGAAGTTCATGCCCTCCTTATCGAGGATGTCAGGACTGAGGTGGAGGAGTGGGTCACTAACCTAGGTACTACGGTTGGGCGTGCCTCGGCCTATGATAGAATGGTGATGACGTATTGGGTCACCAAGAACCTACTGGCTCATGTTATGATGGAGGGTAATGCTAAGCGACAGGGAGACAAAGAACCGGTTAAAGCCTAGAAAGCTCACAACATGGACAATTGGCTTATGCACTGTAAAATTGATGCTATTGCAAAGAAGTTGGGCCTCTCGTTCTCGTACCCAGGCCTGGACGCTCAAGGAAATTGGGTTTCCAGTAGTAGATCGCCAAAGGATGGTTCTCCTCGACCAACGGGTGTTGTTATTCAAGTCGACACTCTCCCTCCGAAGAAAGTGGCGTACATGAAGACGCCTGAGAAAGGTGCTGCTGAACCGTTTGCTCTGCCTCTTAAAGGTCTGGGGATATAGTTGAGTCATGTTTTTTCGGTTTTTGTTGTCTTCTGTCTATAAGTCTGGTTTATGGGTTATCGGTTAGGCCTGGTGTCCTTTGTTAAATGGATGGGTGGAATGTTTTTACACTCTGGAAATTTGTGGTTACATTTTGAGGAGGTCCGGCTTCAAGGACGCTCACTCTGCATTTTTGTAGCGCTATGTTTGTATCAGTCTATAGTTTTTGGGGGATGGTCTGATAACTCTACTCTGATAACTGTGCTCCGTTGTAAGTGCGCTATGTATTCCTTGTATTTCTTGACTCAGTAGTAATATAAAGTTTTTATTTACAAAGAAAAAAAAAACTTTGATGCTTCTCAGTCAATTCCTTCTTTTTTTTCTCAACCTGATCACATTGGCTCAATGCAAGTTGGTTCTCTTATAGCCTCTAATCCAAGTATTTCAAGGCCCATCTCTAGATCCCATATTTTCTCTCCCATATGGAATTCCCAGATCTTAAATTTAGCCTCCTCATCCAACAAATTCAAAGTCCTCTCTTAAGCAGATCATTCCTTTATGGAAGTGGTCACCCATTAAATTAAAGAACCCACCTTGATCTTTCCTCCTAGATCGTCTATCTTGATTTCTTGTCAAATAGGTCCTTCCCCATTCGTTGGTGATGACATGCAATTGCGTTGGCAAGAGGAAATTGACCCAGCCTAAAAAAAAAATCTCCTGTCCTTTGGAGATTTGACGAGAAAGAAAGCTCAACAACAATTTGAGGAAGAGGAGAATATGAGGGAGGAGAAGGAATAAAAGAAACCCAAAAAGTTGGGTGGAAAACCAACAAAAGAAAAAAGAGAAGAGGCAATGGATGAAGAGAATCTTTTAGGAATACAGACAACTATTGGCACCCTATTTTGTTGTTTTGCTTTCAACGTCATAATGTTGAGTTGCATGCAATGTGACTGCTCTGCATGCGTGGTTCTACATCGCACCCCATTGTTTGGTCCAAGTGTGATAGGAATATATTGTAACCATTGTGTGCCTATATATTTTTATAAGTAAATGTTGTAACATAGATAATTAGAGGTAGTTACTAATCAATAACTATAAATTGATGTATTTAAGGAGATGTAAGAGAAAGTAAAGGTGTGACTAGTAGAGATCATAAGGTATCAAGTATTGTAAAGAAAGGAGAGATATGAGAGAAAGACAAGAAGTCATGGTTTAACCTTAAGGCTGTTATGAACTCTATGAATGGAATGAATAAGAAGACTATGTGTTGGTTCCCCATTATTTCAACTGTGTGTTATTATGTGATTGGTTAGTATAATGTATGCACATTATATGAATTTATGCTTTTCTTTCTAGATCATTATGTTATGCTCTAGTAATTATCATGAGCTTCTCGAGTGAGATCTTATTCTGTATTGAATATTGAAAATGTTGATGTTTATTGGGTTATTGTTAGTAGGATTTTTAGAACCTCGGGTCCAAAATATGTGCCAATAATTGGTTGTATTTCCACGACCAGACAAAGACACTAGAAGCAGAGAATACATGTCATGGAAGTTGTCAAAAAGGGAAATTCAAAATCAGTTTACGAAAAAGGAAGTTGAATTTGATCAAATAGAGATCCAGAACTTCCCACACATTGACCTAGAGACATGGAAATACAAGTATTTGTATTTTGACAAGCATGAAATATTTTTTGCTGAATTTTTTGTCATGTTGTATGAGTGGATAAATAGGCAAAGAGAGATTAATATAGTAATAAGATCTCAAGAAACAATAGTATGGGACTAGGAGGCCATTGAGAGGCTCAAAATCCTAGATAATAAGTGCACTATGACAATAGACTTTTGGTTTTCTAGAATAAAGGAAGGGTATGTGGTAGAATTTGCAGTAAAGTATAATACACCATTTAGTGTAGTAGAGCGAGAGTTTGAAGAAGGGCATAGAGGAAGATTATTGGAGGAGATTTGATTGTGGATTAAAATGTTCATAGAAACATGTTGATGTAGGCGTGATTTGACATCATGGTAGCGTAAAACCCTAATGATAGGGGTATGGAAAATTATAAGGATGAAGTACTAAAATAAGATGTGGTAAGAAACATGGATCTCGAGGAAACTTAGAACAATTTCCCAGTTTCAGAGTGCTCTTTTCTAGTCTAAATTTCAAATAGACATGGTCTCCCACATTGAATTCCTTATGCATCCTTTTTTTATATAAATAAATATTATGTCGGTCTTGAGTAGTCTTTAGGTTATGCCTTACTTGCAACATAACCTGTTCCCCATACTGAAGTAAATACGGTCCCAATAACATTCTGTCCACTTGGTTTTCCTAGATGATAAGTGTGTTACACTTCCTACCATACAAAATTTTGAAAGGACTCATCTTTGGTGAAGCCTGATAACCATTACTGTAGGAAAATTCAACCAAATGTAAATAATCCTTCCACTTAGTAGTCCTTTCCATCACGTACATGCGAAGCATGTATTCCAAAACCTAATTATTTCATTTTGTCTGTCCATCCGTCTGTGGATGATAAGCAATATTGAAATTCAACTGAGTGTCCAGACCTTTAAATAGTTCCTTCCAGAAACTAGAAGTGAACTTCACATCTACGTTAGATATTACTACTTTCGGAATTCTGTGTAACCTGAAAATTTCCTTCATAAATATCTCTGCAATGTTAATAGCTTTGAAAGTAGATTTAACAAGAATGAAATGAGCTGCTTTACTGAGTTTATCTACAACTATCATTATAGAATCATGTTTCCTTCTAGTCCTAGGCAATCATGTGATAAAATCTAAGAAAATAATTTCTCATTTCCATTTTGGACTGGGTAGTGGCTGCAATAGATCCTGCACGATGTTGATATTCCACATTTACCCGTTGACATTCCAAACACTTCGCTAAGTACTCAGTTGTTTTTATTTTCAGGTTTGGCCTCTTATGAATTTCATCAATAATTGAAAATTTCAGATCTACTGAATATGGGACATAAAATATGTTCTTAAACAAGAGCAATCCTTCTTGATAAATGTTGTATTCTATTTCTTTCGAATCTGTGTTGTTGTCCTGTAATTTTACCATAAACTCACTATAAATTTTATCAAATCTGAGTGTAGATTTGTTTCTTTTTTTTAGATAATATTTTGATTCGTTGGTTGTTTGAGTATATATTGCATGAATTTTCTTGCTAAGAGCATCCACAACTTTATTTTCTTTATCCTTGATGTGCTTTATTTTGAAATTGTATTCGCTAAGAAAATCTAGCCACCTAGCTTGATGTGCATTAAGATCCTATTGGTCAAACAAATATTTAAAACTGATATTGCCAGTCAATAACATAAATATTCTTCCTATTAAGTAATGTCTCCACATTTTCAAAGCATGAATGAAAAAAATTTATTCAATATCACGAGTTGCATAATTTTTCTCATGATCCTTTAACTTACTAGATTCATAACAAACCACATGGTTGTCTTACATCAATACTCCTCCCATCCCTTCTTTGCTTGCATCGGTACATACAACAAAATCTTTATCCGTATATGCAATCTTTAAAATTAGAGCTGTTGTTAGTAACTCCTTTAGTTTTTCGAGGCTTTCTTTACATTTTTGTGACCAAATAAATTTAGCACCCTTCTTTTGTAACGAAGTGATAGGGTAGGCTAATTTTGAAAACCCTTCAATAAATATTCTAAAATAACCAATAATCCCCATGAAGAAGCTTATATCTTCCACATCCTTTGGTACATGCCATTCCATAATAGCTTTGATCTTTTCCAAGTCAACCGCTATCCCTTTCTTAGAAATTATATGTCCCAAATATTGTACCTTTTTTTTTATAGAACTCACATTTGTTGAATTTACATATAATTGATGTTTCCTGAGTGTCTGCACCACCATTCTTAAATACTATTCATGTTCCTCCTCGTTATTAGAGTAAATCAATATATTTTCAATAAATATTAAGACAAACTTATCCAAATACTTACAAAACGAGCACCGCTCATTAAACAAATGAAAGTTGTTGGTGCATTTGTAAGGCCAAAAGGAATAACCATGAATTCATAATGTCCAGAACGAGTTCATAATGTTGTTTTATATATATCCTCAACTTTTATCTAGATCCAAACATAGCTCCTCCTACTTGATTAAATAAATCATTGATCCTAGGCAAAGGATACTTGTTCTTGATAGTCATCTTGTTTAGTTGACAGTAATCAATACACAATTTAATGAAGAAATGTAACTGCAGAAGATATTCTAGATATACTTGTCTATTGTATTATTGTATTCCTCCTTCGGCAAATGTCATTGATTTAATTGATAATGTAAGAGTCATTGAAAGAGTCAATGTAAACCCTAACTGTTAGGTTGGACTGGAAATATCTAGAAAATAATATTTTATTGTAAAGTGTACAGGTTGGCCCAGTTAGGTGAGTCAAGCTGACCTAATTAGTAACAAGGTAAAGTCACTTGTTTAGTATAAATAGGAGGTTGATTGCTCATTTGTATTACTCATCTCACTCACTCAAGTTCGCATAGGAGAGAGAGAAGTTCGCACAAGTGAAGGAGAGAAGTTGTTTTGTCTTAGGGTTTTACCTTGTACTTGGTGAATTCTATATTGAGGAAGTTTGGCCCGGGTTTTCTCCCTTATGGTTTCCCCGAGAGAAATTTTGTGTTCTTTGTGTTTGTTGTGCTTGTATTTCTTTCACTGATTGTATTGTTTAATGTTATTATGCTAAACAAGTAAAAACTAACATGGTATTAGAGCAGGCCTGAAAGAAAACATTGTGTAGCCACTACTACTATAGAAACTAGGGCTTCTTATTCCGGGAGCTCTCTCCACAGATCAGCTGAAAAAGAGGGTGCATCTAACTCGCTTCATTAGGGTGCATATTTATGTCAAAGCAGAATTCAATTTCGAGAATTTTCATTTTTGGGTCCACCACTACAACCCGAAGAACTAGGGCATCAAGGTTTTGGAAATTTGGGAGAAAGAGTACATTTCTCAACTCGCCTTGAGTAGGCGCATCTTTTCATCCAGTTAGTTTCCCAAGATACCGAAGTTGGAAAATTAGGGTTTTTCTGTCAAACCCTTGGTCAAGGTAGAAGCAGTTTTCAAAAGGACAACTTTACCAAGTCATGCTCATTCTTGAAGAACATGACCTAGAAGGCCTTGTAAAGGAAGGAGTTGTAGAACTAGAAGGAGATGAGGCCAAAGCAATACACAAGAAGAATATGACCAAGGCTAAGAGGATCATTGCTGAATCTATCAAAGATCACTTGATTCCTCAAGTGTCTTCAAAGAAGACCCCAAAATAAATGTTTGATGCTTTGACCAGTCTATTTGAAGGAAATAATATTAACAGAAAGATGACCTTGAGAAATAAAATCAAGGGTGTGAAGAATCAGAATTCTGAGACTATGGATTCATATTTCACTAGAGTATCTCAGATCAAAGAACAATTCGAAGTCATTGGAGACATGATAGAAGAAGTTGAAGTTGTGATGACCACTCCGAATGGTCTTCCTAGAGATTGGGAACCTTTCGTTCGTGCCATATGCTCTAGGAAGATATTAATCAAGTTCAGACAAATATGGGAAGAGTGTGTGCAAGAGGAAGAAAGAACAACAGTAAGAGAAGAGAAACTCAATGATAATGAAGATCAAGATTGGAAACCCATGCCAAAGGAGGAAGGAAAAGAAAGAATGAGGTATGTACTCATGAACACTCTCCCATAAGACCTCAAATATTTCAAAATAACAAGAGGGTCAAGAAATAATTCTCCTCCTTTGAATGTTTCTCTTGTCACAAGATAGGCCACATTGCAAGAAATTGTCCTCTCAAATCTGGACAATTCAAGAAGCAAAAGAAAATATTTCATGCTCATGCAACTGAAGATAGTGAACATGATGATGAAGATTCCAGTGAAGAATATGTCCTAATATCAACCCTCACTGGTTTAGTATCTCATGGAAGCGACACTTGGCTATTGGATAGTGGAGCCTCCAAACACATGATGGGATACCGAGACTGTCTTTCACATCTCATGCAGAGAGACTCTCCACACAAAGTAAAGCTTGGAGATGATTACCAATATCCTATCAAATGAATGGGAGAGGCTACTTACAAATTGGACTCTGGAAAGTCCATGAACATGAAGGAAGTCCTATATGTTCCAGGTTTGAAAAAGAACCTTCTTTCTATCTCAGCATTAGATAAGAAAGGTCTTAGAGTTGCATTTGTAGATGGTGAAGTACTTATGTGTCCAAAGGGGAAGACAATCAATGATGCAATTGTTATTGTAGTTGAAGAAGGACTCTATAAAATCAAGGGTCATGCAAATTCAATAGTAATGGCTAGTACCATGAGCCCCTGTGAATTATGGCATAGAAGACTAGCTCATGTACACTACAAAGCTTTACCAATAATAAGTAAGGTGGTGACTGGATTACCAGAAATCTAGGTTGATCATGAAGGAGTGTGCAAAGGATGTGCACAAGGAAAAAGTACAAAGAACCCATTTCCAAGCAGCGATAGAAAAGCAAATGGCATATTGGATATTGTTCACTCCGACATTTGTGGACCTATGCCAACCACTACATTAAGTGGAAAACCTCTTTGAAAAGAAGATCAAGATACTAAGGACAGATAATGGAGGGGAATACACTTCAAGTGATTTCAAAGAATTCTGTAAACAAGCAGGGATTAAGAGGGAGTTTACCATTCCCTATAATCCACAACAAAGTGACGTAGCTGAAAGGAAGAATAGATCTATCATGGAAGAAATGAAGGACATGATCCATGATCAAGATCTACCCATGCATCTATGGGTTGAAGTGGCTAGAACCATAGTCTATGTACATAATCGAATCTATCACAGTGCTCTTGGAAATAAGACCCCATAAGAGATGTTTACCGGTATGAAGCCTGAAGTCAGTCATCTAAAGATATTTGGATGTCCAATATTTATTCACATTCCAAAAGAGAAGAGAACAAAGTTGGAACCTTCAAGAAGAAAGGGGATATTTGTGGGTTACAGTGAGCAATCAAAGGCTTACAGTATCTACATCCCAGGATACCACCAAATTAAATTTATCAGAGATGTTACATTTGATGAAGATACAGCTTTCATCAAATCTAAGAAGACTCATGAGGATGAATAGGAGCATGAAGCTCCTAGAGTTATAGAAACTAATAATGAACCAGACATGAATATTGAAGAATAACATATTCCAGAGGATCATGATATGACAGAACCTTAGATACCTAAGGAGGTACCTCATGAGGTAAATAAACAAAAGAGAAGACCAACTTGGCCACGAGAAATAATTCAAGATGCAGGAAAATATGGTGCCCCGGAAGGAATCAACAGAGAAATCAAGAGACCAAGGCCATACTCTAGTTATGTAGCCTTGATGTGTAACCTTCTTGAAGAAGAACGCACATGTTTTGAAAATGCGGAAAATAAGAAGGAATGGTTGGATGCTATGATTGAAGAATACCAATCCATCATAAAGAATTATTTTGGGATGTGGTACCAAGACCAAAGGACAAGTCAATAGTTTTTTCAAAGTGGATTTTCAAAACAAAACATTTGGCAGATGGAAGCATTGAGAAGTAAAAAAAAAGGTTTGTAGCTTAGGGGTTCTCTCAAAAGGAAGGAATTGATTATGAGGAGACTTTTGCTTCTGTGGATAGATACACCTCAATTAGAACCATCCTTGCCTTGGCAGCTAAGATGAAATGGAAGTTACATCAGATGGATGTAAATATAGCTTTCCTGAATGAAAAGATAGAAGAGGAAGTATATATCGAGCAACCAAAAGGATTTGAAAAAGATGACAGAAAATCACATGTATGTAAACTAAAGAAAGCACTATATAGGTTGAAGCAAGCACCCAGAACATGGTATGGAAGAATTGATGGTTTCCTGATGAGCTTGGGCTCTACCAAGAGTAAAGCATATTCTAAACTTTATTATAAGGTCATAGATGATGAACCTATGATATTACTATTGTATGTAGATTATTTATTTATGATAGGAGAAGACAAGCCCATCAGTGAATGTAAGAAGAATCTTGCTGCAGAATTTGAGATGAAAGACCTTGGGATGATGCACTATTTTATAGGTCTTGAAGTATGGCAGTTCCCATATGAGATTTGTTAAATTTAAACCAAATAGACTAGCAAGATCACTGAAAGAAGCATAATCAGAAGATAGACACAATATTTACCATGGGAAACCCTCATGGGGTAGAAAACCCAGCAAAGCTTTCCTCAATAAGATGATTAACCAAAATACAAGATGTGCTCCCTCCTTCTATTCCTCCTTAGCAGATCTCCCAGACAAGTGTGCCTCTTTTCACAAGTGAGTGAGTGATCTAATGAGGAGTTCACCTCCTCTATTTATACACACTCCTGACCACCAAAAATACCTAATGGGGCCGACCTCTCCTGGAGAAGTCTAATAACCCCTAAAACCCAACTTTAGGGCCGACCCCCACATGGTGGGTCTAACAACCCTAGTTACCACAATTCTTCGGAGGAATAAACATCTCCGGATACATAATAAAATCACATCGGAGGGATGGAACATATCCGGAATAAATAATATAATATTCTTAGAAGTTACAATATTCAACACTCCCCCTTAACGAGAAGGATATTATAACAACATCTGCAGGAGCAAGGAGTCATTTACTACATCATCTATATATCATCGGAAGCTTTCTTCAATTCATCATCATCAGTAACTTGACCAGTTACTGGAACATCAGCATCATCAGAGTTGATAGTACTCAATCATCAGCATCGTCATAATATCATCGTCAACACGCGATCAACAACATCGTCATCATACGATCATCAGCATCGTCATCGCACGATCATCAGCATCGCCATCACACGATCATCAGCATCGCCATCACACGATCATCAGCATCATCATCGTCATCGCACGATCATCAGCATCGTCATCGCACGATCATCAGCATCGCCATCACACGATCATCAGCATCGCCATCACACGATCATCAGCATCGCCATCACACGATCATCAGCAGTTCTCTATGTCCAGTCATGTACCTTTTGAACCGAAGTCCAGGGACGATCCAGTCCTATCATGTTCTCGGAGACCACATGTCTACGGCTCAGTTTACAGGACCAAAGTCCAAGGATGATCCAATCCTTACCGTACATTTAGGACAGCGTCCAAGGATGACTTAATCCTCAATCGTTCATTTAGGACCACGTCCAAGGATGACTTAATCCTCTACCGTACATTTAGGACCACGTCCAAGGATGACTTAATCCTCCACCGTACATTTAGGACCACGTCCAAGGATGACTTAATCCTCCACCGTGCATTTAGGACCTACGTCCAAGGATGACTTAATCCTCCACCGTACATTTAGGACCACGTCCAAGGATGACTTAATCCTCCACCGTGCATTTAGGACCACGTCCAAGGATGACTTAATCCTCCACCGTACATTTAGGACCTACGTCCAAGGATGACTTAATCCTCCACCGTGCATTTAGGACCACGTCCAAGGATGACTTAATCCTCCACCGTACATTTAGGACCACGTCCAAGGATGACTTAATCCTCCACCGTACATTTAGGACCACGTCCACATACATCCGAGTGTATTAGTTCTAAAATGTTCTTAGTCTTTGTTTCACTCTTTGGAAAGGGGTTCTTGATATTTTTCCCTTTCTTACACCCTTTACATGAGCCATCATGATCAGCTTTCAAATCTGGTAATCCTATGACTACCTTGCTTACATAGGGTAAGGCTTTAAAGTTGATGTGAGCTAATCTTCTATGCCATAGCTCACTGGGGCTAGAGATCTCATGTGCAAGGGCAGCTTTTGGATGGCCCTTGAGTTTATAGAGACCTCCTTCTTCTTCACCAATAACAACTGCATCTTTAATTGTCTTTCCTTTGGACCACATGAGTACTTGTCCATCTATGAAGGCTACTCTAAAACCTTTCTTATCTAGTGCTGAAATAGAGAGAAGGTTTTTCTTTAAACCTGGTACATATAAGATGTCTTTCATCTTCAAGGGTGTTCCAGAATCTAGCTTATAGCTAGCTTCACCAATTCCTTTGATGGGATATTGGTAGTCATCTCCTAGAGATACTTTCTGTGAAGAAGTCTTTTCTTCAAGATTTGAGAATGTCTTCCTTTGACCTGTCATGTGCTTGGAAGCACCACTGTCAATGAGCCATGTATCTTCTCCAGGAGATACGGATCCAGAGAGTGCAGAGAATAGAACATATTCTTCTGGATCTTCTTTCTTCACCTTACATCTTTTCCTTTTAGGATTTACCTCTACCTCTTCTTCTTCTTCATCTTCTTCCTCTTCTTCTTCTTCACTATCATTTTCTGCCATATGTGCATGATGTCTTTTGTGGAAGAACTTCTTCTTTTGAGAAGGACAGAATCTGGAGATGTGTCCTAATTTATGACAATTGTAGCATTCTACTGTGGAAAGATCTCTTGCTGAATTGGGTCCTCTTCTCTTGTTAGATCTAGAGAAGTGTTGAGATCCTTTGTGGTCAACTCTCTTGAGATGACTCATTCTTCTTCTTTTGGTATGAGTGGCCAAAGCTTGGTCATCCTCTTTGAGAAGAGCTTCTCTGTTTGCAACCCTAGCTTCTTCTTGAACACAATCCTCCCATACTATATCAAACTTCATGCTCTCTTTCCTGGCACACATGGTTTGTATAAATGACTCCCAAGATCTAGTGAGACCATTGAGAGCAGTCATCACAAGTTCATCCTCATCAAGGTAATCACCAATTGCATCTAGTTGTTCCTTGATTTGTGAAACCCTTGAGAAGTAGTCTTGAATGGATTCTCCTTTGTGCATCTTGGTACTCTTCAATTGAGTCCTCAGGTTCATCTTTCTATTGATGCTCTTTCCTTCATACATTCTTCCTAGGGCATCATACATTTCCTTTGGAGTCTTCTTGGAGGCCACTTGGGGAATCAAGTGGTCTTTAATGGAATCAGCTATTATTCTCTTTGCCCTAATCAAATCCTTCCTATGCTTTTCTTTGGCTTCATCTCCTTCTGGTTCTGCAACTTCTTCCTTGATATACTGAGCAAGATCATTCTCCTCAAGAATGAGACCAATTCTGTATTTCCATGCTCGGAAATTTTCTATACCTTCTAGCTTGTCTTCAAGCTTAGTGTTTGGAGCCATCTTCTCTTGGGGGAGTCCAAGAGACAGAGCAGACTTACCTGAAAAGTTACTTTTCACTTTTTCGGAATCTGGAACAGAATTTTATCGCACTTTTGGTAGAATTAGGGTTTGACTTTCCCGGAGTTCTAGTCAACCAAAAAGTGCGATCTATAGCTCAAAAGAATGCTCTTGAGAAGGGCTATCCAGACATGTAATCAGAATTCAAAAATTCCAACTTTTTTTCTGAAACCAAAATCTGACGTATCGCACTTTTGGTAGAATTAGGGTTTGGATTTCCCGGAGTTCTACCCAACCAAAAAGTTCGATCTAGGGCTTAAAAGAAAGGTATTGAAAAGAGCTATCCAGCCATGCAACCAAAATTCAATAATACCAAATTTGGGCTGAAACCCTAACTTCACTGGAGAGAGAGAGAGAGATATTCTTACCTTGTGAAAGATGTCCTATTCAGTATGGTTCTGATACCATGTTAAATTTAAACCAAATAGACTAGCAGGATCACTGAAAGAAGCATAATCACAAGATAGACACAATATTTACCCTGGGAAACCCTCATGGGGTAGAAAACCCAGCAAAGCTTTCCTCAATAAGATGATTAACCAAAATACAAGATGTGCTCCCTCCTTCTATTCCTCCTTAGCAGATCTCCCAGACAAGTGCGCCTCTTTTCACAAGTGAGTGAGTGATCTAATGAGGAGTTCACTCCTCTATTTATACACACTCCTGACCACCAAAAATACCTAATGGGGCCGACCTCTCCTGGAGAAGTCTAATAACCCCTAAAACCCAACTTTAGGGCCGACCCCCACATGGTGGGTCTAACAACCCTAGTTACCACAATTCTTCGGAGGAATAAACATCTCCGGATACATAATAAAATCACATCGGAGGGATGGAACATCTCCGGAATAAATAATATAATATTCTTAGAAGTTACAATATTCAACAAGATTTTCCTAAAGTAAGGAAAATATACTGTTGAGATCCTAAAGAGATTTGGGATGTTGGATTGTAAGGCCATGAATACTCTGATGGTGACAAACTTGAAGCTCCTGAATGATGCTTCATCAGAGACAGTATATGTTACGATGTATAGACATATTATTGGATCACTGATGTATTTGACCAATACTAGACCATATATATATTTTTTTGTGAACACCTTGAGCCAGTACATGGTAGAGCCTATACATGTACACCTAATTGCAGCAAAACATGTGATGAGGTACCTAAAAGGTACGTTGGAATATGGACTCAGATATGCATCAGATAGTGAGTTCATATTGTATAGATATACAGACTCAGATTGGGCTGGAAGTGCCGAAGATAGAAAAATCACTTCAAGATGTTGTTTCAGTATGGGATCGGGTATGATCTCATGGATCAGTAGAAATCAGCCCTTTGTTTCTCTTAGTACAATAGAAGCTGAATACGTTGCAACATGTTCATCTTGTAGTGAAGCAGTTTGGCTTCGCAAGATGTTGGCATGATTGTTCGATACAGAGATAGATGTGACTGATATTCTCTATGACAATTAGAGTTGTATCAAGATGTCAGAGAATCCAGTGTTCCATGATAGATTGAAGCATATCGAAATCAAGTATCACTATATCCAGGATATGGTGCAGAAGGGAGTTGTAAAGCTCAAGTATGTTCCTACAGAGGAACAAGTTGTTGATGTGTTGACTAAGCCTCTGTCTCGCATAAAGTTTGAATACTTTCGAGACATGCTTGGTGTGGTCCGAAAGGACCTCCCTTGAAAGAGGGAGTGATGATGATGTTTGGATATCCTTCGAAAGAAGGAGTGGGGTCCAAAAGGATCAACCTCAAAAGAGGGAATAGTTTCTTGGATCCTTGGTATGGCAACTTAGTCTAGGATTGCTACGTCATCCTGACAAGGCCTGTTTGATCCAAAAGGATTGGTATGTTAGCACTCTCTAGATCTTAGGGGGATTGGTATGTATGGATAGGCTTGTTTGGTCCGAAAGGATTAGTAATTCAGACAAGGCATGTTTGATCCCTGGGTAGATTAGGATGTCTGACTAGGCTTGTTTGGCCTAAAAGGATTAGTAAGTCAACATTGTCTACCAGAGTGCTCACCATAGCGCATATTCCAGATGATGATGTTATTTCAGTACTTGTCGACTGAAGATGTTATAATTTTCAATACTTGTCGACTGATGATGCTATTCTAGTACTTGTCGACTGATGATGTTATTCCAGTACTTGTCGACTGATGATGTGATTTTAGTTTTTTTCGACTGATGATGTTATTTCGGTACTTGCCGACTGATGATGTTATTCTAGTACTTGCCGACTGATGATGCTATTCCAGGACTTGCCAAATGATGATGTTATTCCAGTACTTGCTGAATGTTATTTCAGTACTTGCCGACTGATGATGCTATTCCAGTACTTTCCGACTAATGATGCTATTCTAGTACTTGCCGACTGATGATGTTATTTCAGTACTTATCGACTAATGATGTTATTCTAGTACTTGCCAACTGTTGATGTTATTCCAATACTTTTCGATTGATGATGTTATTCCAGTACATGTCGACTAATGAAGTTATTCAAATACTTGCTGACTGATGATGTTATTCCAGTACTTTCCGACTGATGATGTTATTCCAGTACTTGCCAACTGATGATTTTATTTCAGTACTTGCTGACTGATGATGTTACTTCAGTACTTTATGACTAATGATGTTATTCCATTACTTGCCGACTGATGACATTGTTGTTCCAGCATTCACATGCTGATGATTGATGTTGTTGTTTCAGTAGTTGTTTACTAATGATTGATGTTGTTGTTCCAGTACTTGTTTAATGATGATTGATGTTGTTGTTCCAATACTTGCTTACTGATGATTGATGTTGTTGTTCCAGTACTTGTTTACTGATGATTGATGTTGTTGTTTCAGTACTTGTTTACTGATGATTGATGTTGTTGTTCCAGTACTTGTTTACTGATGATTGATGTTGTTGTTCCAGTATTCGCTTAATAATGATTGATGATGTTGCTCCAGTATTTATATACTGATGATGATGATGATGCTCCAACAGTTCCTACTGACAATGATAATGTTAATGTTCCAGTAGTTCCTACTGACGATGATGATGTTGATGTTCCAACAATGATGATGATTGATGATCCAACAGTTCCATGCTGGTGATGCTGATGCTGATGATGATGATGTTTCCCCACACATATGATGATGTTCCAAAAAATTCCTACGACATATAGAGTTTCATTAGTCAATTGGACAGTTGTTGATGTTGATGATGTTTCCCTCAAAATACCTTCCTAGTTAAGAGGGAGTGTTAAAGAAATGTAATTGCGGAAGATATTATAGATATACTTATCTATTGTATTATTGTATTCCTCCTTCAGGAGTTGTCATTGATGTAATTGATAATGTAAGAGTCATTGAAAGAGTCAATGTAAATACTAATTGTTAGGTCATCCTGGAAATATCTAGAAAAAAATATTTTATTGTAAAGTGTATAGGTCGGCCCAGTTAGGTGAGTCAAGCCGACCTAATTAGTAAAAAGGTCAAGCCAGTTGTTTAGTATAAATAGGAGGTTGAGTTTCTCATTTGTATTACTCATCTCACTCACTCAAGTTCGTATATGAGAAAGAGAAGTTCGCACAAGTTAAGGACATAAGTTGTTTTGTCTTGGGGTTTTATCTTGTACTTGGTGAATTCTATATTGAGGAAGTTTTGTTGGGTTTTTCTCCCTTGTGGTTTCCCCAAGAGAAATTTTGTGTTCTTTGTGTTTGTTGTGCTTGTATTTATTTTAGTGAGTGTATTGTTTAATTTTATTATGCTAAACAAGTAAAAACTAACATTTAAAAGTCCCATCCTTTTTTCTGGACAGAGAATATAGGTGCTCCCCAAGGAGACACACTTGGTCGGATGTAATTCTTATCTAGAATCTCTTGTAATTGCATTTTTAATTATGTTAGTTCTAGTACACTCATTCAATATGGAGCTTTTGATACAGGTGTCGATCCTAGCATTAGATCAATAGAAATGTATATATCCTGCTTAGGAGGTAAGCCCAAAGCTTCCTGAAATTCTGTAAGGACTAAATAGTTATCTAGAGATGTTTTTTCGTGGTCTTTTGATGAGTCTAGCAGTTGAATGGTATACATTTTACAACCTCTCTAACACACTTTTTTAGCTGCATAGCTGAAATCTGTCTCATTGAAATTTCCCTGGGTATAACCTTTATAGTTTTAGTTTTTCCTTCGTCATCTGTGCAAGTGAATGACTTTTCAAAATAGTTCAAAATAAATTTGTGGCCTTCTAGCCAATCCATACCTATTAAGACATCATAAGACCCTAAAGAAAAGATATTTAATTCAACTCTAGTCTTTAAGCCATTTATTTCTAATGAGAAATTTTGAATCATATATGTTACCTTTCTCTTAGTTCCAATGGCTAATTGTACTAGCCAAGCTTTTGGATGTTTTGTTTTATCCAATTTACAAGATTCCACTACCAAAGGATAAATGTAATTTAAACTTGATCCCGAATGTATAAGTACAGATATAGTTTTATCAGAAATTTTACATCCAATTTCAACCATGGAAGATTGTTGTTCAACATGACTGTGCTGAAAAGAAACATATATTTTAGGAATACTTCTGCCAATATCATTAACTGTTGTAGCCTCCTGTATATTATGCAATGTTCTGTTCATATTAGATTGATGTGGACGGTTCCTAAGAAGATGCGGCTCACCATACCCCCAACATTTCAGTGGCTCTTTAGCAGATTCATTTGATTTCCTGTTCATAAAGCTTGCAGATTTGTTTCCATTGTGAACTGTTTGCTTAACTATGTCCTTGATAACACTTAGACATGTTCCTGAAAGGTGGGGGTTTGAATCCCTTTTTCCTTTGGTTAAATATGTCTTACTTCTTTTCTTTCCATACTCTTGGTATATCTGACCTCTGTTTGTACTGATTATCATACAATATGGATTTGCGCAGTGTCTCTTCTAGTGTGTTGGGATTATCAAATTCAATTCTATCTTTATAACATTGTGGCAAATAGCTCAAAAACTGTTGAACTTTGACATTTTTCCTCAATGTATGGTACATACCTCAGTTGTTGAATATTGTAACTTCTAAGAATATTATAATTGTACTTTATTATTCCGGAGATGTTTCATTCCTCCTTGAAGATCTTATTGTATATCCGGAGATGTTTATTCCTCCGTCGGAATGTGGTAACTCGGGTTATTAGACTTCCCTAGTGGGGGTCGGCCCTGTATGTGTTATGTGGATCAAAGGGTTATTAGACCACCCTAGAGGGGTCGGCCCAATTAGTTGTAGTGGGGTATTTAACCCAGTGGTTAAATACAAGCCTACATGTCTTGTGTAAAAGACAAGTCAGAGTAGTGTATAAATAGAGGAGGTGTATTCCTCATTTGTAACACACACACTCACTTGAGGATAGCGCACTTGTGGAGGAGAGGTCTGCTATTGTAGAGGAGGAGATCATGTCTCAGGGTTTCATCTTTGTATATTTTTGGTCATCTATATTGAGGAAGCTTTGCTGGGTTTTCTACCCCATGAGGGTTTCCCAGGATAATTTTGTGTCTCTTGTGTTTATGCTGTGCTTGTTGTTTCTTCAGTGATCTTGTATATGCTATTATTGTGAAATGGAATGTAATGCTGATATTTTCTATCTTAGCATATTGAAATTTAACATGGTATCAGAGCTAACCTGAAGGAAGGCAAGGTATGGCACTTACGAAACTTGCTTTACTTACGATAATTTGAAGGTTAGGGTTTTATATAGCAAAAACCAGTCATCGTGGAACTTTCACCATAAATCCATTTTTGAGAAGGTTCAAGATCTGAAACCTTTACAGGTCGTAGATAACATCTCTAGGTATCTTTTTTCCAAAGGGAACCCTCAGATTCGTTGTACTTTGTAAGTTATGATCAGTACAAGTTAGGGTTTCTGCCTCTTCCAGATCTCAGTCAAAATCAGGTGACCTAGGAAAAAAGGTCATAACTTGGGCTAGGAAGCTCCAAATGAAATTTCGTAAAAAGTGACAGGTAGTACACAGACTGTACTATCTCAGGAAACTTTTTCAGAGGCCGAATCTGAACCAGTGACACGTGGCATTCCGTACAAGTTTGATCTCTTGTTTTATCCCATAAACAGGTCACGTTGCGACACTTGGAATAACTCTCTCTCAGAGAGTCCAATTGAGGTCAGACCTGTCAAGATGGAAATACAACAGGGCGAGCTATCTCAGGAAAAGTTTTCAGAGGCCGAAGTTCAAACCGTGACACGTGGCATGCCGTACAAGTTCGCTCTCCTGTATTATCCCAAAATAGGTCATGTTGCGACATTTGGCATAACTCTCTCTCAGAAAATCCAATTGAGGTCAGACCTATCAGGATGGAAAGATGACAGGTCAGGATACTGCAGAAAAATTTTTCAGACCCTGTGGAGCTAAAATTTCAGAGTTATAGCAGAAACAATCAGGTACATATTTCTGTCAAAACATAATTATTTTTTGAGCACATTCATTCATGGCTTCTGAAATTTAGGGTTTCGGAGAAAGTTGGAATTTTTGGAATCGGAGTCCACGGCTGAGTGCTACTCAGGAAAATCAAAATTTAGAGACCAAGATCGAATTTTTTGGTTGGGTAGAAGACCAGGCTTGATCAAACCCTAGTTTGGGATTTTGATCAGAAAGATGGAAAATTAGGGCTTCAACAAAAGTTGGAATTTTTGAAGTCTGTAACCACGGCTAGAAGCTCCTCAGAAAAATAAGAGTTTAGAGCCTTGGATCGAACCTTTTGATTGGACAAAAGGGTGGGCTTCATCAAAACCTAGTTCGGGTTCCTGTCCAGAAAATCCAGAAGTTTCGAAGGCAATTTTGAGGGGTCAAATTTTGGAGATTTCAAAATTGAAGTATGCTAGCAAGACACATCCTTCCATCCATTCAGAAGTGTGAAATTCAAAGATTGAATTTTTAGGGCTTCTCTAGCAAACCCTAATCAAGCTCCAGATCAAGTTTCAGGGGGAGTTGAGGCTAAGGCCTTACATAAGAAGACTACAAGAAGTCTCGACAGGTATGACTTAAGGAGGTTCAGGTATGTCTTGAAATCTGATTCTTGATTAAGTTCATGATGTGTTTGTCTTCATATTATTTATTAGTACAATCTTGATTAATGTTAGAATTGTCTTATCACCCTAGTAACAGTATGAATGCATGTGAATGATCGAAGACATTCATTGATTAGGGCTATATGATTGTACTAATGCATTATGGTGTTGTGTGAGGTTGATGTTGTCTGCTAACAAGATACAGGTACATCACGAAAGACAAATCAAGTTCCATGACCATGACAACATGAAGACAAAGACTCATCCATAATCTTTGTTCTACTTACGAGGTATGTATGACTTTGTTATATTATGCTTAACCTATGAGACATGCAGGTTCTAGCTCAGGATCTCTAAATCATTGAAGAGATTGTTTAGGTATGTTGTACATAACTAAGCAGGTATACTAATCCAGGTATGTTTTCCTATGTCAAGTTAGAATCTTACCTTGTGTTAGGATCCCTTATATAAGTATACTTGGTATGATTGGTTATGCTTATTCATAAAATTAGTAATCAAGGGTTTATGCATATTATGTCTCTTATCTTGGTTGATGATTTAACTAACTAGATCAAACAAGAATATGCATGAGTAAAAGAAGACTTCCTTGAAACCCTGAATACTAATGATCATGACTATACATATTCAAGATTATTTAGAATTAGAATACTTTGAGAATATACTAATGAATGTATGTTTGTGTATGAGATCATGAGGATGACACTAGTACACACTTGAGCTTGCACAGTGGTACAGAATGAATAGAAGTTCAAAAGACATATAGAAGATCAAGCGGGAGGCAACCACACAAACATAAAAGATAAGTATTTGAGTTGTTATTTGAAATAGTAAATGATATTGCTTGTATGCATATTTGTATTCCTAGAATATATCATGCTGAGTGTAAACATTCGTAGAGCATTGAATAGTATACTACTAATATGCATATGATTGGTAAGTTGGACAAACATTCCATTGTTGCTTGTCTAGAAGGAAACCTCTTTGCTGACATGTTGAGAGCTGTGCACACTCTCGATAGTATGTTCTGGTAGAGATGGAAGGCATCTAGATAGCCACTGTATGCATACAGGATATGGGAAAGTGTTGTGCCAAAGTATTGGTCAAAATAGTTGCATAACTATGTAAATGATATCTGTATGCATAATAGGTTATCATGTCAATATGATTTGATGATTATGAAGTATTACTAATCATGTACTTAATTTTGATTTGTAGGAAATATCATGATGAATGATGAACACTGAACAAGTGATGGATGTTCAACAAAAGGATTTACAAATCAAACACACTATAGAAGGTTTTTGGCTAGAATATTCTCTTAGAAAGAGGAAGAGAATCATGATGAGATGTTTGCTCCAAGTGGCTAGATAAGACCATTCTCTTAATAGTGTAATTAAAGAAGAAGTGTGAATCAGGTTCTGTATGGACTCCAAGATCGATAATCAATTGATGAGCTTAATGATCACCATGGGTGATGTGGATCTCAACCTTTGCTACAAGGTTGAATATGGCTTCTATACACATATGACATGGATGCAAGAAGGAACTCACCACAAAGTTTGAATGATATTGAGGCTCATATCAGTAGACCCATCTAACGAGAGATGGCACAGATAGATATGCAGAAGATCATTCAATACAGAGTGTGAAGGGAGAATTGACAGTTTCTTGATAAGCTTGGGCTTTACCAAAAGTAAAGTTGTTCCTAACCTTTACCTTAAGGTTATGGATCATACTATTATTGTATGTAGATGATATCTTTCTGATAAGAAATGAGAAATAGATCATGAAAAGAAAGAAGAAGATGGCTGCAGAAATGAAAGTGAAAGATCTCAGATTGATGCATTACTTCCTAGGTCTGGAAGTATGGCAAGGCTCAGAAGGAATCTTTCTCGACCAGGGAAAGTATGCTGAGAAATATTAAAAGGACTTGATGTGTTGGAATGGCCACTCTTGAAGTTGTTAGCAGATGAGTCATCAGAGTTAGTGGATAGAACCCTGTACAGACAAAATATTGAGTCATTGATGTGTCTAATAAATACTAGGTCAGATATATGCTTTGCTCTGAATACCTTGAGTCAGTATCTAGTGGAAACTAGATGTGTTCACCTATTAGTTGCAAAGCATGTGATCAGGTACCTAAAGGGCACGATAGACTTTGATCCATGCTATTTTTGGAGATCATGACTTCAGATGGCACAGATGTTGATTGAGCAGAAAGTGTATCAGACAGGTAGAGCACATCGAGAGGATGTTATTGTCTGGGATCAACCATGATCTTGTGGTTTAGCAGCAAGCAGTCCAGTATGGCTCTTAGCACAACCGGAATATATGGCTGCTTGCTCTGCTAGTTGTGAAGCAGTATGGCTATAGGATTGTTTGACTTAGAGATAGACCCAATTGTGATACTATGTGACAAATAGAGTTGTATCAAGATGACAGAGAATCTAGTGTTCTAATATAAGGTGCAGAAAGGAACTAAAAGTTTGAATTTGTAACAAGTTACCAATATACTAACCAAACTTCTACCGATCCGATGTACTAACCAAACCTCTACCTCAAGTGAACAAGTTGCCTATGTACTAACCAAACCTCTACCTCAAGTAAAGTTTTCCGAGACAAACTTAATATAGTTCAGAAGGACCCTCCTCGAAAGGGGGAGTGATGTGATAACTCATGATGAGATTGCCTGCATCGACAGTGAGGTCGATGATGAGGATACCTATATTAGTGATGCCAACAGAGAGGTTGGTGGATGGTCCTTAGACAGGGTCTAAGGTGACAAGGGGATTGCATCATCCTTGAACATATGTTCTAAAGAGAGCCGTAGACATATGTCTTCGAGAATGAAGTCCTTGGTGGACATGATAGGATTGCATCATCCTCAAGAGAGCCGTAGACGTATGTCTTCGAGAATGAAGTCCTTGGTGGACATGATAGGATTGCATCATCCTCAAGAGAGCCGTAGACATGATGTCTCCGAGAATGAAGTCCTTGGTGGACATGATAGGATTGCATCATCCTCAAGAGAGCCATAGACATAATGTCTCCGAGAATGAAGTCCTTGGTGGACATTTGGGAATTGAATCATCCCTGGACTTCAGTCCTAAAGTGAGCCGTAGACAAGATGTCTCCGAGAACAAAATCCTGAATGAACAAGTAAGGGGATTGGATCGTCCTCGGACTATGGTCCTTTGAATTGAGCCATAGACATGAGGTCTCTGATAATTGAATGATAGGACTGGATCATCCCTGGACTTCGGTTAAAAAGGTACATGATAGGACTGGATCGTCCCTGGACCTCGGTTCAAAAGGTACATGATAGGACTGGATCATCCCTGGACCCCAGTTCAAAAGGTACATGATAGGACTGGATCGTCCCTAGACCTCGGTTCAAAAGGTACATGATAGGACTGGATCGTCCCTGGACCTCGATTCAAAATGTACATGACAAATCCTAGAATTGTTCTAGGTTACATCCAGCATGAAACAGGGCTGGCTCTGTCGATGTGATACATCCAGCATGAAACAGGGCTGGCTCTGTAGATGTGATACATCCAGCATGAAAAAGGGCTGGCTCTGTAGATGTGATAGATCCAGCATGAAATAGGGCTGGCTCTGTAGATGTGATACATCCAGTATGAAACAGGGCTGGCTCTGTAGATGTGATACACCCAGCATGAAATAGGGCTGGCTCTGTAGATGTGATACATCCAGCATGAAAAAGGGCTGGCTCTGTAGATGTGATACATCCAGTATGAAAAAGGACTGGCTCTGTGGCGGTAAATCCTAGATCTGATCTAGGTCACATCCAGTATGAAAAAGGACTGGCACTGTGGTCAGGATTGCATCATCCCTAGACATGGATTTGTCTTAGACGGATCAAGGACTGCATTGTCCCTAGACATGGATTTGTCTTAAAAAAATCAGGATTGATCATCCTGTAAATAGATCTGGATTGCATTGTCCATAGACATGAGAGGTGTCTTAAAGTGAGAGGGATTGATCATCCCATAATTGGATCATGTGTATTGCAGGGTATGCTGCTATGATGCTATAGATCATGATGATCCAGATGCTGTAGATTGAGATGATCCAGATGCTGTAGATCGTGATGATCCAGATGCTGTAGATCGAGATGATCCAGATGTTGTAGATCGTGATGATCCAGATGCTGTAGATCGATATGATCCGGATGCTGTAGATCGTGATGATCCAGATGTTGTAGATCGAGATGATCCAGATGTTGTAGATCGAGATGATCCAGATGTTGTAGATCGTGATGATCCAAATGCTGTAGATCGAGATGATCCAGATATTGTAGATCGAGATGATCCAGATGCTGTAGATCGAGATGATCCAGATGCTGTAGATCGATATGATCCATATGCTATAGATCGAGATGAACCAGATGCTGTAGATCGAGATGATGTGACGATGTTGATCGTGTTGATCTAGGTGACGATGTTGATCGTGTGATGACGATGCTAATGATCGTGTGATGGCGATGCTGACGATCGTGAGGATTCAGATATTGATGTTGCTGTAGCTGTTTGAGTGCTGCAGAAGATAAAGACTCAGTACTGAAGATGTTGATGTTCCAGTATTGAAGATGTTCCAGTAACTGGTTGAGTTACTGATGATGTTGAGAAAGCTTCCAATGATTTATAGATGTATCATGTATGATGTAGTCAATGACTCCTTCCTCCTGCAGATGTTGTTATAATATCCTTCTCGTTAAGGGGGAGTGTTGAATATTATAACTTCTAAGAATATTATAATTGTACTTTATTATTCCGGAGATGTTTCATTCCTCCGTGAAGATCTTATTGTATATCCGGAGATGTTTATTCCTCCGTCGGAATGTGGTAACTCGAGTTATTAGACTTCCCTAGTGGGGGTCAGCCCTGTATGTGTTATGTGGGTCAAAGGGTTATTAGACCACCCTAGAGGGGTCGGCCTAGTTAGTTGTAGTGGGGTATTTAACCCAATGGTTAAATACGAGCCTACATGTCTTGTGTAAAAGACAAGTCAGAGTAGTGTATAAATAGAGGAGGTGTATTCCTCATTTGTAACACACACACTCACTTGAGGATAGCGCACTTGTGGAGGAGAGGTCTGCTATTGTGGAGGAGGAGATCATGTCTCAGGGTTTCATCTTTGTATATTGTTGGTCATCTATATTGAGGAAGCTTTGCTGGGTTTTCTACCCCATGAGGGTTTCCCAGGATAATTTTGTGTCTCTTGTGTTTATGTTGTGCTTGTTGTTTCTTCAGTGATCCTGTATATGCTATTATTGTGAAATGGAATGTAATGCTGCTATTTTCTGTCTTAGCATATTGAAATTTAACATCAGTAACTCCATAATTTTATTGATTAATTTTTCCATCGTCATCTGCCCTAATCTTAACTCATAAAATTCCTTAGTTCTTTTCTCAAAATAAATTTCTGATAAGTATTTTTTTTAAAGTGTTTCTTAAAATCCTTCCATTCAATATTCTTCTCCTAAAGTCCTTTTACCAACTTCAAGTCCTGCCACCAGATACTAGCATTTCCATTCAGATTATGAATGGCCATTTTGGCCTTCATGTTACTTGAATAGTCATAAATATGAAAATACGTAGTCATACCTAGGAGCCAAGCTTCCACTTTAGCTCCTGTCTTTGGCTCTCCGTCAAAGGTTGGAGGTTTAATCTTTCTGAATTCTCCTACTAACTGATCTCGATGTTTTCTTTTCTTTTTAGATGTCGTGTTTATGGTCTCATTCTTGCTAGAGTCTTCAATATCTGATTATTTCTTAGTAGAGTAGTTATCCACTTTATTAGTACTTTCACCCAAATTTATGGGTACTCTCACCTAAATTTATGGGTAATTGATAATTTTGATGTGTATCGCTAGTTTTCTACCATTTAATTCATTATGTTCTTCACGTGCTTTCATGAGTTTTTCATTATATGTCGCATAACTCTTCAGTTCAGTTATCATACTTCTCATTGTTTCCAAGACTTTTGAAGGGGTACTCTATTCATGGCCCTTGTTGAGATCTACCACAATATTTGCTTCAGGTGTCCTTAGGGGAGTGTGTAGATTGACATGTTCTTGTGGATTAGGCTCATTCTGAATGTTTCGAGACATGTTTTCCCTTTACTTCTATGTGTTTGTGTATTTTTGATATATATCTGATAGTTGCTTGCTTGTACAAAAGAAAATTTTCAGTTTGTTAGTTTGTTAGCTATGGATGGAAAAAGAAGAGTTGTGGATCCCAATAGGCACTAAGTGTTGTAATATGGCTTTGATACCATATATAATGTACCTCCAATTACTGATTTTTTTTTAATGCTGACATATCTTCGTAAATCTGGTACATTATCGTCATTTGTCATTGCTTATATCATGGTTGTTTCGACACTCAAGATATAATTGCAATCACTTATTCCAAGTTTTGGCTTAATGGTTATTACAAATTATGTTGACAACCTTCCTTAGGTTATTGCTGAAATGCTTTAATTGACATCGCAACTCTTTGCTTCCTATTATAACTTTGGTTGTTTGTCGACACCACTACATGTGACATGAATAACCATTTTGCATGATATTTCTTTGACTAATATAATTACTCTCTTTAATCCCCCAAAAATATGTTTTTCTTAATTCTCGATTATCATTATGTTCTTATATAGTTGTATCATATGATAGGATTTTAGGGGTTTCTCTTTTCTCAAACATTTTAGAAGTTAGGGCTTTAGTATTGTAGGAAAATAGAGAGCTTTTCTTTTGGTTGTTGTGTGTAGGGGTTATTGAGAGAACGTTGTGGGTTGTAAGTGTCCTCCTCCAGTGTCAACGAAGCCATAACAACAAAGCCAACCATTCGAAAAAACTTTGCAGTGTTTCTATAGATTTCTTTCTTGATTTCCTCTTTAAAGCCTTAGGTTTAATTAAACACCACTTGTTTGATTGATTTTTTTGTTTGGGATGGTTAGACTAAGATTAATCTATACACCATTATACCAATCCACTAGTGAAGGGCTAGTTGGTCATCCCCTTCTAATGAATCCTTATGCAAAAAAGGACTTTACATTTTGAGGGCTCGGTGTTTGATTGGTGGCAAAGGATTCAATGACAATTGGAGGGCTAAGAGGAAGGGGACGGTGAATCAGAAATAACCACTTGGGACCAATTTGTCACTATATTTTATCATAATTTTGAGTCTTATACCCAAGAAGATTACTTCTTAACCTCAAGAGCATAAAACAACAAAGCGTAGTGACATATTACTAGAGGGAATTCTGCTAAGGCAATGCATTGGTGGAATATATTTCTCTCGGAGGTGTGGTTGCTATGTATACAAATGGATTGAACTAGTCCATCAAGGGGTATGTTAAGGCTATAAATCCTCGTACCTTGGAGGAGGCCATTCAATAGGCGTAGACCTATTTAAAAAATGTTAGGAGTCAATTTACAACTACTTTCGAAGCACAAGTAGACTCTAAAGGTAATGAAAACCCCAACTCCTTTCTAGTCCTATATATTGACCCATCAAAAGCCAAAGTTTTGGACCCTAAATTTTTTTTATGAATTACACTCAAAGGGGCTCTGCTGCACTTGCAATGAATAATGGTCAAAGGAACACAAATGTGAAGCTTCCTAAAATATTCATATGCTTGATATTGTCAATGGAAAATAGCAAGTTGTTGATAGGAATCAAGAGGAATTGATAGTGGTGAAGGAGCATACAACGGATGAAAAAGATCAAGAACAACAAATATCAAATTTCAATTGTCTTCCTTGCTGCCATGTTGGAAATTAATCAATACCATACTTTGATGGTAAGAAACAAAAGGAACACAAATGAAATGCTTCCTTAAAGATTCATATGATTGATATTGTCAATGGAAAATAACAAGTCGTTGATAGCAATCATGAGGAATTGATAGGGGTGAAGGAGCATACAATGGATGAAAAAGACCAAGAACAACAAATATCAAATTTCAATTGTCTTCCTTGCTGCCATGTTGGAAATTACTTAATACCATATTTGGATGGTAAGAAACAAAAGGAACAGAAATGTAAGGCTTCCTGAAAGATTCATATGATTGATATTGTCAATGGAAAATAACAAGTTGTTGATAGCAATCAAGAGGAATCAACAGTGCTGAAGGAGCATACAATGGATGAAAAATACCAAAAACAACAAATATCAAATTTCAATTGTCTTCCTTGCCGTGTAATATCCCCATTTTGACCCTTAGGATATATTGGCTTTTAAATGTAAATATTGCATAGATGTGAGTTATGATTCCTAGCATAGAGCTCAAGACCAAGGCCCCGCTAGTGAATGCTCAACTATAAGAGGCAAGTATTTGGCATTGTGTGATCCATGTGCTAATAAGCCATGTAAAATTGTAAAATGATGTAAATATCATGTAATAAAAATACTAAGGGGATGGCTATGGATGCCACTAAATGAGGGAGAACTATGTATCCACTAGGGAGAAGTGAGTGGGTTGTGGGATTGAACCTTAGGCTTCCATATGTCACCTTGGGAACCCACCTTTGAATGTCCTAGATGTCATTTAATTTTGCTACAGGAAGTGGGTGAAGAAACGGTTCATGAGGTCGATGGAGTGGGAGAAACCCCGAAATTGGGATGGTAGGGTATGGAGCTCTGATTGCCTTGATCCGCACGTTACTCTACCATGGAAGTTCATATTCCCGGATCCCCATTCCATTAGGGAGGGAAACCGAAGTTTGGGGAAAAGGGATAGAGAGCCGAGCGGTGAAGGAAGAACGAGAAATCGCGATTCTGGGGGAAGCCGTGTGGGGAAGTGCCTAGATCGCTCAGGAATTGCGGAAGAAGTGAAATCTGTAGGGGAAATCCTTATACCTGAACCTTGAGGGATATTTGCAAAGGTTGAGATGCTCAGAACCCATGAAGAAAACCTGCGTTTGATAACTGAACCCCTCCCAGTCGCAAGACAGAGCCTTTTGGCTGTAACCCTGAGGAGATCCAAGCGTGGATGACACAGTGCGGAAGAGAGAGTAGAGGTTGGAACCACTTGATAAATCGATGAAGACTGTTTGGTTGAATCTATAGCTCTGTGGTTGATCTCACTGGCTTAGCTTCCCCCTCCTTGTCTCTTGGCATGCTTGATAAACCCAACTGTGTGTTGGCTTATCATGACTGTTGGTGTGAAACCAAAGCTGTGAGCAAACATGGATAGTTATTCCTTAGTGGATACATAGCCCCAGCTCAGGGGTGGTATCTGAGTGCTGAAATACTATAGGTTGGGCAGAGACCTATGGTTGTCCATAGCCAGTTTGCTTTGGGGTTTCAATTAAAGATAAGTGTTCCTTGTTGCCTTTGAATTATGCCAATTTGTATACATGGTTGATTGTTTGTTTATGTATAAATGCATGGAATGATCTAGTTGAATGATGGAATAAACACTTGTATTTATGTGTTTATTATTCCCGTGATGAATGCTGGTAAATGCATTTGAGTGTGTGTTAATATGGGTTAATGCAGCTGTGTTTTGCCTCCCTGTGCTTTACTTATATGTAAATATGTTCATTGATGAATAGGGATGAGTTTGATGGGGCCTTGAGTGTTCAAAGAGTTCAGTTGGATCTGTGAGGAAGAAATAGACACCCTCCTATGGTGTTCAGGCTCCCCCTATGGATCAGATGAAGGAAAGGGGCCATGACAAAGTAGTATAAGAACCTTGTAGGGTGGAGAAGAGGCCTTGAGGAAGCTTGGGGCCACCTTTTAGGTTGGACTGAGGATAGGATCAGATTCATCAAATGAGGAAGAGGATCATGTAGTTTCATAGGGCTTGCTGAGATCTTTCCAACGATACCAAGTTTTCCCAAAATGGACTTGGGATGAGAAAGTTATGAGCCAGAGAATTTGTGCAGTTGGGCTTCCGACTTCCTGAACTCGCAATGCAGACTACGGATTGCAGAAGTCGGAAGGGTGATTCTATGGAGTTATGAGTGGTGGTTCCGACTTCTGACTCCCGCAACACAGATTGTGGATTGCGGAAGTCGGAAGAGTAAAATTGTCGGAGTTGTGAAATGGTGGTTCCGACTTTTGAGTTCCGCAGGGTAGATTCCGGATTGCGGAAGTCAGAGAGGTAATTTTTCCGGATTGGTGAATTTGGAGTTCCGACTTCCGACTTCCGCAAGGCGGATTGCGGAAGTCAGAGGAACAATTCTTTGGAGTTGAGATTTTGGAGTTCCAACTTCCAAGTTTTGCAAGGCGGATTGCATATTGTGGAAGTAGGAGGAGCAATTATTCGGAGTTGAGATTTTGGAGTTCCGGCTTCCAAGTTCTGCAAGGCAGATTGCGAAGTCGGAGGAGCAATTCTTCGGAGTTGAGATTTTGGAGTTCCGCAAGGCGGATTGCGGATTGCAGAAGTCGGAGGAGCAATTCTTCGGAGTTGAGATTTTGGCGTTCCGACTTCCGAGTTCCGCAAGGCAGGTTGCGGATTATGGAAGTTGGAGGCATGATTCGACAAGGTGGAATATTTGGTGTTCTGACTTCCGATTTCCGCGCTGCGGATTGCAGATTGCGAAAGTCGGAGGTGAATTTCTTCGACGCTGTGCATTTGGGGGTTCCGATTTCTGACTCCTGCAAGGGGGGTTGCGAATTGCAGAATTCGGAGAGGAGATTTCTTTGGAACAAAGAATTGGTGTCCTGAGTTCTGATTTCCGCACTGCGGATTTCAGATTGCGGAGGTCGGAGGTGTGATCCTCGTCGAAGCTGTAATCTGCAGTTCCGACTTCCGATTTCCGACTGCGGATTGCAGACTAAGATCATTGCGGTTGTGCAAAATATTAGAGTTGAGAATTAGTTTTGGAAGAAAAAAAAATATAGCATATTGTTTTAAGATTGTTCTCCCATCACTCTAAAGGGCACCGAGGATATCGGGGACGTGACAGAATGGTATCAGAGCCCAAGGTTGCAGCATTGGGGCTGCTTGGTCCAAAGTATGAGTTATATGCAGGTAACCAGGATTTGAATGAGGTGCAAGGACATACAATGTGCCTTGAAGGACTCCATATGGAGTTGGAATTGACCAAATTGCAAACGATTGAGATGCTATGAATTGGACCAGCTATGATGTGGAATGGGAATTCCATGCTATGATGTGAAATTGGAAAGGGATAATTCCTTAAACCCTATCTTGCTCTTGTATTTATATTTTATGAGCTTTATATACAGAAAATTATGGTATAGGAATGTTGAAAATGCAATAGATTAGATAGAAGAAATGTGTATGCACAGTAGGCATATTAAGAAGATAATGCATAGTGCATGTGAACTTGCTTGTGCTTGCATGTGGTATTGCATATTGACAAAAGTTGCTAATGAGCACATTGCATTTTAATTTGAATGCACACCCACTAAAGGGATTGCGGGAAAAGTTTATGTTGTATGCTTGTGATTCTTGCAATGTTGCACAAAGTTGTGGAGAAAAGATTCTTGAGATGCCTTGCTTACACTTTCCTTGAGAAATAACGAAAGTGTTGTTTCTAGTGGTTCTTCATTTCACCAAGATAATAGAAGCATGGATGAAGATGATGGTGATAGGGCATGTGACCAGCAACCTTATGAAGAAACGCTGGAGCACAAATCCATGATCAAAAGGATGGTGAAAGGACTGTGTAGTCCTTGATAAGAGGCCAATCTAATCAGGAACAATAGTATGTTGATGGTAGCTGTGCATGTAATGTTTATTTATACTAATTGCATAAATGTTGAGAAATGATGCATAAGAATCCCTTTAACCATGTTTGAATCATCATAAAAAGATATGCATGTAATAGTGAATGCATTTATGTGAATGACATTCCACATGGTGTGATGAGGTATGCGGTAGTAAACGAGATGAGCATGATACCATGTAACTGTTTAAAATTTTGAATGCATCCATAAGAAATGAAAACATGCCCTATATGAAACCATGAGGATGTTGGGTTGTGAAGCCTGTAGTGCTCAACAAGTAGCCCATGAACTCCATGTTGGTGTTATTTTGGGATGAAATTTCTTGCCAACAACCAAGGAGTGAGAGAACTCTTGATGTGTTGTGTTTGGATGAAGAAGAAGGCACCCAGATAGTTAAACAAGTAACTGGGGGATGGTTGGGTATTGTGTTGAAGCATTGACTAAGATGCCCAACTTACCATGGCATGACACATGTATAGGCACAAAAATGTTCTAGATCAATGTTGTAGTGCATTGGGTGCATTAAGTAAATGTACACTAAAAGATATTATGTAAATCTTGTTGATTATGCATGCATATGTGTGGTTACATATATGTTAATGTGAATTGTGTGGATGCATGGCTATGGTGTACATTCCATTGAAATTAGATAGTAGAATTGTTAAAAATTCTAAGATCCTTTCATGAGATGCTATGGGAAAAGAATTGCATGAAGAAGGTAGTTGTGTTTGATGGGCTACTAGAGTGCTCTATTGAGATGATAGAGTTGCATGAATGGACATGATTGCGTAATCATAAGTAATGGAAATTCTGTTGAATTTCATAGACCATGTGACTGTATCTTGGAATCTAATTGTGAATAAAGTGCATATAAAGTAATTGTATTTCATTGCATTTGGGATAAACAGTTGATAGTGTTTGAATTATGGTTTGATTATAATTATGAGGTCACCCCATTGGCTTTTATAAATGCTGCAATGAAATGATTATGTGCATGGGTACTCACCAAGTGCTTGGCTGATTGAAATTTCAGATTTACAGGTAGAAATATCTTAGGTGTGGCAATGTGGGTAAGTCCATGATAAGACTGGGATCCACCATGCACAAGAACCAAACAATATGAGGATGGCCTCATGGTTGAATAAACCAAAATTCTGTAGTGAACATAATTGTAAATTCATATTTGAGCTTGTTTGAGGAGGACACACTGCAGGAAGAGAAGATACATCTGCAAAACAAATAATTAATTGTGATCCTTGTTGAAATTATGCATGTTTGATTATTAGAATTAATGTCCAGGACATGTTTTATTTTGGACTTCTTGAGTGAGCATGTTTTATTTTGGACTACTTGTGTGCGATTAGGGCCTACATGACTCACATCAGAAATGGGTGCACACCTTTCGGGTGCTGTGTTGTGTTAGGGTTGTCAACATTGACTACACCCTAAAGGAATGGACACATTCTTGGTGTTTCAATATTAGAGAGTGAACTTGTATGAAGTATGTTACAATTTTATATTAGCAATACTGACGAGATTACCCACCCATCTTGTGTTGTCAAGTATTACACATGCAACTGGTAATGCATGCTAAGGAGCAAAGTGAAGTGGGTGCCGAGGTTGGCTGGAGCGTGTGGAGATGCCCGTGGCTCCATATTAGAGCCTTGACTTGGAAATGTTATGGTGCAGTTTCCTTCCATTGGTCTTGTTAACCTAGACGGAAGTGTTGGCTTGGTAATGGAGAGGGAAAACCAGGTATGGGAATGGTTTGGCAACATAAATGCTTGGTAAATCTAGTCAATGCACTGGTTGGGCATTGAATGTTTTGGAGAAGGCTGTGTGCTGGCCAAACATTCCTTAAATGCTTGATAAACACAGTCGGTGTACTGGCTTAGCATATTGATTAATGGGATGCCTGATAAACCTAGTCGATGTACCGGCTTGGAATTGCCTATTTGAATGATTGTGGTGCAGCCTGCGTGCTGGCCCAACATTCGTTATTGTATCCATAGGTCATCCAAGGCTTGTAAAACAAAGAAGGAGCCTGTGGAGTAGCGTGAAGACGTCCAATATAGATAAGTATTTGCTTACATCTTCTTGTTTATTTAATATGAATATACATGTGTGTATGATTTGGTTATGATTTTTAAACCCTTGTTTAGAGATAAATCCTATGAAAATAAACTTGACATGTGAATTGATTCAATGTTTGAGTGTAGGTATTGCTGAATACAAGGACCTTGAGGGCACCCTAAGGGTGCATGTGGACATGTGACTGTCATAGAAATCCCAGTATGAGTAAGAATGGAAAGTGGTGCTAGTGGACTTGTGTGAGTCCTAGCAACCAAAGGTTCTGTAGGAAGCAATGGGGAAGGGTTCCCTGGTTGAGAAGCCTTAGACATACCTTAGACACCAAGTGTCATCGCCAAAAAAAGGAAAATGCGAGTCAAACATTCACATTTGAAGTGAAAGAGACCAAGGAGCATGGAACCACAATGGTGGTGGGGATCCGGATTGGAATAAGACTAAGAGGGGGAAACTCTTACTCTTCTCTTTCCCTTTTTGATTGATGCATTTTAGAAACATAAAATTATTGAATGCATGTTATGGATGAAAGTTGATTGTGTTTATTTGCTTGAAATAAATTGTGATTGCCGAAATAGTTAATTCTCTGTGGGCAAGTAATTGACCAAATTTAATGCTTATGTTATGCTCGGCCTAACAAGAATTGCAATGATGAATTTCATAGATGAAAAATAAATCAATTGGTTGCACCTGTTACAAGGCAAGTGTTGCTAGTAGGAAAAGTGTGGACAACTGTGCACATTGATCATGGCAGCAGACCAAAAGCTATTGGACTTGGCTGAAAGTATTCTTCAAACAATTGCCAAGACCCAAGGAAATCTTGGGGAAGTGCTCAAGCTACAAAAGCAACAGAATGAGATGAACCACAAGGTTTTGCAGGACTCTATTCGTCTACCAAATGAGGTAAAAGGAATTCTGGAAGCTATCAGTAGTGGAAAGGACAATGTGTTAATGAAGATGCAGTCACCCAATCAACCCATTAAGAAATGCTCAAGGCTGGAAGACTCAAGGGAAATGGAAGAGGTAAAGAAAAAGCAGCCAATGAAATGTTGGGAATGTGGAGGAAATCATTGCCTCTGTAACTGCCCAACAAAGGACAACAAGAAGAATTGTAGCCATGAAGTTCCCAGACTTGTAGATCAACTGGAAGGTAAAGAAAATGAAGGCATTGTTGTAGAGATGAAGGTCAGAGTCAATAGGAGCAACCTATTGAAACCAAGGACTTGGGACTGGAAGTTCAAAGTAGAAGATGAAATGCAGGACAGACTTGCCACATTTTGTGAAATTTTTATGTGTAAATTGTGTATGTATTCCTAAGTATTGGAACACCGAGGACGATGTTATTCTAAGGGGGAGGTAAATGTAATATCCTCATTTTGACCCTTAGGATATATTGGCTTTTAAATGTAAATATTGTATAGATGTGAGTTATGATTCTTAGCGTGGAGCTCAAAGCCAAGGCCCTGCTAGTGAATGCTCAACTATAAGAGGCAATTATTTGGTATTGTGTGATCCGTGTGCTAATAATTCATGGAAAATTGTAAAATGATGTAAATATCATGTAATAAAAATACTAAGGGGCTGGCTATGGATGCAACTAAATGAGGGGGAACTATGTATCCACTAGGGAGAGGTGAGGGGGCTGTGGGATTGAACCTTAGGCTGCCATATGCCACCTTGGGAACCCACCTTTGACTGTCCTAGTTGTCATTTAATTCTGCTACAGGAAGTGGGTGAATAAACAGTTCATGAGGTCGATGGAGTGGGGGCGAATCCGAAATTGGGATGGTAGGGTATGGAGCTCTGATTGCCCTGATACGCACGTTACTCTACCCTGGAAGTTCGTATTCCTAGATCCCCATTCCATTAGAGAGGGAAACTGGAGTTTTGGGGAAAAGGACAGAGAGCCGAGCGGTGGAGGAAGAACGCAAAATTGCGATTTTGGGGGAAGCCGTGTGGGGAAGTGCCTAAATCGCTCAGGAATTGCGGGAGAAGTGAAATCTGTTGGGGAAATCGTTAGACCCAAACCTTGAGGGCGATTTGCAGAGGGTGAGATGTTCAGAACCCGTGAGGAAAACCTGAGTTTGATGGCCGAACCCCTCCTAGTCGCGGGACAGATCCTTTCGGTAGTAACCTTGAGGAGATCCAAGCATGGATGACACAATGCGGAAGAGAGAGCAGAGGTTGGAATCGCTTGATAACCCGATGAAGACTTTTTGATTGAATCTGTAGCTCTGTGGTTGAGCTCACTGTCTTAGCTTCCCCCTCCTTATCTCTTGGCATGCTTGATAAACCCAACTGTGTGTTGGATTAGCATGACTATTGGTGTGAAACCAAATCTGTGAGCAAACCTGGGTAGTTCTTCCTTAGTGGATACATAGCCCCAGCTCGGGGGTGGTCTCTGAGTGTTGAAATACTAAAGGTTGGGCAGAGACCTATGGTTGGGTTGGAACGTTGCACTCCATAGCCAGTTTGCTTGGGGGTTTTAATTAAAGATAAGTGTTCCTTGTTGCCTTTGAATTATGCCAATTTGTATACATGGTTGATTGTTTGTTTATGTATAAATGCATGGAATGATCCAGCTGATTGATGGACTAAACACTTGTATTTATGTTGTTATTATGCCCATGATGAATGCTGGTAAATGCATCTGAGTGTGTGTTAATATGGGTTAATGCAGCTGTGTTTTTCCTCCTCGTGCTTTACTTATATGTAAATCTATTCATTGATGAAGATGGATGAGTTTGGTTGAGGCCCTGAGTGTGCATAGGGTTCAGTTGGATCTGTGAGGAAGAAATAGACACCCCCCTGTGGTGTTCAGGCTCCCCCTGTGGATCAGATAAAGGAAATGGGCCATGGCAAAATAGTATAAGAACCTTGTAGAGTGGAGAAGAGGCCTTGAGGAAGCTTGGGGCCACCTTTTAGGTTGGATGAAGGATAAGATCAGAGTCATTGGATGCGACAAAGGATCATGCAGTTGCATAGGGATCACCGAGATATTTCCAATGGTACCGAGTTTTCCCAAAATGGACTTGGGATGAGAAAGTTATGAGCCAGAGAAGTTGTGCAGTTGGGCTTTCGACTTCCTGAACCCGCAATGCGGATTGCGGATTGCGGAAGTCAGAAGGGTGATTCTATGGAGTTATGCATGGTGGTTCCGACTTCCGAATCCCGCAACACGGATTGCGGAAGTCGGAAGAGTAAAATTGTCAGAGTTGTGAAATGGTAGTTCTGACTTCCGAGTTCCGCAGGGCAAATTGTGGATTGCAGAAGTCGAAGAGGTAATTTTTCCGGATTGGTGAATTTGGAGTTCTGACTTCCGAGTTCCTCAAGGTGGATTGTGGATTGCGGAAGTCGTAGGAGCAATTCTTCGAAGTTGAGATTTTGGAGTTCCGAGTTTTGAGTCTGGCAAGGCGGATTGCGGATTGCGGAAGTCGGAGGAGCAATTCTTCGAAGTTGAGATTTTGGAGTTCTGACTTTTGAGTTCCGCAAGGCGGATTGCGGAAGTCGGAGGAGCAATTCTTCGGAGTTGAGATTTTGGAGTTCTGCAAGACGGATTGCGGATTGCGGAAGTCAGAGGACAGGGCAGATTGTGGATTGCTAAAGTCGGAGAGGTAATTTTTCCGGATTGGTGAATTTGGAGTTCTGACTTCCGAGTTCCGCAAGGCGAATTGCGGATTGCGGAAGTCGGAGGAGCAATTCTTCGGAGTTGAGATTTTGGAGTTCCAACTTCTGAGTTCCGTAAAGTGGATTGCGGATTGCAGAAGTCAGAGGAGCAATTATTCGAAGTTGAGATTTTGGAGTTCCAACTTCCGAGTTCTGCAAGGCGGATTGAGGATTGTGGAAGTCAGAGGAGCAATTCTTCAGAGTTGAGATTTTGGAGTTCCGCAAGGCGGATTGCGGATTGCGGAAGTCGGAGGAGCAATTCTTCGGAGTTGAGATTTTGGCGTTCCGAGTTCCGAAAGGCGGGTTGCAGATTGTGGAAGTCGGAGGCGTGATTCGACGAGGTGGAATATTTGGTGTTCTGACTTCCGATTTCCGCACTGCAGATTGCGGATTGCGGAAGTCGGAGGTGCATTTCTTCGACATTGTGCATTTGGGGGTTCCGATTTCCGACTCCCACAAAGGGGATTGCGGAAGTCGGAGAGGAGATTTCTTCGGAACAGAGAATTGGTGTCCCGAGTTTCGATTTCCGCACTGCGGATTGCGGATTGCGGAGGTCGGAGGTGTAATCCTCATCAAAGCTGTAATCTGCAGTTTCGACTTCCGATTGTGGATTGCAGACTAAGACCATTGCGGATTGCGGACTGAGACCATTGCGGCTGTGCAAAAGATTAGAGTTGTAGATCAGTTTTGGAAGAAAAAAAAATATAGTAGATTATTTTAAGATTGTTCCCTATCACTCTAAAGGACACCGAGGGGATCGGGGACGTGACATGCTGCCATGCTAGAAATTACTCAATACCATACTTTGATGGTAAGTAACAAAGTTGATAGTAGAACTGTGGTGACTCTAATTGATTATGGCAATGCTCATAACTTCATAGATGCAAAGCTGGAGACATTTGTGGGCCTAAAAGTTGTCCCATAACAAAATTTCAAGTGGACCGTTGTTAGATGATTCAAATATAAAAAAATCATTAAATCTATCAATGAAGATAACTAGAAAAATCAGTCAGTCTAACTAGGTTGATTAATTTTAATTTAATTTTGTAACGAATGCATGGGACTTGATCATGTGAAACTTAGGTTTTCCCTAGCCAAATTCAACTTCAATTTTTACTTGCAGAATCCCTTTACTACAAGATTAACTTACTCCACTGAAAAGTGAAAGCTTTTGTTATAAGAAGGCATAGGCATTAAGTTTCAGAGTGTATGCTGTGATGATTTATAAGCAACTGAGTGTTTATCACTAGCAGCTAATGTTGTTTTTCCTTTCGCCGTTAGTGCTAAAGTCTGATATCAAGTGCAATACCGGTAAATCGCTGGAATTTTTAAAAATTGATATAACGGAATCTGAATCTACTGTTGCTTGTAATTTTTTATTATCGTTGTTTGGTATTATCTGTTGTAGTGGTTTCCACCACCCGTTTGTAAACATTTTTCCATATGCTTGGTGTTTATTTGCATGCCATTCGATATCTAGATGCTTAATAAATGGAAAGGGGAGCATTCCACCAATTTGTTACATGACACGGGAACAAGGACAAAACGAGAAATATCCTTTCGATTTTGAAATAAAAAACACTATTCTATTGATTGCTTATTTGGTATCATACGGAGAAACTGATAATTTACTCCATCCCATTATTGGAATGACATCATAGAACAATCAATGAAAAAATATAAAATCTACACTTTACTTTTAGAAGACTGCGTTCTACCACGATCTTCAGTTAATGAGATAATCCCAAAATAACCACTGGATATTTTAATGATCAACCTACTGATCGGTGTGGAATAAATGCGGTGCAAGATAGAAATTACTATGAGATGATATAGATGGGAAGAAGGCCCATTAAATTTATATGGTATGAGAATGCCTCTGGCAAAACGATTCAATTCTATCCCACGCCTCTTCCAATATAGCAGAAGGAGCTCCAAATGATATCCTTATCCAATTTTTCATCCCAAGTGTTGAACCTGCAGTGCAGAACAGTCATCCAAATATTTTTAGACATAAATAACTTAACCCAAATTATGGAGCACAAGAAATCTACAAGCTTTATTGTGTCCACACCAGTAGAGGAGAAATGTGTTGCAAATACCTGGCAGTACCACCACTGATTCTTCCTCAACTAGTGCTGAAGCAAACTCCATATCATCCTTGATATCTTTAAGGGCTGATATATTTATCTTCACCTGTTAAAGCAAAAACAAGCTTAAAAATTGTGTTCAGAAACCAAAGGTGAAGGGAAATTTTATTTATGGCAAATCTTTATGAAACTCTTAATGTCAACTATAAGAGATTTTGAACAAAACCATTGTCAAAGCTTTTTAAATTTATAAGGATTTATATATTTTATAGAGTTAGTGATTTTCTCAAGAGAAAAATTGGCCCAATATTTGTTTTGAATTACCAAATCTTTGGACAAATAGCCAAAGGACAGATATTAACCACTAAAATTTTCCCTCCAGCAATCATTCATTGATTATGAAAATAGCTTCTTAGTTTTCCTTTGTTACTAGAAGTTAGGAACTCATGTTGCTAAAATGGTAGTTTAATCTAAATCAGGCTGTTGCTGTACACAGATTAGCTAACAATAATAAAAGTTAGACTGGTTTCCTTTTAATTACCATGATAAACATAGATCCCTTTGGCCTTGAATGACACCATAGAGAGTTGATTTTCTGGATCCGATTGTAGCAAATGTCTGCTGCTGTTTCCAATAAGTGCAATGTCTGCTCAAAGAACTCTTGGCTGGTGTCTCGTAAAATACTAGGAACGGCACCCTGTTGTTGCAAGAACACACATTTGCCATGCTAGTTTAAAACATGAAACTAATTTGAAAATCTCTTCCTAATATGAGTAGAAGCAATACAGACATCAACCATGAAAATTCATAACCTTGTGTAATCCTTTTAAAATCAAGAAAGAACTGTGAATGCAAACCATCATTCCAATAAGTGCCCTGCAACTGAGATGAATTGTATTTACAGTAGGAGCTTCAATGCTGAAAGTGTATAATGACATAATAGAAGAAACAAAGTGGAAAACTACAAGAAAATAGTGGAATACAAGACAGACAAGTAGAGTTGAGACGAGGTCTTAAAATTTTTATATATATGAGATATTCTAAAAGGATGTCAGACAATGACTAGTCATCATTCACCAATTAAATCTAATTTGAACTTTGAAGACACGTTGGCTCCACTGTTGTTGATATTAACTATGTACAAGAATTTCAGCCGTTGTTATTAAGATAATGGTTAACCGAACACTGCCATTTCGTGTGGATGCCTCTCTTTCTTTGAATGGCTATTGTAGGAGTATGCAGCAAACTCCAATCAAAGTTTTTAAGTGGTATTAGAAGAATTTGGTCATAATGTTCTCAATAATGTATAAACAATCATTTGAGTATTTGATCCAACACCAATGACAACTTTCGGGAAAGTAAGATTCAAGGGCAAATTGGATACATTATGCAAATAGGCCAAGAAAGCAAGTATTTGTTAAAAACAGAGGTTCTGGAAAGTATATTCGATAGCAATTGATGTCCGCTATATATGACTTTGCGACTCACATCACACTAAACTTTTAGAAATGAATGAACTGAAATAATAGAAGAACAAGAAGAAGGTAAACATGGGAGAAGATGAAGAATAAATAGTAAACGAAGAAATAGGAAGGCAATAAAAGAAAGAGGAAGATGGATATAAAACCTAAAATGTTATTGACCACTTCATCAGAATCTGATTACCAGCTTTAAAAGGCCAGATGGCTTAGGTTTTCTAACAGCATAGACTTTGCAGTTAAAAGAAACAACACTGGAAGTAAGGTCATTAGCATGCCTAACAACTGAAAGGATTTCATTTTTCAACTCCAGGAATAAAAAAAATGCAAGTGAATTATTAAACATTATAGTAAAAGAACAGACCCAAAAAGAGATAAAACCAAACCTGCACAATGGTTGTGGGACCAGGAGTAATATTCATGAGCATCTCGACTCCTTCTTGGACCTGTTATCCAAACAGAGAAGTTATTCATCATTTAAATAATCTTTCTGAAATTCTCCTGTCAACTACTTCCATTGAAGTTCCATACACTTGAAGATTCATTTTTCCTTCGACAACACTAAACATCAGGCACCATGCAGAATCCTAAGACAAAATTCAGGTGCTGTGTCTAGAACATGGATCAAGAAGCTTCATTTGTGCTCTTCCAATGGCATGATTATAAATTTCAAACATCAACGTCATAGCCAGTGTACATAGACAGAAAATGGGATATAAAAGCAGATAATGAATTTCAGTTAGTTTTATGGCAAAAAGTCTAGTATATACATTTGAGATGAAAAAAAACAGTCAGCAAAGTAAACCCGTTTCTTTATTGCACTGAGAGTAGCGAGGTACTCTCAGCCCAGCATGGGGGTGATGTTACGTTCCCAAAAATAAAAAGTAATTAAAAAAATTAATGTCGGTTCATAACTCATCAAAAATAGAAATTAACTAAAAAAATTCATGTCGGCTCATAAAATAGAACCTGGATCTATTAAGGACCAAGAAGAATCCAATTTCTTGAGGTGTAATTTTTGCAAATTGTTTCAGAGAACAAGAAATTTTTAACACTAATTAAATTACATATTTTGCAAATTGTTTCAGAGAACAAGAAATTTGGCCTCACTACTTTATTTCAAAACGAAATCTGTGCTTGAGTAGTCTTCAATCCTTTCTGGTTTTTGGTAGAACCTACGCTAAAATAAGAAACATATTCAGAATCTAAGAGCCATGGAGCCTCAGTTCTTACCTTGCCTCGTTTAAGAATGCCATGAGGATCACAAGTAACAAGCCATCCAAACCGCCAACCAGGAATTAACCATCGCTTTGAAAGTCCTCCAAGAGTAATTACAGGTGTGATAGAAGCAAATTTTGCCATAGGCTCATATTTAATCCCTCCAAATACCATGTGCGCATATACTTCATCTGAAACAATAGGGATTCCTAAGCGTCCCGCGGTTTTTGCAATCTGCAATGCAAAGGTAATTTGCCATAAGTTTCAACCACCCAAAAAGTTTAATAAATGCCCATAATGAAAAGTTAGGTATATACACATGGGTAGTTTTGAACAAGTTTACAATTACAATACCAAAGCCTGTTTTGCTGCTCTGCAGTCATAACATAAGCATTACGTTGGGAAAGCAGATAAAAACAGGGACCTATCTATCCCATGGGTTGTTACTAGTTAGGAATTGTGAAGGTACTTGGACTAAAATGTAACATATAGAGAAGCAAGGCATAGATTAATAATCAGATAAGCTATCCATAAAGTTAATAATCATATTTGTGACCCTGTCACAAGCATGTTGATGTAAACATGCTGCAATATTTAGAGGAGAACTCATGTTGGACACTAGCCACCAACAACAAAATTTGTAAGCTATTTCATTGCATACTTTTGTCAGACAGAATGATAGACAAAGTAAATCATGGTTCAAATCAAAGGAAATGAATTAAATTAATTTATATTAAAATTTATAGGATAAAGGAGGATCACAAGAGTGGAGCATTATATAATAAAATAAAATTCATATGTTAATGGCTCAATGCTGTAGTGTCATTACCATATGAATTTTATATGGTAATACCCCTGCCCATCAATACCAACCAGAGGATGGGTAACTACTACACAAACCTTCCAAATTTTGGCCCTCGAGGCTAAATCCCTAGACTATCGGCTATTTAAGCCTCCCAGGGAGGACCAGAATTTAATGAAATACATGTGTGGGGACAGTTATCAAATGCAGCGGATTAACAAACATAATCACAGACACACACAACAAGCATAATACATTGATTTTCAATAACATAAAATAAACATAAAGCTTGCATATTCATAAACAACGATCAGACTCTTATCTTTTAACTGAAGAAGGTCCAAGAAATTGGCTACGTGAGAGTGATTTTCCACCCAACCCTAGGCATCTGCTGCAGATACCACCCTCAAGCCACGCTATGAGGCCGCCAAGTGAAGGAAACACCTACAGGCCTCTCTCTCTCATGCTCAACCAATCTTCTTATCATGGAGCATTATGGGCATCTCATCCAACCATCAGACCAGCCATGGCACTCTCTTCCACTGCCCCACATGACACAAGAGAGATTTTCTCCTTCTCTGCTCGATAGTCCCTCATAGATCTTCCCCCCTTCTACCGTGCTTCAGTATGTGCAAAAAGAGTACACCATGTTCTCTGCCTTCTGGTAATTGCTTGCAAGATACACACTTGGCTTCTCAAGCATCCAAAGAGAAGAAAATGAACAATGGGTGAAAGTTTCCTATCATGGCCAGTTCCTCTGCTCACCTACAACCATTCCTCCTTTATCTAAGGTCTGCAAATCCCCTTAATGTGCTGATTATTGTCCATTTCCATATCTTTCATGGATAGCACAGCATGAACAGCATTCCAGAGTGAATGTAAGAGTTCTGGAACAGATGTTTGGGTCAATGGGAATGACATGATTGGTGAAATGACAGCTGACATTATTTCTGACTACAAGAATGGAGGACTCTTATGATTCCCATGATTATTGTACACTTCCCATGCTTCCATCAATACATAATAAGACTTTCCCACCAACCTCTTGCATGCATTAAATGATTGTTTTTTATAGTCAGGGAGGTAGATGGCTTATTTAAGGCACATGGTGGAAAAATAAGTGAGTTCCAAGGCTGACACTTGGCAATGAAGGATTTACCTTCCCATAGACCCCCTTTCCTCTTCCCCTCTAATGGAATCATAGCCCCTCTCGTGCTCTAGACAGCCATTAGGGTATTACAAGTGCCAACTGAAAGCAATAGTTTGGAACAGAAGTAAAATTGACAAGTATGGAGACTTTTCATGTAAAAGAACCCATTAAAAGAAATAATATTTTCAATGACATAAAACAATCACAAAACTATTCTTTTAAAAGATGAACTACATAGAATACTTATAGAATATAAGAAGGTCCTGCTCAAATAAAACTCCAAGAGAGTGGTTGCTCATCAAAGGCATAAAGCTCTGATAATTATACTTTCTCAGAGTTTTAAGTTCAAGAGCCGTTCCTTACATGAATCCTTGTATTTGCACTCATTTGCAGTAAGCAATGACAAGTTATATTCAGCATTTTTTAGGTGAAAGTGATTCATGGCACTTAAGCTACATGTATGCTTTCAATTTCAAGAGACAACTCAATTAGAGTAAATTAGTGCTAAATGGTCTGTTTCTAATGCACAAATCTCATGAATCATCAAACATGGTAGATGTTACAATGAAGAAAAATAGTGGTAGGACAGAGACAGACTGATAACAAAATGATTTTATTGAACTGATCTATTGGGAGTAGACACTGCATAGACACATTAAAAGCTAAAGGTTTCAAAACAATTTTGCTCTGTCCTACCACTGTTTACAAAAAAAGAAATAAATAAAACCTAACAAACATAAACTTATGATTAGATAAGTAGCAAAAGATGCTAGTACGCAAGTCAAAAGGTGTCGCACAAAAAGACTTCAAAAATAGAGTGGCCATATCATCATCTATTGCATAAGTATTCCTAAAAAATAAAATGTTTCAGCAAATTGTAATGTCAACTTCCACTCAACTTAATAATTGCATTTCTGGTTTCACAGCATTTCAAATTCTTTACAGTTTCTGGTGTTTTTCATGCAGGAAAATTCAATCCAGGGCAGTATAAACTTATGAACAATGAAGAAATAAATACCGCTAAATTTTATTGAGCAGATTGTAGCATACCTGTGATAAATGCTCGTTGGAAAAGACAGCACCACAAGGATTGCTTGGATTAATAACAACCATTGCCACGGTTTTTTCATCAGCCAATGCCTCTACTTGATCCAAGTCAACTTCCCAGTTATTCTCTGGAATCAAGTCATAAAACCGGATTTCAATGCTATTGTGTCCACAAGCAGTTTCATAAACTGGAAATCCTGGTCGTGGTAGGAGTATATTTGAGCCTTTTGTGGCCAATACTGTCATGCACACTTGTATAGCTTGCGAGCAGCCAACCGTAAGGTACACATCATTAGCGGTAAGCTTATACGGTAGGCCTGAGGAAACATACTCTGCAACAGCACTGGAAAAAAGAAAGCTCCATTATGGTAGGGACATAACCAAATGTATGTACACACTACAAAGAGAAATACAGAAAGGTAGTTAAATCCATGAAATTAACAGCATCCCTGTTTCCCTAATTCATAAAACAATTGTGCATTTTGTAGGAGATTAAAAAAACTGTGTCGCAGTGAGTTAAGCTGTATAGGTGATTGAGTATCTTATTAGTGTCATAGTGAGTTAAGCCGTCTAGTTCATTAACTATCTTATCCCATCAATCCCTGTCTCCAGTAGGTTCTATATAGCCTGCAAATGTAATGATTCCACCCGTTGTTGTCTTGATCCTTGCAAGCACTGCATATACTCTAGGAAACCAAAAAAGAGCCACAATGAGTTGAGCTGCTTAGTTGATAAATGATCCATACCCAGTGTTGTCTTGATCCTTGCAAGCACTGCATATACTCTAGGAAACCAAAAAAGAGCCACAATGAGCTGAGCTGCTTAGGTGATAAATGATCCAGTTCCCATAACCAGTCTCTTTTGGCCTTTAACTTTCTATGGTAGTAGTGGATGCACTAAATAAAAGGAGATTGAAAAGTTATATATATATATATATATCCCTTTCTATTTTACGTACAGGTGAGTAAAAGAGAGATAGGGAGGATATATATATGGACATCACTTTTCAACTAAGTTGCCAAGGTACTTGGGTATTGGGATGGGTATTGATACTGGTATGGGTACGAGTACGCCACTTTTTGAAACAAGGTACTTGGGTATGTCGGAGTACTGTATATATATATTAAATTTTCAAGTTTATAAATTATATTATATATTAATATTTATTATTAAGTTTTTCTTTGTTCAATGTTCATTGTTCAACAAGTAAACAGTAAACTCCAACACACATTTGCATTGCACATTGCTTGAAATTCAAATTGCATATTGATATTGATATGAATCACCATCATGATATATGTCCATTGTCATACTACATCCAAAATTTGATAAATGGCATTTGCCAGATTTTCGAACATGAAATACAAAATACTAAAATACTATTTAAATACTAAAAACATCATAGTTGATTTCAGATTTGGCTTCCTCAAGCTATCTATGCTAGACCAATAGCATATGCAACATCACTGTATACATCTAATTTGAATATGTAATGTAAGAATTGTGAAACATGAATCGTGATACATATTCCTTGAAATGCCTCAAAGGCTGAAAGTTATTTGTAAGAAGAATAGTTTGGCTTGTGTAAGGAGCTTGTTGCACTAACCTGAAATTACAGGTTTATTATTTTATAACAACGTAACTACGTAAGTATGTCTATTGCTATTCAAAAATTGTGCAATATCAGATTGAGATAATGCGTTTATTCATGTTGTGGAAGTCATTGAACCAAATCGCTGCACACTTGGACATCTTTGGGAGAGGGCCCCACCATACCCTACCCCCATTTCCCTTCAAAACTTTAAAAAAATTTGGATTTTGAAGTCCACAGGCTAAGAATTATGGGCCAAAAGTACCCCCGAAGTACCCAAAATCAGGGTACTTTGCCTTTTTTGGAGTACCAGTACCCGACTGAACAGTGGAAAGTACCAGGTACTTCTTGGGTACTCCCAGGAGTACCCGTTCCTGTACCAGGTATGATGGTACAGGTACCTGATACTGGTACGCGTGCCCGACCCCCCGATACGGGTACCATGGCTACTCTCCTTTTAATTAATGCATTCAGAATATATATATATATATATATATATATATCGGGCATCACTCACTATAGAAAGGGAGGATATATATATATCCTCCTTTTCTATCTTATAGGTAAAAGAGAGAAAGGGAGGATATATATATGGACATCACTTTTCAATCTCCTTTTAATTAGTGCATCCAGGACACACGCATATATATCCAGCATCACTATTGTGATAACTCTTGAAACCATTTGAAGAAATTGAGTATAGTTGAACTGGGTTAAGCTTGTGTCAACTTTGCCAAAAGCACACAAAAGAAGAAAAAGAGAGTTAAAAAGGAAAAAACACATACACACGCATATTTCTCAAGAAAAAGATCTGCCTTGTTCATTCATTTTAACAAAGTGTTTGGATAGGGCAATGAAGCACCAATTCATCTGGTGTCCCAGGATACAAATGAAAAAGCATATCCTACAAGGATACGGCATCATCAATCATAACATCCTCAGTGATCAGGCACGAAGGCCTATCATGCTTGCTACCCATGTGTGGCTCAGAGCCTCCAATCTGTCCCCACTGATTTAAAGCAAGGCTTTCAGAAAATTAATTATTTTTAGCAGTCCAAAACAAATCAAGAAAGAGAAAACCACAGATTTTTCAGGGCTACGATCTATCGTAAAAGCAGAAAATCAAGAAAGTGGTTTCTAATTCTATTGCAGGGAATACACACACTCACACACATATACGACATCTGTTGGAATGATCATTCAAAGATGAAACTAAAATTTGGGAAATGAAATAAAAGATCAGTTACAGTGATTCAGCTCACCTACATGACTTAAGCTACAATACCAGTATCCAATCAACGTTAGCCATTGCAGTTGGTGCTGTAGCCCATACGGTAAAGTTTGCATTATCATTTCAATCGGACTCTGTCGAGGTTGCTACAGGCATCTTGTATGGACATCAATTGCAAACTTGGTGCCGTTATGAATACAGACAAACAAGCAGGTTTCCGTCTCCGGAAGATGTCCCAAGAAGGTGGCAACAACTCTAAACTGACTAGAACATAATACCAATAATCTGAAATCTGAACATAATTATGAACCTGGACAGTTTGAGCTTCAAACTTAAAGACCCAAATTGAAATTATAGGATTGTTATTGTGCCGGGTTTTACATGTATATGTCATGTCACATTCTCGCAACGGAAATAAATCTCAGCAAGCAAATGTGGCACTATAATGATTCATACCATGTGGATTTGCAACAACAAGTTCATTTGAAATGGTCTTGGCAGTAAAGGGTAGAACGGTTTGAAATTTGTGGATCAAATAAATTTTGTTCATAGCATATAATTTTTTATGGGATTCTAGAATCTATACCAGTCCTCCGACTTCCAAATCCTATACCAGAATTTCACCTTTTACAGGCAAAATAGAAGAGGAATATTCAGTTATGATTGCATCGATTGAACATTGAAGACAAATCAACCTGGCCTTGGTTGGTTGGTAAAGCAGGGTGTTGTTATTCCCCGACCAAGATTCAAATTCCCCTTAGACACGTTCTCCACTAGCGGGCTGTCTCACCCGGATAGGTGCAGGTCCCGGGCAAACTTGGCTGAATAGATACTCTTAATCAGTCCCTTGTGGGCTGTCTCAGCTGGGTAGGTGCAAGTCCTATCTCAGCTGGATAGGTGCAAGTCCTAGGCAAATTTAGCTGAACAAACACTGTTAGTCGGTCCTAGTGGGCTGTCTCACCTTGGTAGGTGCAAGTCCTGGACTCTATATCAGTGCCTGGTGGGATGTTACCTCGGTGCAAGTCTTGGTGATGATACACTATTAATTGCCTCTAGTCGTCTGTATCTGGATAAATGCGCTTAATTGTCTCCAGTAGGCTCTCTCTCCTAGGTATGTGAGAGTGCTGGGCAAATTTAGCTGAATATAAATTCTTAACCAGCTCCTAGTGGGTCTGTCTCACCTGGGTATATGCGATTATTAATTTGACTAAATAGGTTGTTTACGACAAAAAAAGGAGAAAAGTACAAAACAAGTATTAAATGGCGGTCCTCTGCACAAGACTAATAATACATACTCTGTTTCTGTGAGCATTAGTGGTACCAAGTTTGATGGGTTTATGGTGCACAAATACAACAGTAGTAGTCCAGACTCCAGGCTCTGCTTCTATTAAGATTTATAAGTAGTAGAACTGTGACGTGCTTAAACAATATGTCCACGTGACTGACTTCCAGTGAGAAATCCCAAAGCACAAGAAGCAGTAGATGCAGGAGGATTAAAATAGGAAGGTAAGAAATACCTGCGAGTTTCGAGTAAGCCATAAGAAGGAGCATAGCCGTTATACTTGCAGCTTCTGGTGGAATCTATGATGGCGTCCTCTACATTGATTGGCGTCCTGAAGCACTTGAAGGAAGAAGCATCCCCATGACCGATGGGAATCATGCTCTTTTCAGGACATACTCGGGCTAACAAGTAGGCCAGAACACCGCGTATGCTGCTGCTGTATTCCAATAACACAGGATTGCACCTGCTCACCTCTTCCTTCACATGCCCATTGCTCACAGGAACATGCTTCAAACCAAACCCATTGGTGACAGAAACCTGCTTCAAACCAGACATTATTTATTGATTAGCAATTTAACAGAAAACTTGTTATGAAACGAAATGAAATGCAAGCAAGCTCTACTAACACTTACCTGCTCGCTGGCCATGGCTGAGCCCAAAATTGCACAGTGGATTATGAACACTTGCAGATTGAGAGAAATGTGTTAAGCACACTTGTGAATCTCTGGACGCCCACTTCCACATATATATATTTTGCACCATGCACGTGTCCTGCAAAATCGTGATACATCCAAAGGTACCATATTCTATTAAACCTTTAAATCTCAGGTCAAGCATTCATACTGGGCTCAGACGCTAAGTCGAGACAAGTTCGTCATTGGAGGTTGAACCTGGGACGCAACTGCCCCGTGTCAGATGATATCACAGGATTCCATCCTTATCATAATTACCTGCTTCTAAATTCGAATCCACAAGAGACCGCAGCGAGAATGCTTATTCGATTGCTTCTTACGTTGCCATTCAAACATTGAATTTTAAATGTTATTGCTAGTGAAATCGATAGCAATCTTATCATTGTCCTAGTCAACAATATCTTACAATTATTGCCATGTTAAATAGTGTTTCTCTTTGTCTGTAATTCAAAGCAAAACCCCCACTACTTAACTAATATCAATAATTAAAAAACGAATCAACGAGGTTTAAGTTTTATAATCAGTTTTGGGTGTTTGGGCTGCTGCTTCAGATTTGTGAATGAATTGACGTGGTGGAAGAAGTCATCCGTGGCCAAGTTGTGCACGTAAACAGGATCTTATCTAAATGTGTGGACCTGAGACACATCTTACCATCGTGGATTTCGATTTCGTTCCATATTACTTGGCTACGACTCAATTTCCTTTTTTTTGGGGGGGAAATGTGTTCCTGTAAAAATCATGTCCATATGATTTCCATTTTATAATAATAACAGGAGAGTGGATCTGATCGGTAGTTACATGATCTGGACAAATTTAGTTTAATGTTTCTCGGAGATTTCCTTGGAGGTCTAGTTTGATTCAGATTAACGTTGGATCTTATCGATTCAAACAATAAATTGTATCAAATTTATCTAATTATTAAGTAAGAAAATCACCAAACCATAACCATCAAATGATAAAGAATCAGAATCTGCCTGTCATGTTTTCGTCCCCAAATTTTCTTCCCAATGGAATGGAAATTGAAAAGCCAAAACGATAACATTCACTGTTCTTGTTTCGGCCCCAATTTTCCTTTCCCTGCGAATTGGAAGGTATAAAGCAAAGCCATGATGGCGATTGTCCCGGTTTCGTCCCCCATTTTCCTTCCCCGTGGATGGAAAGTTGAAAAGTGAAGCCATTTTCAATGTGAGCAAGTGGAATTCAAAGTCTACCATTTAGATGATGGCGAGTGAAAGCATGCTATGCTCTGTGCTGCCAATGTGAATGGAGAATGAATAGAAGTGCTTTCAATGTGAATGGAGAATGAATAGAGTCAGATACCAACATCAAATCATCAAGCCAAGAAAATAATGGAATGTAACCAAATTGGTGTTAACAACATCAAATCATCAAGCCAAAGAAAATAATAGAATGTAACCAAATTGGTGTGAATGGAGAATGAAAAAGAGTCAGAAAATTGTAGAGGATATCTTGAGTTTGGTTACCAACATCAAATCATCAAACCAAGAAAATAATGGAATGTAACCAAATTGGTGTGCATTGTGCTTACAGGTTGGAAAGAGGTTTCCATTAAAATGATGAAGTGCATGATGTAATATATAGAATAATGACAAACAAAGGAATCTGAGCCGTTTGTAGTTCATGACAGAGCTAGGAATGCACTGTTGTTTAACGTCGACGGTGTGGAATAGTGCCAAATTATGGTATCCGCAGACCGCGAACTTGTGTTTTTAAGACACTTTTCGTATTAAGAATTTAGAAGTTTCTTGAACCTTAAAAGTCTCACCTAACATTACAGGATGAAGGAGCCGCAGGTCAAAGATATATCTATATATTTATTACTTTTCCATAAACCAGGTGTCAATTTCCGGCATAACTGTAGCATTATGTGCGGCACGTACATGTCATTTCTTTTATACTAAGTTGACAACATAGCATTTTCATTAAAATGGATAATTATCTTTAATTTTAATTTTATTACGTGAAACTTATTAACATTCACATTTATAAATTGATGAATGAAAATATAATATTTATATATATTTATTGATTTGTGTTCGTGATCATTTTGGGTTCTTTCGTGTTTGTTTGCTTTGTTTTTTTTTTTTGAATTGGAAATTCTATTAAAACCAAAAAAGTTTATAAAGAGAAAGCGTGTGAGGAGGGAAATGAAAGAGAGTTCAAATGTCTGCCGAGAACAACATTATTTTACAATTTTGACCAGACCAAGATATATGCCAATTGGTTAAATGGACTAAATGCAAAAGAGAGTTTGAAACTTGTTAATTCCCCCACAGGCCGGTGGTTATGGCCACAAATACTAGACGTATTTAGAACCCAAATTCTTGAAACAGAGACAAAACAAGATTCAAAGAGCACTAAGCTTTGGCGCAATCTATTCATCATCAAAGATTAAGATAGGAGGAGAAGCAAATTGGTTGTCACCTAGGAATTCTTTCTTAGCTCTCGAGGTCTCTCCCAGCTAGAACAACTACGGAGAGCGACGAAAAATCAGTTGAGAGGCAATGGGGTTCATTGGAGCCCGACTGAAGGTTTTACCAGTTAATTCACGAGCTAAAGCATTAAGCTTGGCATTGAGGCGGGCATCTGATTCCATTTGCACCTGGGTGAGACGATGAAGCCAACCCTCCAAGCGGATCATGTGCGCATCCAAATTCATTACCTGGGGGTCATCCTAGAACCGGTCCTTAGCATAGTCCAAAATGGTCTGTCCTAACAGTGATTTGGTATACCATAAAAGGCTGAGTGTTTTGGTGTACCGAGTTTCCCTGGTGCGGGTAGAACCAATGTTGTCGAACATACTCCCCAATTCCTCAATTAATTTGTATGGAGCAAGCTTTTGGTACTATCCCTGAATTCAAGCTTCCATGTTTAAGATACGGTCCCTGGCCGAAGGAGGAACCATACTATCAAAATAGATCTTGGCCTTCTCTTGGTTGCATACGACCCGAGGCATATGGAAGCAACGTGGACCATTTGTGGTTTTTTGCTTGGTGCTCTTATTGTGGACCATCTGTGGTTTTTTGCTTGGTGCTCTTACCATGGACCATGGCTAAAATTGAATCAGAGAGATAGCAAACGAAAGGAGAACAAGAGCTGTGATGGCGAGGGTGGAGCAGGGCAAGAAAGGGGAGTCAAATAGAGAGCCAACGACGGAAGCTTTGTGGGCGAGGGCACTGATAACGATTTCTTTTCCTAGGCACAACTAGCAACCAATTCGTTTCTCGATCAAAAGTAGTATGAGAGATGGAATTGAGAGCAGACGCTATGAATGTTAGAATGATGGCAGACCTATGTGAAGGAGAGTAGGACGAAGTGCTGCCAGTTCTTGCAAGTGGGTCGGATTTGTCAGACCTTCCCATAATGCTTGTGGAGGGAAAAATTTCATTCCTTAATTACATGCAGACAAGCCTCTTGCTAGGTGGCCGTCCACTTGAGTCTTCCCACGCTCTGATCATGGGCATGCCACGAGGCCAAGGTAAGGGAAACACTTAATGTGGTTTTTTTTTTTAAATTTGAAGGACACGGGGGTGGGTTTTGATACACTTATGTTTGCACGGGTCACAAGGTCATTTAATACAATCTCTCTAGGTGCAACCACACGTTCAACCACTACCTCAAGGCGACCCCATGGCTTAAGGCTTGACCCTCATGGGAATTGAACCTTATCTACTAGTGAAAAACTCCTCGCCCTTCACCAATGGATCTAACCCCTTTGGACTTTTTTTTATTTCTTATGGTAATAAGGTGTTTATTCATAAATTATAAACATTATTCACATATTCCTTCGACATCATAAATGCATTTCTCTGTTTAGGTATAAATAGCTATGTATCTTTGTAATTTTTCTATTTAGAATATTGATCTCATTTCAATTTTATTTGAATATGTTTTTCCTTTCTTAGATGTAAATTTTTTTCAACTTATATCTCATGTGCTTTGAGTAATTTTTATTAAATTTATTTGCATGACATGTGACAATTTTACTTGGAGTATCTTTGTCATTCTTAGGAGTTTGGAAAAGGGTTTTGATTTGAAGTCTTGCAAAACCATTTAATGGCACCAACATCACCAAAGATGTTATCAACCTAATTAGGAAAACCAATTGTATATCTTAGGAATGTCATCAACGGTTGTGTTGCCAATATTGTTGCAAAGCTTGAGTCTATGGATTCGTGTATTTTTTTTAACAAGAACACGAAATATAATATATTAAACGGAGAATAAGTTACAGATACAAAAAATTCCCTTTCAGGAAGGGAAGAGAAAAAAGGAGTCTGTGCAGTTCAAAATTGAACAAAATCAACTTTCTAGTCTTGAAAATGATGCTTCCTATCTGTTCCAGGCTACTGTAATTTATCGAATATATCCTTATAAACTGCTTACGTAACAGAAGACAAAAAAACATATAGCTATTCTAGAAAAAAGGGAACACTTCTACATTCCTGAGGCTAAGTTAGAGGAATGCCCACATGGGTCTACGAATCATCCTCCATCAGGGAGATTTCTTCATGCTAGAGTCCAAGGGCCGTTGAATCAGTGTACTTTTCAAGATCTTCCTTCATATCTTGCAGGGAAACTTCCATTTGTGCCAGACGAGCTTCAATCCTTTCATTTCCTTGTTGCAAGGTGTCGAACAACTGACTCTTCAGGGAGAAAAGAAATTGATTGAGACCTTCAAAGTTAGCTTGATGAATCTCCTTCATACCTTGAATAACCTTCTGCATCACCTCAAGTTCTCTCACCTAGACCCGAGCATTGGTCTCGACGTCCTCAAAATGCGCATCAATCTGAATTATGTCCTGCCGGATGAGTTTTCTCTCATCCAGAGTGGCCCTTGAAGCTTCGAAAGCATTTCGAGCATGCTTCTTGATGTCCTGGTGAGCCCCTCTGATCTCCCGCAGCTCCTTAGCCATGATCTCGAGGTTCATCATACTGAACGATGGGGAAAACTAGAAGACAAAGCAGGGGTCATCCGAGAGAACTTCCGCGTTCCAATTGAGAGTTTCCAAGCCCAAAATCACCTGATGCAGAGCGGAACCATCTTCTGGGGTATAATCATGCGAGTGGGAGTCTCGAACCTTCTTCATAACTCCGCATGATTCCATCGTCCCTTCGCACTAGCTCCCATTAATGCGAGGAGAGGCTTGAGGCCCATAGTTAAGGCAAGAATGGAAGTGGATGCCACTTGTCCACGATATTAGAGGGGGGATATGCATGCGCCCCCCCACGGGGTTGCTTAGAGTTAGAAGCATGGGATCCAACGATATTGGTAGATCCTTGGTTAAGAACCCTTATCCCTTCCTTCAACCTAGCTCCTTGGTTGGCCATATGATTTGCCTCTGAGTTGTTGAGCCTTAGGATATGGTAGAAGCGAATCCTGTCCAAGTTGCTTATGGAGGAAAAAATTCGTTTATGGATTCTGCTCAAGTTCCTGTCATATCCTCTTTGGGCATTGATTATTTTCTGAATAACAATCTTAGAGTCTCCCAGGATTATGTAACTGTCTATGTGAAGCATCTTCATGATGTCAATCCCTTGCAGAAGAGCTACCCATTCATCTTGGTTATTGGTTCTCCTACCTAATCCCCATGCAAATTGAGATACCTTGTTTCCTCCAGGGTCGTAAACGACCCCTCCCGCACCTACCATCCCAGAGGTTATGGATTTGTGTATTAGTATCAAGGACAAAATCGGTTTTAGCATGATAAGTGATGCATAAAAGAAAGGGATTATTGTTCTTGGAAGGGTCTGAGCTATGACATTGCCATACATAGTTAAATTCATCTTCTCCCAAGATATCATGAAGGATTTCAATTCACATTTTAATCAAGCTGAGTCAATCGGTGATTCATTTGGGGGAATATTTGTAGGTGAGAAGGGTGGTTTCATTGTGTTTTTGTATGTATGTTTCTAAATGCATATGTAGTGAATGTGACCTACTTCTCTTAGGAAGTTAAGATGCATCTAGAATTGTCACACGAAAAAAACCCTCAACATGAAGAGAGAAGCTGGAGTTTATTGATGGGAATATGATTTCTTGGATTTGTTTCTGATCACTATGTTTGAAATGGGTAGTCTCAAGAGTTGTGTTGGTCTTTGGAATTCCCCCCCATAGTATTAGAGGGTGCATGCCAAATGTTTAATGGAATTCTTGCATGTCAAGTGTTGGGGAAATGCTTGCTCAACCGGTGATTGATGAAGCTCATGTTTCCGATGCAGAATTCCATATTATGGTCAAATCATTCACTAGAAAACCTCAATCATGTGGATAAATTCATGGTGAATTCCACCAATTATATGGTTGATATAAAGCAAAAATTGGAGTTGGCACAAGGGATTCCTGTGAATCAACAATGTCTAGTGTTTGAGAGTAAACAACTTGAGGACCATACTCTATTGTTTGACTACAACATATGCAAAGATTCAACCCTCCTTTTAGTGATGTGATAATATGCAAAAGTAGTGGGCCATGAAATGCTTCAACTTCAAAAATTGTGTCTTTCAAGGATGTGGTCAGAGGAAAAACCCCTTCTTTAGCTACCTCCCTCCCTTCATATTGTGGATATATTGAAGAGGTGTCAAAACTAGAAGTAACAACTTCTTTATCTACCTCCCTCCCTTCATATTGTGGATATATTTGAAGAGGTGTCAAAACTAGAAGTAACTGAGTTGGAGATCATAAAGTTTCTCTCTTTTTGTGAACAATTTATAGTAATTTGTCAATTCAATGGCTTTTGGTCTCATACAACCAATTTGTAAAAGTGGATTTGCTCGAACTAGACAAAGAATTGTGAAGTATATCCATGTTCTAAAGCTTTCTTTATTGTTTAATTTACATTTATCAAAAGGTTTTAAAGGAGGGTCTCTAGCTTTGGGGTTGAGTGGGTCTCTTTGTTACCCATGATGGTTCCTTGAATTTGATCCAACCACTATGATTGTCACGGAAATGATAGTGTGGATGTGCTTGGAAAATTTTCCACTACATTATGGCATTTATTAGTTTTTAAAGAAATTGACAATATCTTCGGTGTATTTATAAAACCAAATCTCAAAGGTGCTAGTTTGAGTCTTTTCACATATGCCCAATTATGTGTTGAGATTGACCTTAGCAAAGGATTGTCAAACAATTTGACACTAAAAATAGAGTTTTTTGTTGGACTTGGGTCTTGGACTATGAGAACATAACTTTCTAATATCATATTTCCATCAAATAGGACATCTTTAGGGTACTTGTCCCCAAACATGAGCTCACCCAAAGATGAAAAAATCTCAAACCTAAACAAAAAATATATGGAGAAGGATATCGATGAGGGTCACAAGTGTAGTTTGGATATTTAAATTCTCCCTCAAAGGACATGTAAGAAGCAATTAATACAAGGATTCCCCCTTTGTATGAGGAGTTTTCAATGAGGAATTAACATAAGGACCAAAACAATTTCATGATTCTAACACTTTTGGCAGTAATAAAGAATTGGCTCCATAACTATATGTTGGAAATTAGAGTTTTGATTTATAGATAGTTTTTGTGGAACCTTCTCCAAGGGAATGGATTGAGGTCAAAGAAAAAAAAAGCAGGATTGAGGATTATCTTCTCCATTAGTTATTGCTTCCTTGTGTTCTCCCCTTCATTTTTGGGAAGTCGTGGAAGGATGGATGGATAACAATGCATAACATCGGGGCATAGAGATCAATCCAAGGGAGCACATGAGAAGATCATAAATGAACATGGTGGGATTCAAATGAAAATGACTATAAGTTGAGGAATACAATTAATTATTCGAATAGAGAAGTGGATTAACACAATCATCCCTATCCCTTTCATAATTGACTTGACATGGTCAACCTTAAGAATTGTATAAAATCCTTTTGAGGCTAAGGTAAAATGGTTGATTAATTGGGGGATTAGTTGATCACAGTTTGTGTTGTTGGTTATGTTGATCTATGCTTCCAATTTTGTCCATTGAGTTATCGTGGAACTGTATTGTAAGATAATGAATGATATGAATAAATCAATATTTTATGCCCCATTAAAAATATGAGTATTCTTTCCTTATGCATGTCAAATGGAGTTGTGTTATTTCCATGTTGTCTTATACACTCTATTTCTTATATGTTCAACTTATAATGAGAGTATCGTTCTTTAGTTCTTCTTCTTATTAATGCATTCTACAAGTATAGAATGAACGTGTGTGGAGAAGAATAACTATGAGTTTGAGGAAACACTATTCCATATCCCTACATTTATAAATATCTTAGCTCCCCTTTGAGTGAGATCTTCTTCCCTTCGAGAAGATTGAAAATTCTAGTGCATCTAGAATACATCAAAGCTTTTGTTGGTCCCTTATGAGAACCTCGGTCCCTATTAAATGCAAACAAATTATTCCATTGTTAGGATTGTTATTTAGAGGGAGATAGATCTATAGGATGAGTAGGAGAATCTATAAATGCAAGGTCCAAAATTGGTGGGAGAAAAGGTTTGAAGACTTTGCACATCAAGGATATTGAGTTGTGTGAATTGAATCCATGGATGTGTGGAGAATATCTATTGTATGGTGGCCCTTCTAATGATCAGTATGAGGTTTTTTGGTGTGAGTTTCCTATAATCCTATATAAGTGGTTGAACAAAATTGTGGAAAACCCAAAGTATAAGAATTGACAAAAAAGGAATATTTAGTGGACCATTCCAAACCTCTTTGCATTGCAATGAGTGGATCACTTAATTACTCGAGTTGTGGACTTTTGGGTAGAGAATACTATAGAAGGATACATTATAGAGTTTGTAAATGAAAATTTCTAGTCCTTTTCTAAAGTAGAAGGAAGTTTTGAGAAAGGAGTATGGGATAGAGTGGTATGGGAAATTCCTCTTTGGATAAAGGTATTTTTGGTAGAGGAGGGATTGTTGCCATTTATTCTAGTAGTCCTAGTTGATTAACTCCCCTGCAATGGGGGGGTGGTTCAAATGGTGATGATGACTTGTTGATCGTAGGGAAACAATTGAAGGGGGTTGACAGGGTGGGGGCAAGGGGATTCAAAGACTAGTGAGAGGGATGAATGAGTTATAAGAAGGTTGGTTATCTCATATTAAGGGTGGATGAATAAGATGAAGTAGATAAGGAAGATAAGTGATAAGCTACAGAAGGAAATCAATGATGAAGGTAGTGTTGAGGTAAGGATACAAGAGTTGTGGAAGGTGAGAAGACAAGTTGAGTTTCCCAACTCATGGTTAAGGGAGATAGGAATAACAATGGATGGAGTCCTTGTGAGAGGTAGTTATGGTGAAGGAGTGCCAATAGAGTCTAAAGAGAGGGAAAGAGAAGTGTTGAAGATGAATGTAACCATCTAGATTTTTGAAACAAATATGACCTCAATGGAAGTTGCAAAATGGATTGAATCAAGAGATCTACTATGGGTTGAATCTATTAATCAATCGGATGACATTATTGTATATGTGCACTAGTTAGTTTAAGAGAAATACCCCTCACAGTTTGAGGTAGATATACCTAAAGTTGATGGAACCAGACTAGATCCAACCACCCTTCCATATCTAATTACATTTTTCCTTTTCCATTGCCTAAGCAAACAAGTGGTAATGATAGCCAGATTGGAACACCACTAAAAAATAGTAGTAGTAGTAGTAGTTGGAGACAACTTAGTACTATCAACTCAAGGAGTTTGCATTCCAATATCAATATCAAGTTAGAGTTGGCTATGCCAATATGTCCTAGTGGTTTCATTTTAGTCAAATTCATGCCTAGTGGGATGGCATAAACACATGGTGTATCCCTTATGATATACCCAAATTTTCGATGGAAATGGGAAGAAAATGTTGAGCAACACTAGTTTCTTTGTGGATCCATATGGAGATCCAAGGGAATTCAATACATGCCTCTAAGCTAATAGATTTTCATACAACTCTTAGAGGAAGAGTGTTACAATGGTATATAAAGTTTGTGTACTATCCACCTAGGGGTGTGGTCCTCACTCTAACATAGTTTAAACACCAATTCATTATTGAGTTTCAATTGTGCAACTTTGAGCAACATAATACAGTTGAAGGAAATTAAGTAGATGGTAGGCAAGTTAGCATGGGAATGTGCTTATAGGTTTTGAGATCTCATGGGTAGATTGACATTCCCCATCAATGATACCCATCATACGGATTGGTTCATTTAAGGACTGCTTCCTTTGACTCGGATTCCATTAATGCAAACAAATATTGACACTCTCAGAGCAAATTTGGAATAGGCAATGATGATTGAGTCCATGTCTACATATCCTCAATATACTAAGGCTATAGTAACTAGGACAAGCCTAGACTTGTCTTAGTCTCAAAATCATATTGCTTCCCTTACTAAAAGAATATAGGAATTGTCATTATCTAAAGTAATGAAAGAATATGTGTGGTGTATATGGCGTCAGATGTTCATGTTTTAAACCCGTGAAATGAAATAATGCATACAGATTCTTAAGCAAAATAAATATTAAACAATGGCACACACAAAATACATAGAGATTTACCCTGGAAACCCTTAATGGGAAAAACCAACAAAACTTAGAGTCGCACCTCTATATTTCTTATTGTGTTTCTTAACTATTCACAATACAATATTTAGGTATTTCACAACAACCAAAACCCTAATCCATTAACCCATATTAGATGTATACCCCAATCCCTTAATCAATATTAATTACATATTTTCTGGTGCACCCCCCCCCTTATGACCCCCCTTGAGCTAGATCCGAATGCATACAATAGAGCACTAGATTGTTCTAGTCGTAGGTGACACGACCCACATGAAAATGATATAACACATACCCAACAAGATGGAAGGGAATCATACTCCTAAGTGCACATACGGTTGTGAGGAAGAATTCCACTTAACCCCACTCTGGAGCCATTTCTAGGAAGACCTACGAGAGAAGTTATGCAAGTTACTTATGTCGCTTAGTTCCACAACCTTGCATTAATCAAGGTTTTCTACAAGCTCAAAGTTCATGGTCTGGAAAACATTGTGAGATTTGCAAGACATATGGCCATCCTCCTAGGCATTGTCTTATTTTGCAAAAGTACTATAATTTATTGTGAGTTTTATGGCATCTCTACCCACAATATAGATAAATAAAGAGCTATAGATGCTTTGGCTGGCACATTAGATAGATCTGCATTTAGGATAGTTGATAAGTTTTCACAACCACAAGGAAGAGCAGGTTAAAAAAGATTTGGTAGATATAGAGGAGATAGGATTGGTGGAAGAATTGAGTTAGTAAGATGTTATAATTGTGATGTAATAGTGCACCTTTCTTGGGATTGTCCTCTTCCTAGAAAACCATAGTGTTCCTATTGCAAAGTTAATATACATGGAAATAAATATTGTCTTGAGTTAATTATGAATTGGGAAGACATGACAAGTAAATGAGTAGTGAACCTAATCAATTTATAACCTAGACCAAATGATGAAGGCACCAACTCGACCATTAGTGTTTCACTAGAGGATAAACTCATACTAGTGTTTATGTCATTGACCTTGAAATTCCCAAAATTCGTAAGGTAGAGTATTAAGCACCTACATTTGTTATGTGCAATAGAAACAATTTTTCAGGGACATAGATGAGATGCTATGGAATATGTTGGCACCTCCTTCACTAGGAGATATAGAAAAACCAAAGGAAAAAGGTGCAAGACCAATACAGCTACCCCCAAGTTATGGAACACGGTTAGATGAAACACTCCAAGGTAACTCTAAGAAGGTTATTGATCTTTGGTTTACTGTGATTTATGATATTTTGGATGATGAGCATTTAGCTAGAAATTTTTGCAACACCCTTATAAGTATCCCTAGAGATGAAGAAGAAGAAGATGATTTTATTGTTCCTAATATTCCTTTGGGTAGGATGCACCAAATGAGGAGAAGTAGGAGAATTGAAAAAGAATTCATATTGGATTCTCAAATGGATGGCTATAATATCAACTATGTGATGTTAGATCTAACATTTGATGTCAACATTCTTCCTAAGAAGTCATGGGAAGAAATGAGAAGACCCAAGCTAGTCTATTCACCTATACAATTGCATATGGCTAATCAACACAAAATATTTCCTATTGGTAGACTAGAAAATGTAGAATTGAATTTGTCTAGTGTGAAAACCATTTCTTACTTTGAATTTATAGAGATTATGGATGAGAAGGATCCATATCCAACATTGTTGGAAATCAATTGGGCCTTTGATCACTGTGCTGTTATTGATTTGAAGAAGGAAACATTGACTTTTGAAGATGAGAGTACTAAGGTAGTCAAACCCCTGATCCATATCAAGGGCGATGATACATTAACTTGCTAAGGATGTGATGGAAAGGGACATGCTAGATCATATATACAACATAGCCTCTGGAAAAAAAGAAGATTGCAATGACCTTAAAATAGATGGATCAATGACTTGGAGGAGCATTGATTCTTTTGACAATGATTCCGAATAAGCCTTGAATGAATGGCATAATAGGAGACATGAGATATCTTCCAGAAGACATGTTACACTTTTTTGTTGTTGGGTTGGATAGAGATGAGAAGCCCACATGTGTATTATGTGATCTCTAATTTAGAATATTTATTGGATAACATGAAGAACATAGTTGTGAAAGAATAAGGACTCATTGTTTTGGATGTGGATTTATGGGATACACCTGCTTGATGGTGGGACACTATAAATAATATCTATATACTTGGGATGAAGCACATGTTCGTTCCTCCCCTGAGTTCAAATTCCAAGATCTCTCTTTGAATAAGGGAAGAGATGTTATGGTTTTATACATATACGAAGGTAGCACATATCCTTTCATCCATGTTGAAAATTGCACACATGAATGGGAAAGTGAAGGTTTGCAGCCTTAATTTTGGCTTCGTGGACTCTTCCATACTCTAGGACCCATTACTAAGGTCTGGTACATGTATGAAGGGACAATAAGGCAGACCAATTGTTGGGTTATCCTTCAAACACAATTATATGAATACTTCTCTTTTGTTGTTAAGTCCCCCAAGGTAACTAAGGTTCTAAATCTAATTTAGGATATTCTGTTTACTAACAAGTTCTAAAACATTCATTCTCCTATTTTTCTCCTTATCCTCAGGATATGTAATCTTTCCAAGCACTTATGAAACAATTGTACCTCTCTCTGCATTGCATAAAAGTGGTAGGAATGGGGAAGATGCAAATGAATTGGAGTTGAGGAATCTGTCATTCATGGAATCTAAAGGGTTTAGAGAAATTAAATAGAAGAGTACGAATGGTTCTAGTGCATTATATAATGATACTCTAAAGTTATGGAAAGTCAATATTGGGAGTGAGGAGCAATCCAAAATTGATTCCATAGGAGATTACTAAGATGAGCAAACTATGCCCAAGATTGAAGCTATATTGTAGGAATATGAAGACTTATTTCCATAGATATTTACTTAGATGAAGGGAATCATGGGAGATATTGGATAATATTTTTAAACATGGACTTTACCATCTTAATCCTCGAGTCAAGGAGAAAGTGAAGAAGGAAATCAATAGAACATTGGCTACATGACTAGTATTTTCTACTAGATGAATTTGATTGGATCAGTCACATTGTTATTTAGAACAAGGACACTGATGACATCAGAGTTTGTGTAGAATGCAATATATTGAATAATGCTTGCGGGGATGATAATTTTGAACTCCTTTTAGTAACGAGGTGCTTGGTCAATGTAACAATAAATAAATAATAATAACAATACATAATGATGATGATGATGATGATGATGATGATACTAATACTAATAATTAATGATTAATGAAAAGACACATCCTATCTAAAAGACATGACCTAGTTAAAGGACATGACTTCTCATTGTGACCAGTCAATGCTATAAGTACACTGTCACATGGTCGTTGTATCATCATCTCATATTTTATTCATTATTTATATATTTATCTGTGTGGATCATAACTTGTTGTCATACTTACATTGGATATTCAACAATTGAACTATTGTTTGTATTTGGGAAACGAATTTTGTTAAAGGACATGACTTCTCATTGTGACCAGTCAATGCTATAAGTACACTGTCACATGGTCATTGTATCATCATCTCATATTTTATTCATTATTTATATATTTATCTGTGTGGATCATAACTTGTTGTCATACTTACATTGGATATTCAACAATTGAACTATTGTTTGTATTTGGGAAATGAATTTTGTTAATTTCATTTGGTATCAGAGATTCATCTCGATCCTACTTTTGGCCACTCAACTTTTTTCAAAGTTTCTTTGTCTAGGCCTTTGACCACATTCAGGCCTTTGGATACAAAAAGTTTAGAACTCTTTGAAGGAAGCTCTGCAGAAAGATTAATATTGAAAGGAAGCATTACTACATTGCAAAGAAAAAAAAGGAGAAGAAATAAGAAGATAAAAAGAGTTACCAACTTAGTAACAATTTACCAACCAATAAAAACATTTTACTAGTAAATATTTTTTTACTATACTCGAGAAACGTTTTTTTACCAACCTAGTAAAATGTTTTGATTAGACTAGTAAACATTTTGGTTGTGGATCATCATTTTAATTTCAAAACCACCAACTAGTGTTGAAACCCCTTATTGGAAATCAAAGTCAAACGACAGTTGGTTGGATAATTTCAAGTCAAATGACGGTTAGATAAATTGTAAGAAAGTTTGAAAATGCGTTAACAAATTACACAGGAGTGATAGATTGTTTTTTAAAATTTGTGAAGAGGGTTAAGTTATAAATATTGTTTAAAAAGGGCGTTATAAGAAAACTGATACTTAAGTTTCCATTGAAGTCACTTAATTCATTAAAAAAAAGAGCGAGAAGAATATTTAAAGGTATTTATTAAAAAATAAAGGGTAAGGTGCAAAAGACCAAGTGAGATACTAAGACATATCAAGGAAGATATTAATTCTTAAACTAGGTATTATTTGACGACGACTTCGACGAAAAAAGGATTGTAATGAGGGGAGATTTTCTTATAAAGGACTTTCAAGTATGTCCTCTACAATAATAAAATTCCAAGGTACCATTTGAGGAAAATTCGTTGACATTCATCTTTGTCCAAACGAGAAGGAAAATTACATTAATATCAATTTGGTAAATTAATTATTAATTCTAGAATCTAGTGATATATTAATTTTTTTTTTTGGTGATGGATATGAAATTATGGACTTATAGTTTCCCCAAGGGTGTAGACCAAGTGGCAATAAAGTGTACTATAAGGAACTCCTTGCAACATCACAAATTCAAACCTTGGCTAGCTCGTGTTCCACGTTGGGGGGTTGTGTGGGTGCACCTAAGGGTATAGTGGTAGCAGATGGGAATCGACCCTATGTCACAAGAATATAAGCCCCACACTAGTTGTTGATTCCCCTTGTAAAAAAACAGAGGACTTACATTTAAACATAGATGGTTATAAATTCATATCCCAATTAAGTGTTACAAAAATGTCTAAAGAAAATGTGGACATAATGCTTGGTGCATCATGGATGGAATCTTTAGGGACCTCCATCTGAAACATAAGAAAATAAATTTTTGTCCTTCTACTATAAAAAGAAAATGATAACATTGCAAGATGTTAGCATAAAGTTAGACTCAAAATATCGTTCATCAGAAGACCTTAAAGACATCTCAAAATGATCCTACAAGACAATCAAAAGTTAGTGAAAAATATGGAAAAAGAAGTTGAAAAAGTCATCGCTGATAAAGACGAAGAAATTTCTCACCTTAAGAATCATAGTCAAAACTTGATCACATAGATTAAGAAGTTAAAAAATGACAAAAAGTCGCTACAGAACAAGTTAGATAAACTCATTGAAAAATGAAGTATTGATTAATAAAGAAACATTGACCGAACCTATGGAACTAGAGGAATCATTGGATGTAAAAACCCAAGACGTGGACAAAGGAACCAATACAGATCTAGTCAACATCAAAACTCATAAGATGCAAATCCAGTTGAAATAAGGATATTTTCAGATGTCAAAGTACAAATGATGGAAATCCAAGTGCACTCACCAATAGAAATTCAGTGATCAACAAAGTGACTCAGGAATATAAAGATGACTTAATACTAAAGGTGAATAAGGAAAACACTACTAGTATGAGGAATAATCATGCTACAAGGACACCCTATCGACATCCAAATCACAAAAGTTGATTCTTTAACCAATCAATGTATCAACATCGTTGTCAACAGGAAAAAATGACGTATATTCTGAAGGATATAAATACCAATATAGTTAAGTCTCAAGGTACAAGTAATCATCAAAATCATAATATATTAGGTTCTTCCCAAGGAGCTTATGATTGCACATTGGCACAGAAGATCAGATTGGTGTGATCTAATCCAATTATAGTTAAGCAATTCTATTTTACACTTCCAAATCATATTGACTTGTATCGTCAACTATCACATCTACAAGAGCAAAGGATCATGAGAAGACAACACAAGCCAAACATGCATGATAGGCTTTCCATATATATATATATATGCTTTGAAAACAAAGCATTTTTAAAGGGGAAGACAATGTAACATACATAATAAATAACAACAACAACAACAACAACAACAAAAACACAACAACAATAATAATAAATGATTAATGAAAAGACACATCCTATCTAAAAGACATGACCTAGTGAAAGGACTTGACTTCCCATTGTGACCAGTCAATTCTATAAGTACACTGTCACATGGTCATTGTATCACCATCTCATATTTTATTCACTATTTATATATTTGTATGTATGGATGATAACTTGTTGTCTTATTTACATTGGATATCAATAGTCGAACTATTGTTCGTATTCGGGAAATGAACTTTGTTCGTTTCAATCAAGTTGTAGAGAAGGATATTTATTAATTTATAAATGAGTTTTTAGGATATTAACAAGTCCAGATTGCAAAAGAGGATAAGACAAATACCACTTTTACTACTGAATGGGTATCCTTTAGTTATAATGTCATGCTTTTTGGTCTCAAGAATGCACCAACTGTATTTTCTCGAATTGTGATTGCAATATTTAAATATTTTATCCATAAGTTTTTATAGGCCGTGTATATGGATGATTGAATTGTATATAGTTTATTAAAAGATAACATTGGGTCATTGCAACTAATGTTTGATCTATGTATCCAATGCTATATATCCTTAAACTAAATAAATTCATATTCTATGTGCCATTTGGCACTCTGTTGGGACACATTATTTGTAGAAAAAGAGTATTGGTGGACCCTACTAGGATTGCTATCATTGTGAATCTACCTTCCCCAATAAGTGTGAAACAATTGTGGTATACTTTGGGACATATAGGATACTAAAGAAGGTCCATCTACAACTTTGCTTCCATCACCACACCTCTCAAAAAGTTACTAAAGAAGGTTGAATTGTTTTTTTAGACTCCAAAATGTAAAGCAACTTTGAATTTGCTCAAGGAAAAATTAAGTGCTTCTATCCTTATGTTTCTTAATTGGAAAATGGAATTCCATGTACATTTATATGACCGAGGATAGCAATAGGAGCAATTTGTGCACAACTAGGAGTGTGAAATTTGGATCTCCCCATATATTTTGCAAGTAGAAATCCTTCCTAGGTTGAGCACAACTATGCAACCATTGAACATGATAAACTTGTAATGGTTTATGCTCTACATCAGTTCAAGAACTACCTTTTAGGAGGGAATTTTAAGGTTTATATTGATTATTATGCACTAAATTATTTGATTAACAAGCCTATGTTGGAGGTTCATATTTGCATATGGTTGTTGTTATTCCAAGAATTTTCATTTGAACTTGTGCTTAAACTAGGCAAGATGTATAAGACAAGATATAAAAGGTCCTAGTCCTTAGGTCCAAGATTGCGAGTCTCGTGATAGTAGATGACAACAATGGCCAACCGAAGAAATATTGTATCCACGTGCACAATATTCCTACTAGAGTGCATTTGAAGGCGCTTTGAAAGGTCCTCAATCTATGACAGAGGTACCCTGGTGGTAAGATCGCTAAGGTTCCTTTGGATGCATCATAGATCTCTCTCAACCTCCACTCTCAGGAAGGGTTGTCACTTATGCCTCTACATATATTCCTGGGATACCAATCTGGTTGAGTAGGGCCTATGTCTATATCATTAGAGTATTTTGTTAATGGATTTATATGCTAAAATTCTTGTACCTCTAAAAATAAAAATGACATATATTACAAAATAGAAAAAACATTATATAACGTTTAAAAATACAAACATTGTTGTTCTTAACAATGTCACCCCATTGGGAATCTAGAGGAATCACTAGCTCGATATCCTAATCAAATTCCATTGTGACATATGGATAGTCAGAAATAACAATCAACTGGTGAGATCACCAATCAAAGAATTCATTAGTGAAAGCATTTGTGATTTCCCTACCCCCTAGCCTATACATAATGTTTAACCATCGAGTCATCCTAGGCTCTCCAACTCCCATATGTGGGAGGATTGTAAATGGTTGCATCCTTAAGAGTCCCTCCATAAAGAATGAGCATAATAGGCTCATGTACCCAAAGTTTTAGTGACTTCCTAGTTTGTAGTCATTCAATCGAGTCTTAATATTAACCAAGAGACTAGTTGCCTAGTCATATACTATGGGCCTCATGCACTCTACTGTTGATGTAATTGTAACTTCGGAATGTATTTCACCTATGTATATTGTACTCCTATAGAGATGTTGTTATTCCTCTATACGGAAGTGTCGTCATTTGCATTGACAAGTGTCACAAGTGTCGCAACTTGCATGTGATGGGTTATTAGACCACCAAGTGTGGGGTCGGCCGTGATTAGTATTACCATGGGTTATTAGACTGAGTTAGACAAGTCGGCCCTGCTAATTTATTAGGCAGGTCAGGTCATGTATAAATAGAGTGTGGGAGGCACTCTATTTGATCACTTCATTATTCACTTCTACACTCACCAGAAAGTGGCGCACAAGTGAGGAAGGAGGAGTAGCTACTAGGAGAAGACTATCTTTTGTACTTGGGTTGTATCATTGCTCTTTCTATCTCTGAGGAAGTTGTGGGGTTTTTCAACTTTATGGTTTTCCCCAGTGAAACTCTGTGTGTCTATTGTCTTATGTGATTGCTTGTTGTGATTGATATGATTGATATGCTGTACATGTTATTCTCTCAATAAAGATCCTAGAGTATGTTGAATTAATGCTAAAAAATTAACATGGTATCAGAGCTAACTTGAGAAGAAGACACTGTGTAGTTGCGGAAGCTAGGGCTTCTTGTTTATTAGGTTTCTCTACACAGATCTTGAAAGGAAGTAGGGTATTTTGAATCTCCTCAGCAAGGCGCATCTTTCTGTCCAATTAGAATTCAATTCTAGGCACTTTCATTTTTGGCCCTAAAAATTAGGGTTTCCACAAAAATAGGAATTTCTGAATTCTGAGACCATACCTGGAAGCTACTTGGAAAAATCGAAGTTTAGAGCTTTGGATCGAATTTTTGGTTGGGTGAAGCTCCAGGAAACTCAAACCCTAATTCAGGGTCCTCGCTAGTGAATCCGAGAGATTGAAAAGCATTTCTGAAGGGTGAAACTTTGCAGTTTTCAATTTCTGAGTATACTAGGATGATCAGCTCATCAAGACGCATCTTTCTATCCTTTCAGAAGTTTGAAATTCACATTTTGAATTTTCAGGGTTTCTCTGACAAACCCTAATCCAACACCAGATCCAGATTTCTGCAAATCAAGTGGTAAGACCTAAATCTTTTCTATTTCCATTTGAAGTACTCTTTAAGATGTCTCACCACACCAAGCTTGAGGATAAGCTTGAAGGGGATGATAACTTCTGAGCATGGAAGTTGATCCAGGTGGATATCGGTGGCGGCCCACCTCTTCCAACTGGCTCAAAACAGTCTTCTGGCAATTTTGGTAAATCACTATTTTTAGCAGTTTTTCGGGTCCTGAACTCCCGGAGCCATTTTGAGGTCCTAAATGACCTTTTTTGGCGATTTGGAGGACCAAATGGTTGCCAACGGCATACATTTGGGCCTAGTCGAAAGTTGTAAATCTCGGTTAGACCTTTCCAACGGGCTACCGAGCGCCCTAAACGGAGATCGTATGCAAAAGTTATGACCCCGGGAAGTTGACTGTTCAACTAACCACCTTGGGGCCGCAAACTTTATGACGGTTCATCTTCTAGGGTTAGGTTTTTGGATGATTGGGATTCTTTCCCTCATGCTTATGATAAATAGGCCCTTTCGGACTCTCTTTGTATTCATCTTGGCACGAATGAGCATAGCGGCCACATCTATTCTCAGAGATAGCTACCACCATTCCAGCTATTGTATTTTACAGTCTGTTCTATTTACGCTATTTAATAGAATATGTGTTTACTGTATCACTGTGTTATTTGTAATATATATCTGTGTATGATTCTGTATATGCTATCTTTTGTTTTGTTCCCACATAAATCCGGATCAAAAGTATAGGATTGGGTTAATCCTGGAAGAAAATGAGTTGGACACTTACATAAGTGAAGAGCTCCCTGTCCCAGAGGGAGAAGAGGCTAAGGCCTTACATAATAAGAACTTGGTCAAGGCAAAAAGGATCATTGCTGATTCCATCAAAGACCATCTCATCCCACATGTGTCATCCCTAAAGACACCCAAGGAGATGTTTGATTCCCTGGCCAAGCTATTTGAAGGAAAGAACATAAATCAGAAGATGACTCTGCGGAACCAATTGAAAGAGGTAAAGCTTCAAAATGGAGAGACCATTCAATCCTTTTTCTCTAAGGTCTCTTAGATCAAGGAACAACTTGAAGCTGTGGATGAAGTAGTGGAGAATGGTGAAATTGTTATGACCACTTTGAATGGCCTACCTAGGTCATGGGATTCCTTCATCCAAGGAATATGTGCAAGAAGGAAGTTGATCTCCTTTAGTAGACTGTGGGAGGAATGTTCACAAGAAGAGGTTAGGCTTGTAGCCCGAGAAGAAAAGATGGGAAGTGAAGATCAAGCTCTCACAGCTCACACCAAAAGAAGCAAGTCCAAGAAGGAGCACTCTCATCACAAGAAACCTTTTCACAACCATCAAAAGGGTAAGAAGGATCTGAGATGCTTCACATGTAATGAGAAGGGATACTTTGCTGCAGATTGTCCCAAGAAAAAAAAGGGCTTCAAAGACAACAAGAAGAAGGGAAATAAGAAGAGATATCATGCTCATGTTGCTGAGGATGATGAACCTCCCAAGAAGAAGGCTAGAGCAGAAAGTGATGACTCATCTAGTGAAGATGAATATGTTCTAATCTCTGCTCTCACATGTACTATCTCTCATGGATGTAATGATTGGATTATTGATAGTGGGGCTTCCAAACACATGACTGGGTTTAAATAATCCTTTGTAGATCTATCTGAACATGAGTCACCCCATAAGGTGAAACTTGGGTATGACTATCAATACCCTATCAAAGGAAGTGGTGAAGCCTCTTACAACCTAGACTCTGGGAAGTCTTTGAAGATGAAATATGTTCTATATGTACCTAGGTTCAAGAAGAACCGACTCTCCATATCTGCATTGGATGCAAAAGGCACGAGGGTTGCATTTTTAGATGGCCAAGTCCTAATGTGGCCAAAGGGTAAAACTATAGATGATGCAGTGGTGATTGGAGAGCAAGAGGGAGGATTGTAAAAATTAAAGGGATAACCTAAACATGCCATGGTACATGAATCCATGGAGCCAACTGAACTTTGGCATAGAAGGCTTGCACATGTGCAATATAGAGCATTACCAATTGCAAGTAAAGCTGTAGAGGGTCTTCCTGAAATCAAGACAAAGCATGAAGGGGTTTGCAAAGGATGTGCAAAAGGAAAGAACATTAAGAAGACATTTCCAAGTAGTGAAAGCAAAGCTAAAGGAATCTCGGAAATTATCCACTCTGATGTATGCGGTCCGATGTCATCCAGTTCTCTGAGTGGGTATGTATACTATGTCTCTTTCATTGATGATTTCTCTAGGAAGACTTGGGTTTATTTCTTGAAGAACAAAGATGAAGTGTTTGATAAGTTCAAGGAATTCAAAGCCTTGATGGAAAATCAAACTGACAAGAAGATCAAGACATTTAGATCCGACAATGGCGGAGAATTCACTTCAGGTGATTTCAAGAAGTTATGTAGTGATTCAGGGATTAAGAGGGAGTTGACTGCTCCCTACAATCCACAACATAATGGGGTTGCAGAAAGAAAGAATAGAACAATCATGGAAGCAACACGAGCAATGTTGCATGACCAAGATTTGCCTATGAATCTATGGGCAGAAGCAGGTAGGACAGCTGTATATGTGCATAACAGATCACCTCACAAGATATTGGACAACAAAACACCATAAGAGGTATTCTCTGGTAAGAAACCTAAAGTCAGCCATCTCAGAATATTTGGTTGTCTAGTATATACACATGTTCCAAAGGAAAACAGAACAAAGCTAGATCCTTCGAGAAAGAAGGGCATCTTTGTGGGGTACAGTGAAAGCTCGAAAGCTTATAGAATATACTTTCCAGGATTCAAGAATATTGATGTCAACAGGGATGTAACATTTGATGAAAACTCAGCCTTCATCAAGTCAAGGAAGACACCTGTTGAATATCATGAAGAACCAAAGGAAACCAGATTTCAAGACACCACTATGACTGAAGCAATTCTAGATGCAGATTGTGAAATAAAAGATCCACAAGAACCTGTAGATCCACCCGTGAGAAGAACTCTCACAAGAGGAAACTTGCATGGGATAGAGAGCTCATTCAAGATGCAAAAAGATATGGCATTCCAGAAGAAGAACACAGAGAAAGGAAGAAGACTAGATCTCATACCAGCTATGTTTCCCTACTCTGTGATATTATGAACAAAGAACCTTCCAGTTATGAAGAAGCAACGGAAAAGAAAGAATGGAAGGATGCCATGGTCGAGGAATACCGGTCGATCATGAAGAATGATGTTTGGGATGTAGTCCCAAGACTTGAAGGGAAGTCTGTTATGACTTCCAAGTGGATCTACAAGATCAAGCATGTTGCAGATGGCAGCATAGAAAAGTACAAAGTGAGATTTGTAGCTCGTGGCTTCTCCCAGAAAGAGGGAATAGACTATGAAGAAACTTTTGCTCTTGTAGCCAGGTACACTTCCATCAGATTAGTACTTGCCCTGGCCGCAGTGATGAAATGGAAGATACACTAGATGGATGTCAAGATAGCTTTCTTGAATGGTGTAGTCGAGGAGGAAGCGTATGTGGAGAAGCCACTTGGTTTTGAGACACATGACAGGGAGTCATATGTGTGCAGGTTGAAGAAAGCCTTGTATGGCTTGAAGCAAGCTCCTAGGACTTGGTATGGTAGGATAGACAACTTTTTATCCAGTTTGGGATTTACTAAGAGTAAAGCAGATTCCAACCTTTACTACAAGGTTGAGGAAGGCAATCTTGTGATACTACTTCTGTATGTGAATGACTTGTTTGTTACAGGTGAGGATGGATTGATTGCCGATACCAAGAGGAAGCTTGCTGTCGAGTTCGAGATGAAGGAATTGGGGATGATGCACTATTTTCTAGGCATGGAGGTGTGGCAGAGTGCATATGGGATCTTCCTTGGACAAGGGAAGTATGCATTAGAGATCTTGAAGAGGTTCGGGATGATGGACTGCAAGGCCATGGCCACACCTATGGCATCGAACCTGAAGCTTCTGTGTGATGCTTCATCTGAGCCGGATGATGTCACTGTGTATCGTCAAATGATTGGGTCCTTGATGTACCTGACGAACATGAGACCAGATATTTGCTTTGCGATGAACACATTGAGCCAGTTCCTGACGGATCCCAGAGGTGTTCACCTGGTTCCTGTAAAGCATATTCTGAGGTACCTAAAGGGTACAATTGATTATGGGCTCAAGTATGATGCGAATCAAAAGTTTAACCTACAGGGTTATGTTGATTCAGACTGGGCAGGCAGTGCTGCAGATAGGAAGAGCACTTCTGGGTGCTACTTCAGTATGGGATCAGGTGTGATCTCTTGGTTTAGCATGAAGCAGTCCTGCGTAGCACCGAGTACAGCCAAAGCAGAGTATGTCACAGCCTATTCGGCTAGTTGTGAGGCAGTATGGCTTCAGAAGCTACTGTTTGAGCTGTTTGATCTCCCGTTGGAGGCTACTGGTATCTTTTGTGACAAGCAGAGTTGTGTAAAGCTGTCTGAGAACCCGGTGTTCCATGACAGGTCGAAGCACATTGAGATCAAATATCACTATATCATGGATATGGTGTAGAGGGGAGCAGTGAAGCTCCTGTATGTTGTGACGGATGAGCAGGTTGCAGATGTGCTGACAAAACCACTAGCCAGAGTGAAGTTTGAGTACTTCAGAGAGAGGCTTGGTGTTCTTCAGATTGGCGACACTTCGAGGAATAAGTGATGGACACATTTGCAGGATCCATTCCAAGCATGGTGAGAGGAGGATCCTTCCCATGGCTGTGGATATAAGCGCTATGTGATGAGTATCAAGACGATGCTCCAGTTACTGCTCTGTATGCATCGTGTTGGATGCTTGTTATGATCAGTTGGATCATGCATATGTATATGCATCATGTTGGATGCTTGTTATGATCAGTTGGATCATGCATATGTATATGCATCATGTTGGATGCTTGTTATGATCAGTTGGATCATGTTTATGTATGCATCATATTGGATGCTTGATATGATCAGTTGGATCATAGATTTGTATATGTATCAGGTGGATACATTGTGTGATCAGGTAGATCATGTATGATGGTATGCATAAGGTAGATGCATTGTATGATCAGGATGATCATGGATGATGAGCTTCAGGATGTTTCTCCAGATGATATACATCAGGATGATGCTATGATGATGATCAGGATGATCATGGATGATGAGCTTCAGGATGTTTCTCCAGATGATATGCATCAGGATGATGCTATGATGATGATTAGGATGATCATGTGATGATGTGCATTAGGATGATGTATGGAGAGTATCAGGTTGATACTCTGTGGCCGTGGATAGGTTGTGCAAGGGTAGCATGTAATACATCCTGGAGATCTGGACAGGTTGTGCTAGTCACGTAAAAGGCCTCAGATGCTATTTAGAGATCTTGCTTGGCAAGACACTCTTTTAAGGTTTTGCTAGACCACATGTAATAAGTCTTGGAGATTTGGACAGGTTGTGTTAGTCATGTAAAAGGCCTCAGATGCTCTTTAGAGATCTTGCTTGGAAAGACACTCTTTTAAGGTTTTGTGGGGACCACATGTAATAAGTCTTGGAGATTTGGATAGGTTGTGCTAGTCACGTAAAAGGCCTCAAATGCTCTTTACAGATCTTGCTTGGCAAGACGCTCTTTTAAGGTTTTGTGGTAGGGGTCACATGTAATAAGTCCTGGAGATCTGGACAGGTTGTGCTAGACACGTAAAAGGCCTCGGATGCTCTTTAGAGATCTTGCTGGGAAAGACACTCTTTTAAGGTTTTGTGACAGTCACATGTAAAAGATGCTGGGATATTCGATAGGTTGAGCCGTGTGCTCGTAAAAGGCCTGGGATGCTCTTTCGAGGTTTTGTTGACGCACGTAATAAGTCCTGAGGATTCCATAGTATGGCCAATGATGATGAAGACCTATAGGTGGTGGGCCTACATCCAACATGAAAAAGGGATGGCTCTGTAGAACTTCCTATGACGAGTAGTTCAGATATTGATTAAGATAGCAGCAGCCGTGACGACGATGATGATTCGATGACGATGATCCAGTGACGATGATCCAGAGAAGAAGACTTGTGATAGCAGATCTGTGTCGAGAAATACCTTCCTAGTTAAGCGGGAGTGTTGATGTAATTGTAACTTTAGAATGTATTTCACCTATGTATATTGTACTCCTATAGAGATGTTATTATTCCTCTATACGAAAGTGTCGTCATTTGTATTGACAAGTGTCGCAAGTATCGCAACTTGCATGTGATGGGTTATTAGACCACCGAGTGTGGGGTTGGCCCTGATTAATATTACCATGGGTTATTAGTCTGAGTTAGACAAGTCATCCCTGCTAGTTTATTAGGCAGTTTAGGTCATGTATAAATAGAGTGTGGGAGGCACTCTATTTGATCACTTCATTATTCACTTCTACACTCACCAGAAAGTGGTGCACAAGTGAGGAAGGAGGAGTAGCTGCTAGGAGAAGACTATCTCTTGTACTTGGGTTGTATCATTGCTCTTTCTATCTTTGAGGAAGTTGTGGGGTTTTTCAACTTTATGGTTTTCCCCTGTGAAACTCTGTGTGTCTATTGTCTTATGTGATTGCTTGTTGTGATTGATATGATTGATATGTTGTACATGTTATTCTCTCAGTAAAGATCCTAGAGTATGTTGAATTAATGCTAAAAAAATTAACATCTACTACATAATACATTTGGGCCCGTGAAGCTAGAAGAGGAGATGTGGATCCCACTACCCGTGTGACCATGGGAAGGATTCTTTTGAGATTGAGATCTTGAATTGTATGGATTAAGACTTGGGAGCTTACTTTCTCTATATATGTTGTGCAATATGTGTCTATGTGTTGTTGCATGTTGAAAATACCACCCCTTTGACCCATTCCTTTCAAGACTACCAAAATTCCCCACTCAGATAGTCCTATAGGGAAGTATATATCTTCTATCTAAATATTCAAAATCTCATCATCCATCATGAAGGGCTCATGATCAGGTTTCCAATACCCTATCAACATTTGGATTATTTTTTTTCGACCCGCACATTAGGACAACAAAATAACTTTAGTATTACATAGTCTCGAAGTGCATCCATTGTCGCAGGATCATTTGTTGCTTGGCTATCTAATTCCTTACAACCTCTTCCCCTTCATATGATTTCCGTCTTTTTATTTTCTTGTACATTCATCATGTTTTTTGGGGGGCTTAGCTACTTTTTGTCATGTTTTAGAGCATATGTGGTTGTGCAGTTTTCATTGGTAAAAGGTTGGGTACTTGCACTTTTCCTTCACCATAGGAATAGGTAGGCCATTTACCCATGCCTCACATTAAGGAAAAGTGTCGGTGCACAATTCCTTGATTTGCAGGGATTCCCCATCGATGAAAAATCAATGAAATTTGAAAAGAAAGGAATTAAATGAAAGGTGATAGGCATAACGAATGCATGGATTTGACATATGTTGAATGCCTAAAATTGATAGATTCCATGACACAAAATGTGGGGAAAATGGATTCTCCACAACTATTGTGGAAAAAAATTCAAAGTAATTTGGTAAAAATGAGTTTTTCACCTATTTACAAATATTTTTCACCCATTTTTGCATAGGGATTTCAGATTTTTTGACTAATTTAAATTAGATAAAGTGCTTTTGATGCTTTGTAGGCACAAGGAAGGTTTGTAGGGAATTTTATTTGGCATTTGTCGTTAATTTTTCACTCATGTCATGAGGTAAACGAACTTGAACTAGCATATATGTATAGGTATTCTTTCCTTGTATTGTGCATTTATCAATCTCTTTTCATTTTTCCATAGGATCTACCCCACTAGATTGTAGTGGAAAACCACTTCTCTCATCATTTGTTGCAACTTGAGTGTTAGATCCTACCATTCATGGGATACCTTAGATAGAACATTTCTCAAATTTTGGTGCCGATGCTGAGTTTTCTCATAGAATTGGCAAACCTTTCAACCCCTCCATGACATTGTGTTTGAAGTTGCATAATCTCTTCTCACTCTTTTTTTGGCCCTCCTCACGGGGTTTCCATTTTCAGTTTGAAGTTGCATATTGAATCATATACTACTAATGCTTTTAAGTCTAATGTCCAATGCAATTTGCCATTAATTTTTATAGCATATTCATTCTCTTTAGCCGCTTTCTTTCACATCTATTTCTTATTCATTTCAAAACCTTGTCCCTAGAAATGGTTATGAGTGTCCATATCACGCATGCCACTCTTTTCATTTCTTGCATAGGTATGTTTTATGTGCTTGGAGCATAGTTGCATACCCCGTGACACTAATTTCCTCCATTGCATTCTAACATTCTTTTATTCCCTTTTAGGCTTTATAATATGAAAAATTCACAAAAAATATTCATAAAAAAAGAGAGGGGGGGGAAGAATCAAGATCTCTACAATATTTTTATATTTAGTAGTAGTCAAGTTATGTGACCCTTGAACAATGCAACAATTTTGTGTTTATGATCAAACAATTGGTTCTTAGTATTGCCTTAGGAGTTGCACCATGATTTTTTATTTTTGTTCTCCTCTAGTTGTTTACTCTTCCAATAACTATATAGAATATTTCAATGCATATTCCATTTTAGATTATATCATCGGTCCCTTTTGGCATCAGTTGTTTCCCAAGTCACCATTATGTCATGCTTATGTTCAAGTGATGTTATTAAGACTATGTTGGCCTTTCTTCAATTTTCCTAACCGTTCATGGCAACCTTCCCTATTGTCAAGAAATTCTCAATTAATCATCATAACTAGTGTTTTACTCGTGTTAGCATGAAAGGACTCATCATTACCTTCTTATTAGCAAGTCTTATCCTATAAACTACAACATATTATTCCAAGACATAGAATTAGAATTTATAGTACCCTATCACTTACTAAAAATGATTTATAACCTTGCACTCATTATTGATTTTCATTAATTATCACCAATTGAGTGGTTTCCCCCATGTTTGATGGAAAGTCCTTTATTAACATAGTGGGATTCATAATATACCTTTTGTTTGTTTTCATTATTCGTAGAATTCCTTGCCTTTGTTAAAAATTCCTCATTATTGATTGCTACTTAAGGGGTTTTCTTTGTGTGTTATTGCCATCTAGCACATATAAACATGTCCTTGGTGGTGTGCTCTCTAAGTTATTGTCCAATACCTTCAAATTTGTAGAGACATTTTTTTTTTTTTTTTACTTATACACAACTTGTCCATTAATGGAATAAACTTATATAAACAACATCCCTACGACCTGCAAATTGTCCTTTCTAGTTTTCTTAACTCATTTCATTTATATAGTTGACAAAGTAAGATATTATAACAAGGTCTTAACATCACACACACACACACACACACACACACACACATATATATCTTCTATTTTCCCATAATCATCTCAATTATAAAAAGGATAAAATACATTGTACCACAAAATCCTATCATATACTACTTGTATATCTTTTCCCCTTCTTCATAGTTAATCGTATTTATATAATTAATAGAAAAAGATAATATAGCAAGATCTTAACGTCTCCTATAATTATATTTTCTATTTTTTTTATACATATCACAATTTAAAATCGATAGAATATGTTATATTATAAGATTCTATCATATCCTTTTTATATATCATTTCTCTTCTTCATAGTTGACCATATATAATTGATACAACACGTTAATATAACAAAACCTTAACATCTCCTATAATTATCTTTTCTTTTCCATACTCTACACATTCTATAATTTATATCAAAAACCAATCTTAAATATACTTTTCTCCTTTTGTGATCATCCACATTGTGTATTTTGACATAACAATATTTAACATGTTCTTTATAAATAAAGCAAGACTTACTCTACTTTTCTCTTTTCATACTCAACCACATTATGTATATTGATATAACAATATTAGCATTTTCTTTTATAATTAAAAACAAGACATAAAAATACTTTTCTCTTTTCATACTCAAACATATTTATATATTGATGTCTAATGACCATGAATCCTAACCTATAGCTCAAATTTTTTGTGTTATTGCCATCTAGCACATATAAACATGTCCTTGGTGGCGTGCTCTCTAAGTTATTGTCCAATTTTTTTTTTACTTATACACAACTTGTCCATTAATGGAATAAACTTATATAAACAACATCCCTACGACCTGCAAATTGTCCTTTCTACTTTGCTTAACTCATTGCAATTATATAGTTGATAAAGTAAGATATTATAACAAGGTCTTAACATCTCTCTCTCTCTCTCTCACACACACACACACACACACACACACACATATATAGATATCTTCTATTTTCCCATAATCATCTCAATTATAAAAAGGATAAAATACGTTGTACCACAAGATCCTATCAGATACTACCTATATATCTTTTCCCCTTCTTCATAATTAATCGTATTTATAAAATTAATAGAAAAAAGATAATATAGCAAGATCTTAACGTCTCTTATAATTATCTTTTCTATTTTTTTAACATATCACAATTTAAAATGGATAGAATATGTTATATTATAAGATTCTATTATATCCTTTTTATATATCATTTCTCTTCTTCATAGTTGACTATATATAATTGATACAACATGATAATATAACAAAACCTTAACATCTCCTATAATTATATTTTCTTTTCTTTTCCATACTCTACACATTATATAATTTATATCAAAAACCAATCTTAAATATGCTTTTCTCCTTTTGTGATCATCCACATTGTGTATTTTCACATAACAATATTTAACATGTTCTTTATAAATAAAGCAAGACTTACTCTACTTTTCTCTTTTCATACTCAACCACATTATGTATATTGATATAAACAATGTGTATCTTGACATAACAATATTTAACATGTTCTTTATAAATAAAGCAAGACTTACTCTACTCTTCTCTTTTCATACTCAACCACATTATGTATATTGATATAACAATACTAGCATTTTCTTTTATAATTAAAAACAAGACATAAAAATACTTTTCTCTTTTCATACTCAAACATATTTATATATTGATGTCTAATGACCATGAATCCTAATGTATAGCTCAAATGCATTTGAATGCGATAAAAACAAAAATATATATTATGGAATGTATCAGAAATAGACTATAATCATCACACTAACTGGGTTGTTTAAAGTAATGTAAGTCAATTGAATACAAGTATACGTAAACCATAATGTTAATAAAATCCTTACCCTTTTCATGCATCTTCAATTTGTATGTAACTTGTATCTTCAACTTAATTGAAATAACTGTAATCTAACATAATTTCCCAAAACGTTCTTATAAAGTTTAAGGTCCTAATCTAACCCATATTTACTTCAACATTAAAAAAATTATACATGATTCGAATGCAAAATATATATATATATATAGGATAATTTTAATACCTCTCACTATACTATGGAGCTGGTATATTTATCAAAAGCATTGTACATAGGTTAAGCTCATAAGTTCACTATATTTCATACTAAATATAAACTAGCATATTCGTCGAGAGTATTTTAATGAAGATTACACTATTTTCACAATGTCTTCTAATTAGTTAAGAACTAAGTACACATAACTTATCGTGAAAAAATATATTTATATATCTATGACTGTAATCAGGGACCAAGCTTTCCCAATGCTTTTAATTGAGCGATATACAAGAAATACTAGTTTAATAATACTTATCTTACCAGCCCTCTAAATTTTCATAATAATATAAATATTGTTTTTATGACTCTTCACACATTGCTTTGACTACCTCTTGATATAAATATTTATATATGAATTATGCTATTCACTTAACGTCATATATATAAGGTTATGTGGGGTTTAGAAAAGAGAGAATTTATATATGCATATTTTACCCCACAATACATATTTATAGAGGCCTCGTTCATCGAACAATTTTTTTTTTTTTTTTTTTTAACTCTTTCATTACCTTCGGGTTATGCTCATACCCTCCTTTCAAAATCCTAGCTCTAAGACATTTCCACACTTAATAGTATATACATGACCCCTCAGTTTTAGTATCTAATCTCAAGTATAAAATTTTTAGAATAAGAAGTTTGTCAATTACTCATTTTTCGTAACTTGAGTACAACTACAAGTTGATGCATTTATATTCAAGTTTCCTTCACATTTAGAATTCAAGTTCGATTATAGATTGATGAACTATCAAATATAAAGCTCTTCTCCTCTCACAACTCAACGCATAAAAGGATCATAGAAGGTTTATATTTATGCTTCCAAATCATGGAATTAATAGAATTATAAATCTACTCTAGCAAATACATAATTAAATAGATGTCTGTACCATTTTCATCCTAACTAAACTTAAATACAACTTTTATTTATTTAAAAGTCAACGACATTGATATGTTGAAGTAACATAATTATATCTTCATTATTTTATAATTAAACTCGAATGCAGTTTTTCTCCTTTTCTCCATTAGTTGAGCGCAAGTATCGGTCTAACTTATAAGTTATGGTTAGGTATGAAAGTGGTAATTTCCCAATATTCCACTTGTTGTAAACAAGCTATTTTATGTACATGATTGTATAATTCTTTGTTTTTATTACATTCTACACCTCTATGATAATACGTATGTAAATATATATTTTCTAACTATTGACCACAATTTGACGGATGATTGAAATTCATTCACTATCCTTAACACTAACATAATCTAAATGTAAACCGCATACATAAAGTATACGTAAATATATGTTATTCTACCACAAAAATTCAATTGATGGAAGGGTAAACATGAACACAGTATTCTAACTTAATGGAAACTAAATGTAGAACATCACACATTTAAACGCGCCAAGGAAACTCTGCGGAATCATTCAGCTTTTACTCCCGAAATTGCGGAGTCTTTCGGGCTATCCTCCCGCGACGGTGGAAGCCAATCACATAAGCCGCTCGGAAAAGGTCTTCGAAATTGTTATGGGAAAGTTGCGGAAGCACTCGAATTTTCCTCCCGAAGCGACGGGCGCCATTCGCCAAGTCTCCCCGAAACTTTGAAAAGAACTTAGAATTTTTTCTTTAAAATTTGCGGAATCCTTTGGACTTTTCCACCCGAAACTTGCGGAAGCTATCCGTCAAAACCTTCCGCAACTGCGGAAACCTTCGCGTTTTCATCCCGAAGCCTCATCGAGAGAACTTTGCGGAACCGTTCGGGTTTTCCTTCCGCGATTGCGGAAGTCTTTTGCGGGAGCCTTCACCATATCTTTCTCAAGCCGCGCGAGGACTTAAAAAACTTTTGAAAGTTGCCCACCGAGAGAATTCGCTCATTCCTCCCGAAACAGCGGAAGCTTCCGCGTTATCCTTCCAAAAGATTTGAGCTTTTCGGAACGTTTTTCCCTTCCACAATGCAGAAGCCTTTTGCGGGAGCCATTCACCATTTTCCCCCGAAACGGCGGAAGCTTTCGCCATGTCTTCCCGCAAAGGTGGAAGGAATTCATAAGTTTGTCCCGCAGGAGGCGGTCGCACGCGAATCGAGAATATTTGATTTGACGCCGAAGTACCAGTATTAAACCCGTTTTAAATGCGCCACCCACCCCGCACGTGCCAGCTCATTTAAATAGTCGGTGGGGGCTCGAGCCAAACATGTTGTTATTTCTCGATTGGAAAATCTGTTGGACGTCGCGCGACAGATCCAGCTCGGCTCGCTCATCCACGTTCACGGCCACCTCAGTCAGCTATCTTCACGGTGCCAGGTAGGAGGTTTTAACCGTTAAATTTGTTGCTTCCACGCGTCAGATTGCTATTGGGTTGTCCTTTTTTTTTAAAACGATTGGTCTAGGTTGGATTTTGACGGGCAAAATGCCTGTCATGGGCTACTTTGCCCGTCAAATACGGTTTAAATTTCATTTTTTCCGTCATATAAAACAAAGAAACTGTAAAACGTTTGTATATGATGTATAGACCGTCAGCCTGCACGGGTGGAGTTTTTCCAAACTCCAACCCTAGCCGCATACGTCGTTGTTCTTCGCTTTCGAAGTCACCAAACCCCGTGAATGTTTAAACTACACCAGCCGAAACCCGAAACTATAACCACTCGACGTCGTCAACCCTTGTCCGAGTTTCAAAACCTACCATAGAACGCCTTGCCAAGGTACCATCAGATAACCATAGCGATCGAAGCTTCCGTTGGCTCATAAATATGAAAACGCCCCCTCGTTTCTTCGTAGATTCATTTCAACCCGAGCTTCCCCGTCACTAACCATTTAATAGCATCATGGCGAAGGACACCATCCCTCCTAGATGCTGGGCCAAAAGCAGGTTGCTTCCGCAACGCGCTTATCCTCGCAGGAACATTCCAAACCCGCCCCTTTAAAAGAATTAGAATGTTTAAATTTAGATTGGAGTGGTGTATTTGCTTCCTAAAATGCAGATTCACATTTTGGTTTGATCTCATTCACATATTAAAACAATGATGATCTCTGTTAAAATCCCACAGTATGTTGCTCAATTTCATAATGACTTGTATGTGGGTGCTATCAGGGATAAGTCAAAATGCCAAAAGGTGGTAAGAAGAAGGCTAAAATGACAGAAAAGAAGCCTACGCCACTTAAAACTGAGACCACACTCCAGGATACTAGGTGCATCATCGGTGTTCCTCCTGAAATCCGATGGGGTGATATCTACAGAATGATCCGAGACCAGGATATCCTGGACATGTTGCTAGAAGAGGGGCAGATTTATCTCAATATCAAAGCCTCAGGCATAACTAGAGCTGCTACCCACCCTGAACTATTCCCCTGTGCTGAAGTAATCGGATGGATACTCCAACATGCCGATGCGGAGTCAAGGGTGATAAATGACAGTGGGAAAGTAGCCATTGCCTCATTCCACCCAGCATACATTGCCACAGCCTATAAATTTCCCCGCTCCCAGCAAGCTCTGACTGATGAATGGTTGGGTAAAATGAAAAACGTTGAGATGGTAAAAAAGCTACTAGTTGCAGGCAAGCATTTGAGAAAGAAAGGAAATGACGAATATGACGTACAGAATCTGAGACCTCCTTTCAGATTGATCGCCTTGATGCTGTGCAGAATCTTCGGCATGCCCGATGGCACCGTGTATAAGATTCAGTGGGTCCCTATTATCCACTTCGTGGCGTTTAAAGGAACTGTGTTTGACTGGGCCACTCTCCTGTCAGATAGTTTGGACTCAATGATAGTTGCTGCTAGAGAAGGACTAGCCTTGAAGAAGGCAGAATTTTTCATGTCCTCATATCTGATTGATTGTATTTTGGCCAAGGTGGACTTCCCCAAATTGGGCTACACATGGGATAAGGCCACCACCCCGGTTTATACCGCTTTCAGGATGATGTGGGCCCAGAATTACAAACCTAGCTACAAACTCATCTGTGAGGGGTTCATCATGCCTCTATATGAGAAGATATTCAAGGAGGCGCCCAACTGCCTGTCAGAGAACGCTGTGGAAGTCCTTGAGAATTACGGGGATTTTTACTTTTCAGAGCAAGGCACCTACCTCAGAATGTTTGGAGGGACTAAAGCTCCATACATTTTGCCACAGCATGCCACAGATTATGTGGTCCTTAAGGAAGCAGTAAGACAAATCTTCCTGGATGGAATTGGAGCAATGCTCCACAAACAACATAAGGATTCCTTTCCCCCTCTACCTTTCTGCATAGGTGCTTACAAGTTCTCGAGGGTTGCCTCAGCCGAAGAGTTTGTTCAGGAGCTGAAAGCCTTCCACTTCAGTGAGGTGATCTTCCACAGGAACGACAGGAAGGGAAAAGTGGCCGAGCATTGTAGGGAAATCTACGCTCATTTTGAGTACTCTCACTATCCCGATGCCGAGGAAGAGTTATTCAGGGGTATCAGCAACATGGCTGAGCTGTGAACCTTTCGCCAAGGCAGTGGAGCAAGTTCTAGCTCCACCAAGATCCAGAAGACCAGCCAGTAGAAGGAGAAAGAAGCTGATGATGCCCGAGCTCAGGAAGAGCTCAGATTAAGAGAGGAAGCCAGGTTGCAGTAGGAAGCTGAAGTGGCAAGAATACAACAAGAAGCCGAAAATGAAAGGCTGCAGAAAGAGGCTGAGGAAGCCCAGCAGCAAAAAGAGGCTGAAGATGAAAGGCAACAGAAAGAGAATGAAGATCAGCTGCAAGCTGAACAAGCTGAGGTAGAGCAGAAAGCAGAAGAAGAGCGGAAAGCAGGTGCAGATGCCCAAGAAAGTGGATCCGATGTCCAAGAAATGGAAATAGAAGCACCTCAAGCAGGTGGCTCTGGTACCCAAAATGTGGAAACAGATCCAGCTCAGGGAGTCCGGACCCCACCAGCTGAAGAAGAAATAGACATTATGGACCTCCCAATTGTCCCGTACACTCCATCAGGAAAACATATGGTGTCTAGGTGGAATGAATTTGTCTATGATAAGAAAAGGAAAGCAATGGTCCTCAAATCGGAAGAAAGGATCAAAAGTCCCTTCCAGGAGGACGTCATTACCCACCGGGAGGTCACTATAATGCGGAATACAGATAAAGATCCCTTTCCTATGGCATCCGCAGTTGTAGAAACAACAAAAGCATCACTGGACAATGTAGGTGTTATAGTCAGAGAAAATGAATTGACAAAAAAGAGAGCTCGTACGCTACAATAGACTGCGGCTAATGAGCAAGCCTACAGAGATCTTGTGGTGAACAAGTATAATTGCCTGTACGCCGAGCATAAAGAGCTGTCAGACAAATATAACCGGTTAGAGGAAGAGAAGGAGCAGCTATCAGTCCTGATGATGATTGAAGAAGCAGAAAAGAATGATGTAGTAGCCAGAGTGTCCCAGCTTGAAACAGACAAGCGGGCATTAGCTGAGCAATTAGAGCAAGCTGAGAGCAGAACGATGGATATATCTCCCTTCCATGAGCTGTCCTGCAATATCCTGAAGCAAATGCATGACACTCAGGATCTAATCACTAATGAAGTTTGCAAGCTCAAGGCCATGGTGGTCAGGTTAAAAGAAATTAATGCGGAGGCCCATAGGCTCAAAGCCAAGCATACCCGTGTCAAGGCAAATATCCTGAGCCAGATAGAATGGCGAGAAGGAAAGGGGGATTTCCCCACACATCTCCCATTCAAATCTGTGGAGGGTTTTAATGAAGATGTGGCCCTTTTGGACTTCTGCAGAAACTGTGGCAGTAAGCTAATAGCCAGTGTGCAAGGGACAAGGGATAGGATCAACGGTTTGTATCAAAGGATCCAGGGAGTGCATGATAGGTGCAAATTGAATTTCCCGCAATCTCTCGATGACTTCCCAGATGAAGAACAACGCTTGGATGAACTAAAGGAAGAACTGGGCATCCAAACCGAATACGTGAAGAAAATCGATGTCCTAGCAATTGACGACCTCCAACATTATATTGGAATGTCATCAGTCCACAGCCACTTGCTTAAAGAAGTACATCAAGCTGTAGTGACGGAAGTTCAAGGCATTGGAGCAGAGCTTAGAAAAAATGTGACTTCTCAGAAAATCCTGCTCCCTACTTCCGCAAACATAGTCATAAGGGACACTGGCATCTGGTATAATTATATTGCAGAGGTGGAGAAAAAAGCAGAAACAACAGCTGCATCAGCTGGCTCATTTTCCTCTCTCCCTGCAGCAATAGAAACAACAGTGGGCTCAACTCCTTCTTCCCAAGCCATTCCAGCAGCAACAGTGAGCTCAATTCCCTCTTCCCCAGCAGTGGCAGAAAGTCCAGCCAGCTCAATTCCTTCTTCCCAAGTAGAAGCAGCAGCAACTGTTAATTTGAGCGACCCTCTTCCAGCAGAAGCTCACGCACAGGAGTGAAATCGCTGATTTCAGAATATTATTTCTGATGTGTTGTAATTTTAAGCTCTCAAATGTGTAAGGAAAGCGTGAGCTATGGGACAGCTGTCCATTTTCTTTTGTTAAATATTTTTGTAAGAGAAGTAGTCACATTTTTGGTCTATTATAGAAGAAATTCCTGTAGGTGACAAGTGGAAAAGGCCAGGTGGCAGCCCAAAGGGCATTTTTGTAATTATAAATAGAAGTTAGGAAGTAGGGAACATGACTTTTTGCAGGGATTTAATTTTCAAACCTATACGAGCTATCTTGTATTGGTTCTAAGAAAATTGAGTTTTTCTAATAAAAGCCTGGAGATGGACGTTTTGCATGGGAATGAAAGATGGATGTGTATTGGACTATTCTGGTGACTTCCATACTGTAATGTGAGATCTTTCTTGTTATCTGAACTATTTCTTTGCAACAAATGATTTTGCTTCTTTCTGTGCAAACGATTTCTCCGTTTCATGAGCAGTGAATGTGTTTTATATTAAATCAGAAGCTATCTTCTGATATCTTTATCTTTGCTGTAGCTTTCTCTTTCTGATTTAATGGCTATCCATTCTTTCTTTAAGATAACTCCTATAGCTCATTGTTCATGCCTTTAAATTTGCTCCTTGCAGGGATCATTATATTTCTTTCAGTTTGTTTTACACTTAGATCTGTTTCTTTCATTCTTTCCATCTAGATTAGATAATTTTTCCTCTTTCTTTGATGAGTAATGAAATGTGTCATTTACAATGAGAAGCTATCTTCTGAGATCTTTTATCTGGCTGTAGTTTTATCTTTAAGATTCAATGGCTGTCTGTTCTTTCTTTAAAGATAACTCTTACAGCTCATTGCTCACACTTTAAATACATTCCTTGCAGGGATAGTTAGATATATTCCAGCTTTAGACTTAGATCTATTTTCTTAGTCTTGCATCTAGATTAAATATAATAGGTGGATCGGGCCATAACCGGTACAATTGGAATAAAAATCCAAATCCTCGGTTGCCAGAACTGCTAACCAGACGGATTCCCTATACCAAACGGGAGATAATCTAATTGGGATCATCTCTTGGGGAGAATCCCTTTCTGATTGATGTTACGATATCCGAGGCATCAACAAAGTGATGTTAACTAAATGCTCAAGCCTAGTATTCCATTTGCTGCTAAAATAATAATTTCTATTATTTTAAATACTAAAATGCATTTTCCTGTGCAAATGGTCTAAAATAATAATTTCTATGATTTTAAATGTATTTTCATGTGCAAATGGTCTAAATGCATTTTGTAAGTTTTTATGCATAATGTTTAACAATTAATCCCTTCTAGTACCTAGGTACCACACCGCTGGGGCCATCTGTACTTTATGCTCTTCTGTCGACATGGTACCACTCCGTCGGGTCCACACGTCCGTTTTTTTTTCGTTTATTGGCAAGGTACCACATCGTCGGGTCCTTGCGTCCATAATTTTTGTTTATCGACAAGGCACCACCTCATTGGGTCCTTCCGCCGATATCCTTTCGTTTCATCTAACTTGCGGGAAATTCATGTAGGGATTTAGCATCCGTTACCTTGAATCCTCCATTTACACGCTATTGGAGACTAATGGCACTGAGGAGTAACTCCATTCTTACTACGCGCCCCCCAACTCGTACATGACCAACTCCGTCATGGTCCATCTCGTACGACCTCACGCTTCCCTTGAGTAAGCAGTTTAGTGCTTCTCTACTCATGCATGGAATTCTGTTGGAAGTCGACACCGTCGTCATTCTTCCGTGTGTGATTTATCCGCACTCTACGACCCTATAATTCCTTTGTGTGTCCGTCAGTGATCCGTTTCACCTGTCGCTACACACATTCTCAAAAACACATATTAATAGTCCTGTCCTCATTCATCATAATCATTTTATAACATGCTAAACGTTAAGCAATTTCAGTTTACTCATAATATCATATATCTTGTTAACCAGTAAGGAATTACGTCACTTGTATTTCTTTCGTTTACATCACATAATTCATCATACAGCTAATCAGTAGACAACATGCTATTTTTCAATTAGATAATTATTCACTTTCATAACTGTCACACAATTTATTAATTTATTCAATATGGGTCATCATGCACATACTCAGTAAATAATTAAGGAGTCCTTCTATTGAAGTTTTAATAAGTCGGGTCACTCAACAAATGCCCTCAAGGTCTATAATAGTTTAGGGGCACTACATACACCCCTCCTTATATAGAAATTCATCCTGAAGTTAAGTCTTACTGTACTTCCATGGTGAGTTTCACTTCCTTTTCACAATCACGTCTTTTGTTGTCATCTTCCAATTTCATCAGTAATTTTATGTACTGAACTTCTCGTAATATTTTGCCCAATAATTTCCACTAATGAATTCAGTTTCAAACACTTCTCGAAGGTGTCATTAGATAGTGATCTAGTATACTTATATAATTTATCCTTTCATTCACTTTTGTCAATAACCTCATGTCTTTGTTGAGGGAATCCGTTTCCCATTGATATTTTGTTCTCCAAATTTCATGTATGTTTCACTCTCTCAACCTTTTACCCTAGAAATGGAGAAAGAAGGCTTTTGGTGTCTTTCTAATTAGCCTTAGCATGATGATAACTAAAATTCCCCAAGTTGATTCCTTCACTCATTATGCATTCTCCATTCTTTTCCTAAGATCCTCATCCTATATGGATTCTTCCATCATATTGGTATTCACTTTTTGGTTGAATTCCGTCCAGATCTTTCCTAATTAAGGTTTGTGTAAGGTCAATTCAGTAATCTCATGAATAAGATTTTTCTTTAATAGCTATAGGTATCAAGAATACATGTATTTTATAATCAAATAAGCACAAATATAGTTTTCCTTTCGAACAACTCATATATTGTCGTAATTCACTGAAACTTTACCAATTATAATTGCATGTTTATACCTTTTTCTCTTCCCAAATTTACAAACCCATAAACATGTTCCAAGAGATGACCCTGGCATTTGGCTAACCATGTCATTCCTTCTTTACAAACCTGTAATCCTTCTTAAGAATATTTTGTGATTTTCTCTCGCATAATTAGATTTCGTAAGTAATCATATAGTTCACAAGATTAGTAGAAAAAAAATTCTTAATCATCCTCTCCTTAGGTTCTCTCCCACATTTTATGATAAGCATTTAAACATAGTTTCAATTCACCCTAGACATCCTTACACTTTCTATACTTAAGGATATACAATTATCCGTCCCTTCTTTTTCTGAAGTGTCAGTGTATTCATTTACATCGTAGATATATGCTTACATCTTATTTACTAGGTGATCCAATGCTTGATGTATATATGTACTCATGCAATATTTTCTTGGGGACTTGAGCTTCATAATTATTATAGTTCTCAATTTAAGCTTTCCCTGTCAATCCGGACATGTAATCTTAAGAATTTATGAACCAATTAATAATATAGAGCATTATGCAGTAATAGTATTTATTTCGTTTCCGGTATCCCATGCAATATGTCAATCCCATTAACAGAATTTTTTGATCTGCAAACACCCTTTCAATTTCAGGGTGGGTGCCGCATACCATTCTGTGAACTTCCGACAAAAACCAATTTCGGGTCTCTTCATTTTCTGGTTCATCAATATCATTGTTATATCTCCGTAATTTGTCAGTATCTAAGGAACATCTTTCACACTTGAGTATCTCCCTTTCCATCATCCATGTCTTGCATTTAAGTCGCTTAGAGTAAGTATATGCTGTAATCCATCATGATTAGTTTTTGTTTCGAACTTCCTTCCGACTAAAGAGTTTCATCGGCACAAATCATTATTGTTATCTCTATGTCATGGGCCACTCAGTTTCCTCCATGTGGTTGAAATCTTAGGGAAGTGTGAGTAATCATCCTCTCTTTATGTGTTTAATACTCACCCTAATTATATCTTTCCTTCTATCTGTACTTACTAGAACATCTCAGTCTATGTCAGGGGCTCTTAATATAGGTGTTGGTGACAATAGTTTGTTTAGTGAAAAATCCCCCATGTACGCTAGAGGGTGTTGTCCGTTCCCATATTGCTTCTGTCATTGCAGGATATTCTGCAACTCTTCCACCCTAAATGATGTGACCTGAGGTAATGATTAACCTCCTCCTCTTGATTCTGATAGAACAAATACTCTTTTAAAATTTCTGTATAAATGGTTCCCTCCTAAGTACTGTAGTACTACTCTTAAGTGTTCATCTTATTCTTCTAGTGTCCAAGGACAACTCAGCTTACCATCCAAAATACTCGTACAAATCTATTCGTAATAATAAAATATAATTAGCGACACTTTAACTCTCGTAAATATACTCTAAAGTTTTTGCGGAAGTTAACTGACTAGTTTTCATGGTCTGGTCAAGGTTCGACCAACTCTGATACCAAATGTAGAGGCCTGCTTTTTTATTTTTTTTACTTATACACCACTTGTCCATTAATATAATAAACTTATATAAACAACATCCCTACAACCTACAAATTGTCCGTTCTACTTTGCTTAACTCATTGCATTTATATAGTTGATAAAGTAAGATATCATAACAAGGCCTTAACATCTCATATATATATATATATATATATATATATATAGATCTCTTCTATTTTCCCATACCTCAATTATAAAAAGGATAAAATACATTGTACCACAAGATCCTATCATATGCTACCTATACATCTTTTCCCCTTCTTCATAGTTAATCATATCTATATAATTAATAGAATAAGACAATATAGCAAGATCTTAACGTCTCCTATAATTATCTTTTCTACTTTTCTATACATATCACAATTTAAAATGGATAAAATATGTTATATTATAAGATTCGATCATATCCTTCTTATATATCATTTCTCTTCTTCATAGTTGACCATATATAATTGATACAACATGATAATATAACAAAACCTTAACATCTCCTATAATTATTTTTCTTTTCTTTTCCATACTCTACACATTATATAATTTATATCAAAAACCAATATTAAATATACTTTGCTCCTTTTGTGATCATCCACATTGTGTATTTTGACATAACAATTTTTAACATGTTCTTTATAAATAAAGCAAGACTTACTCTACTTTTCTCTTTTCATACTCAACTACATTATGTATATTGATATAAATAATACTAGCATTTTCTTTTATAATTAAAAACAAGACATTAAAACACTTTTCTCTTTTCATACTCAAACATATTTATATATTAATGTCTAATGACCATGAATCCTAACCTATAGCTCAAATGCATTTGAATGTGATAAGAACAAAAATATATATTATGGAATGTATCGGAAATAGATTATAATCATCACACTAACCGAGTTATTTAAAGTAATGTAAGTCAATTGAATACAAGTATATGTAACCATTATGTTAATAAAATCCTTACCCTTTTTATGCATCTTCAATTTGTATGTAAGCTTGTATCTTCAACTTAATTGAAATAAATGTAATCTAACAAAATTTCCCAAAAAGTTCTTATAAAGTTTAAAGTCCTAATCTAACCCATATTTACTTCAGCACTAAAAAAATTGTACATGATTCGAATGCAAAATATATATATAGGATAATTTTAGTACCTCTCACCATACTATGGAGGTGGTATATTTATCAAAAGCATTGTACATAGGTTAAGCTCATAACTTCACTGTATTTGATACTAAATATAAACTAACATATTCGTCGAGAGTATTTTAATGATGATTACACTATTTTCGTAATGTCTTCTAATTATTTAAGAACTAAGTACACATAACTTATCATGAAAAAATATATTTATATATCTACGATCGTAATCAGGGACCAAGCCTTCCCAATGCTTTTAATTGAGTGATATACAAGAAATACTAGTTCAATAGGGTGCAATTATGAAGATGGGTAACATTACGTGAGAATCGAGTGCCCAAAAAACGTAGCGGAGGTTATTCGGCCGAATAATTAGATTTATTTGGTCGATTAATGTTATTATTCAGCCGAATAACTATTATTATTCAGCCGAATAACCCATAAGTTATTCGACCGAATAACTAGTAATGGTTCCTCGTTAAAATTAACGGGGACCTCGAAGTGTGTGCGAGGCAGTGCCCGCCGAAAAAAATATTTGGGTTTGTTAGTTTATTCGACCGAATAATTATTCAGCTGAATAAGTATTCAGCCGAATAATGTTTCTGCATAAAAACCCAGCTGCGGCCATTATTCTTCATTTTTTCTACCAACAGCTTTGGACCCCACCTGTCCCTCCTGTGGACCCTCTCCTGCATATGGACCCTGCTTTGACCTCGCCTGTTTATCTTGTGGACTCTCTCCAGGCTGTGGACCCTTTAACTCCTATGGACCTTCTTCTCCTTGCTGCTATCATCGACGATACGCCACCCCCACTCTCGCCACCCTGTCGAATTCGCCATCCACCACCTTTTCGACATTCACCATCTTGCCACCCTTTCGACATCCGCTACCCCGTCGGATCCGCCACCACCTCATCCACCATTTGGCTTGTAGGCGTGGAGGTTACAGCTTTGGAGTGGAGTTGGTAGCGGGTTGATCGGCCATGGTTTTTTTTTTTTTTTTTTTTTATATATTTTAGTTACGGTTTTGGTTTCGTTTTTTTTTTGTTTTCTTTTGCTAATTAATGTTGTTGCTGTTTGAAGGACAATCTGCTTCGTTCGGCGAGTTGGTGTTCGGCTCTAGTTCGGCGTGTTGGTGTTGGTGTTCGGTTCTGCGAGTTTGTGGCTTGCTCCTGTTTGTGGGGTTCGACGAATTGCTGTCTGCGAGTTAGTTTTCGTCAAAATAACAGGTATGCCCTTAAAAACTTAATAAAATCTTAATTGAATTATGAAACAAATAGATTACATTAAAAATATGAAATCTTACTTGTAGTAGATGATAATGTGGTTGTACATCAATTGATTATAGTTGTTTGCACTGTAATTAGAAACAATCTCAAAATAGAACCAATTTAGTTCTGGTCAATAATGAATTACTTGCAATTGAATTACAGAAAATAAGGAATAAAATTAAATAAAATAGGGTTAGATTATATAAATCATTTTTATCTTTATTCCAGTGCTTGTAATATGATGATAATATACAACATTTTTAGGGGTGAGAATTTTGACTTTTTTCCTCTAAAAAAATATTATAATTTTATATTATTGAAATCATATGTACCAAGACCATGAGCTTTGCTTTAACATGTGGGAACTTTTACATACCTCGTCTATATCGGATTGAAAATTAAAAATTTGATTATATTATTTCATTAAACTATCAGCCGATTAGATTGGATTAGTTCATTAAATTAGCATTTGTTTTACAAAAAAGAAACCATTAAAAAGCTTTGTTAATGACTAGCGTATGAAAGTAGACAAGTTCACATATACAATGGCACTCAACGTACATGGCCGTGTCTATAAGTATGCTCAATCCATGTTTTATGATCTTTAATGTCTTTTGCTGTCCTTGCAAGGCTGTTTTATTTTGTCATGTTTATATATGAAAAACCGGTTCCCTTCGATAAGTATGTTACACCATTTTTTTTCTTGTTTTTTATAATATGAGAAGAGAATTTTAAGAGTATCGCAGCTCAGACTGAGATTTTAAAATTTAATTGATGATTATGTTTTAGGTATATAGTATGTATACTAACACTACGTCACGCGAACCAAAGATCAGTTAATAATAAATACTCCTTTATATTTCTGACAGTAACACTTTAAAGTGATACAATTTTCTATTTCTAGGCCAAATTAATAAACAGACAGAAGCTAATGAGATTTACAAGTTTAGTAACAAGTGTTTAAATAATTTAAGATAGAGATCTATAATTTCTGTTTCAGTCACTATTATAGTGATGATTTACAAAGTGGAGGGGCTTCTTGAACTCTGTTCATGAACAGAGTTCTTGAACTATGTTCATGATATGTATGGTGAAGCTCCAATACTATAACATGGATAATATCAATGAATGTTGTATGTAAAGATCATCTTTTGTTCTTCCATTCATATAGAGAAATGAGTAGATGATTATGATACGATGCACTCACTATTTATAGCTTTTGGTTGTGATCAAATTGCAATAGTAATTTTTTTGTAAAGATCAGCTTTTAACTATATTGGTTCCATTCATTTAAGACATAAAAAACACTTAAAACATTGGCACATTAATTCCTCATACATCCAACAATATTAGCTATACTCATTTTAATAACTATTAGATATTAGGTATATCTAGGTCCTTATTTAAGAACTTAGTTTCTTTAGTAGCTAGGTCTTAGAATTTGTATAATTAACATGTAGAATTTGAATATATTATCAGTTGATAGTTGTGTAAATTTAGATATCATATCAAATGGGAAGAGGAGATTAAAAATTTAGAGATAATAATGAATATTGTTGGTGGTTACTCTTATTAATATTTAGAAGTGTATTGGTAATTATCATTTATCATTTATTATTGTAGATAATATTTGGCTTATATTATATTAGTAGTTGTTATATTTGAGATATCATTAATACTTTAAAGATAGTAAAAACCTTGTTGGTGGTTACTTTTATTAATATTTGGCTTATCTCTAGGTTTTTATTTAAGAACTTAGTTTCTTTAGCAGCTATGTCTTAGAATTTGTAGAATTAACATGTAGAATTTGAATATGTTATGAGTTGATAGTTGTGTAAATTTAGATATCATATCAAATGGAAAGAGAGGAGTCTTCGAGGAAAAAGCGTATGAGGTCATCACATTCATTGGGAGTTGGTGTTCCAATTGATAATCGAAGGTTTTCGAATTTGTTAGGATATTCCTATACTCCATCCTAGTCCCACCAGTATTTTGATCCTTTACATTTTCAGTCATGCATGCACCTTTAGGGTTTGCATGCATTCTAGGGTTTGCATGCATTTTGCATGTATCCCAGTCATCAGTCCAGCACCTAGCCCTCAGTTAGCCAGCCCCCAAGAGCTTCTCACTATTCAGTTTTATCCCTCCAGTTGCTTAATGCGCCCTTCTTCCTTGATTTTAGGGAGCAACTCGCCCTTCTTCACCTACCAGTCCAGTTGTCACTCAGTTACAGTCAGTTACAGTCAGTTACACTTAGTTACATTGAGTTACACTCAGTTACACTCAGTTACAGTCAGTTACAGTCAGTTACATTGAGTTACACTCAGTTACACCTACCAGAGTTAGTTTGATTGATGGTTGACAGTTACTTGAGCATTGATGACTCCACTGATGATGATGAAGACTTCCAGTTGCACTTCGATGATCATGAGGACACCTAGTTGTGCTTTGATGACACTCTATTAATCTTATGATCACTCTGAGAGGCTAATTCGAATTGCCACCTTAGGCATTCGAATCCTCTCTACCATTGTACTATTTATTTGTCCATACTATGATTAATTAATTAGTGTGTGTGAAGTATTATTGCTTCTATCTGAGTTCTACTATACCATATTATTCTGTTGCTCATTATACTGTATTGTTCACTCTTCTTCTATTTTCCTGCTTAATCATAATTACTCTTGTGAGGTATACATCATCTCTTAGATCTGCTGTGAGGATTTTCACATGGTATCAGAGCATGTTGAGAGTATTGTTTATCTCCATTCTTGAGAGTTTTTTGCAGGTTATTACCAAGATTTCGAGTGTAGCAGTTGCAGCAGTTTCTGCATTTTTACAGCAGTAGCAGTTGCAGTTATTCTATATTGTTTTTGTAGGTCCTCTACAGCTTCTATGTATTCATCAGGAATTACTCCTCTTGATCCACTCCACTATGATGAATGGAAACCAAGAATGATAGCAGACTTGAAGATCCATGATCTTTTTATTATTATTATTTTGAAAGAGAGTTCGAATCCCCTGAAGAGAAGATTGACTGGTTAAATAAAAGTGACATGCACTTTCAAGCAATAATGTTTTCTTTATTTGCACACCAGAGATTCCAATTCAAATACCGTAATGGTGTTGAAACTCCAAAGGAGTTATGGACTCCAAAAGAGATATGGGCTCACATGGATGGAAAATTTGGCAGAGAGAATGAAGGACTTGGTCCCAACCCATTCGAAAGAAAACAAAGTGATGCATTCACTCCTCTTGATGGTCTCTCAGATCATGCACCAGTATCATTTCATATTGAAGTTGTTGACAAAGAACTTGCAGATTCTCCACTCATGCTCAAACTTTCTTCTCTTTCTATGCCAGCTCACACTCTAGATATTGCAGAAGGTCCTAAATCCTCTCTTGCACCAGAGTCTGTTGGTTTGCATCATGATCACATGATTATTTCGGAGGTCAAAATAGCTATTGAAGGTAATGCATTCGCTCCTCTCTAGCTATCTCCTCTTTTATACTACTATATGATCATAATTCCATGCTTTCAGAAGGTCATTGAAGAATATGGCAATTGCCATTCGCTTGGGAAGATTTCTCATGCATCTCATGGTTTTGATCTCACCCCTGTTGGTTCAAAGGAGATCTCAAGAAACTGTGGCCATTAGCTTGGGATAATTTCTCATGCATCTACTGGTTTTGATCTCACCTCTCATGGTTCAAAGGATATCTCAAGAAACCATGATTCAAGTCTTGGATCTAATTTGGATTCTAAGCAATTAATGCTTGGGATAATTTCTCATGCATATGATAGTTTTGATCTCACCCCTGCTGGTTCAAAGGAGATCTCAAGAAACTGTTTTTTAAGTCTTAAATCTGATTTTGATTTCAAGCAAACATGTAATAGTTATTTTTGGCATAATCTCACCCATGGTGGTTCAAAGGAGAAGACAAAAGATTATTGCACTTTCACAAATTCGATCCTACCTCAGCTGATTCGAATCACAAGTTCAAGGATCATTCTCATACTATTGGATTTGTTCTCATCACATTCGATCTGAAGAGCAAGTACAAGCACATGTTTTTTGAGCATGATCCACTTCTTCCCAAGAAGAAGATACCTCCAGACATATGACCAAGCATCACACATGCTTGAGTTTGGAGCATTTATTTTTTATGTGTGCCTTACAGTCTATTTTTTGAGGAGGGGGTATGTTTCCCATGAAATTTTTCCACTTCCTTGGTTTATTGATTGTTATTATTCATTGTATTGGGTGACCTTTGGTCTTAGTTACCAGGGCCCAGGATGGATTAAGGGGGGGTGTTAGGATATTCCTATACTCCATCCTAGTCCCACTAGTATTTTGATCCTTTACATTTTTAGTCATGCATGCACCTTTAGGGTTTGCATGCATCCCATTCATCAGTCCAACACCTAGCCCTCAGTTAGCCAGTCCCCAGGATCTTCTCACTATTCAGTTTTAGCCCTCCAGTTGCTTAATGCGCCCTTCTTCCTTGATTTTAGGGAGCAACTCGCCCTTCTTCACCTACCAATCCTGTTGTCACTCAGTTACAGTCAGTTACAGTCAGTTACACTTAGTTACATTGAGTTACACTCAGTTACACTCAGTTACACTCAGTTACAGTCAGTTACACTCAGTTACACTTAGTTACATTGAGTTACACTCAGTTACACCTACCAGAGTTAGTTTGATTGATGGTTGACAGTTACTTGAGCATTGATGACTCCACTGATGATGATGAAGACTTCCAGTTGCACTCCGATGATCATGAGGACACCTAGTTGTGCTCCGATGACACTCTATTGATCTTATGATCACTCTGAGAGGCTAATTCGAATTGCCACCTTAGGCATTCAAATCCTCTCTACCATTGTACTATTTATTTGTCCATACTATGATTAATTAATTAGTGTGTGTGAAGTATTATTGCTTCTATATGAGTTCTACCGTACCATATTATTTTGTTGCTCATTATATTGTATTGTTCACTCTTCTTCTATTTTCCTGCTTAATCATAATTACTCTTGTGAGGTATACATCATCTCTTAGATCTGCTGTGAGGATTTTCACAGAATTCACCTCGGGATTCAAGTTTACTGTATAGTTCACATTCATCCGATCATCGTCAAGGCGATAGGGGTACATATGATTCCCCTCTATCTTCTGTGGGAGAGCGTCAATCTCGACCTTCTGTCGGTATGAACATTAATGTTTCAATACATGTATAATTTGTATTTTTGCGTGTTCAGAAAGTTTGTACATGGTTAAACACTTGAATCTGGTTGTATTTGAAGTAGAGTGAGGTTCAGAAGATGTGCGTAATTCTACAGAGAGGGAGGAAGATCGAGCAAGGGGGACAGATGATGGAATAGGTGTGGGTTCAGAGCAGGGTCCTGAAGAGGCTCCTCAAGATAGGACGACATATGTTCCACTAGTTGATGGTTGTACACCCATAACAACGTATCCATATGATTTACTTGATGAGCTTCCATGGGAAGGTGGTGTTCAACAAACTACCCTTGAAAGTTATAGATTCCACTACGACAAGTTGCAAAATGATCTTTCTAGTTTGGATCTCCCTCTAGAGAGCAAATAAAGTCTAGAGATTGTTTTGGGATCATTGCAAAAATTCATTGAGGCATATGAGGATCTCAGACCAACTATGAATGGTTTTGTTGATTTGAGGCAGAGGCGAAGGGAACAAGTGATGGATCCAAACAAGTGGGAGGTTGTGAAGGAGAGAGTGACCAGAGAATAGGCCAATTCATTGTTTAATTTCAAAGAAGGCCTAAAGCGAAAAATATTGAAATTGCAATATTTCAAGCATCCTGAACTTGCACATCTAATATATGATCGGTTTCTTATAGCCTATGGTCGATTTCCATGGAACGATGAGGTTCCTAACTATTTTGCTAGATTTTTTTATGCGGAGTTTTTTTTAAATATGAAGCCAAACTTTATTGATCTTCATTCTGAATTTTATGGAGTTGGAAAGGGTCGAATACATAATCGAAAAGGTGCTCTTAGAGACCCTACATCTCTTTGACCTCCACCCCAAATATCTCGCCCACCTAGGCTTGTGGCATTAAGATCGGAGATGGAGCCCACATCCCAACTTGGGACAATTGCAAGGTATTTTGTTGCCGATGGTTTAGCATCGACATTTGTTGGAGTAGATGTGGGATTGGGTCGAGAGAGGGCTCATGCCACTATTCGTCAAAAGTTTGTTTACAAAACGAATGATGGGGTAGATGGAATAAGCATTGGAGATCTCAGGGCTTATGCCAAGGTTTGTCGCGACATAGCTTCAGATGTTATATCCAATGACACATCGAGTATATGAGAGGTTTGTTGATTATGTTATGACAATCTATTTAATCTTTTATTCATTTTGAATTGAACTTTTTGAACATTATATGTATGATATTATGTCTTTTTTGATGTATAGTAATAAGTACATTATGTAAATGTTTATTGGTTGCAGTTTTTCAGAATGATGAATGCACATAATTTTCGACTCTCTACTAGTGAAAATGTAGAAAATGTAGAGCATTTTGGAGAGATATATTTATTATTTACACATTTATATTTATGTTTGAACTTGATATATATTTTTTTTTTGAATTTTAATTCATCTATGTATCTTATTGTTAATTTGACTTATCCATGTAGGTTTCTTTATATTCAAACTTTTTAGATGATTTTCTATCTCTTATGAGCTAATGATTTTAATTTTTTTGTTTCGGTTTTAAGATAATTGCTTAATTTTAGTTTGTTTTGATTGCACTATGTTTTATTTATTAAAAAAATTTAAATTTTAGGGAAGAGAACATATGGAAATTGCTGGTGAAAATATAGGTTCCTTGATGGATGTGGATATTGGCACCAAGGTAATTTTGTTCATAATTGAAGTGATTTCTGATATAAGTTTAATATTTTAATTTTTTGAATTTAGTTTAAAATTGTTTAAATAATTTATGAGATTCATAAATTCCTTTTATACATGTTGCAACTTGGGTCTCTTCGATCTTTTCGAGGCAAAGAGAAGACTCCAGTGGAGGATAGTGGTGGTGGACGTGCATTTGGAGAATTTGAGATAATTTTGTTAATAATTGACTTGTTCTTTGATATATAAGTTTAATATTTTAATTTTTTGAATTTAGTTTAAAATTGTTTAAATAAGTTATGATATTCATAATATGCTTTTATACATCTTGCATGTTGGGTTGAGTCCAAGGGAAGGCCCTAGTGGAGGATAGTGGTGGAATTTTTTTGTTTGTTTGTTGATATATATATTGCAGTTGTCTTGGACATCGAAGAGATTTATTTTTGGATTATACATATGTACATTGAACTCACATGTTCATGAACTTTTTTTTTGGATTATATACATGTACATTGAAGTTACATATTTTGTATTTGCTTTAAATGATCTAACTTTTTTGTTTGTTAATTATTTAGTGTATTTGCATTAAATGATCTAACTTTTTTTTTGTTATTTATTTAGCATATTTGGTGTGTAAATGTTTAGAATATGTTTTTGCATGTTTATGAATGTATGTGCAGTGCCCTTACTAGGCACTGGGTCTCTATTTGTATTTTCCTGTAAATACCAAGTTTTCTCTTATGTTTTCTGGAAAAATTCAACCGTCTATGTCTCTGTTATCTAAATGATTATATGTCTCTGCAATTTAAGTAAACATAAACTTAAATCTTTCATTTCAACTCTGTTCTTTTAACATGCATAATCTGAAAATAAAAGAAAATACATTTATTTAAGCTAGCTCAGTAAAATACTTGGACCCATAGACTTGCAGTAAGACAAGAAGATTTCTGCAGTGGATTCTGTAGGTTCCCTTAGCAACCCAAAATGATGTGTCCACCCTGTCGATCAGCTATTATCTTGCTGACCCTAGGAAATCAACAGATTTCCTAGCCCCCGAGCCCACAGATCGATAATCCCGACAACAACGTCCCTTTGCACCTTGCCATAGCTCAATGGTAATATTTCTCTGAGTTAACCCCCTCCTCAGTCTTTGAGTTTCCCACCTCCTCAAAGCTTCGAGTTATCCCCCTCCTCGGCAATTCCTCCTTTTTTTTTTTACAAAAGACTAAGTGTTCCTCTCCTCCAAAACCAACCCCCAACTACTAGGTTAAAACTCCTCTTTATAGAAATCTTTTCCTCCATAAATTCATAACTTCCTTATCACTCCACCGCCCTATCTGTCATGGTTTTTTTTTTTTTGGAAGTACAAATCATTAATGCATCCCCCTTTTTCAAGGTAAAATGATGATGATATATTATTTTAAACCATCTAAATTTCTCTTGAGTAGTGGAATTATTTAATACTTTATTTAAACAAACCCTTTTTATTTACTTGGAATGGTTCTATTAATTAATTGAATGAATAATCTATTTAATAATTTATTCAATCCACTATGCTTTATAAAAAGGATTATTATCATTATTATTATCAATTAAATAATAATAATAATGTAATAATAATAACAATAATAATTAATAATATTAGTAATAAATTTAATTGTGAATAGTAATTAAAATATTTATTTGTTTAATCGATAAGTGTCAACATAGTACTTCTGGGTATGAATAATGAAATATAATTAATGGTTTAATTAATCATAATCAACAATTATATCGTACATTCTTCTAGTATTAATGTTTAACTATTATACTTCATGGTGAAGACACATTCACTTGAGGATACTTGTGATTAATGACACTTATTTTAATTGTTCATTACAATGTTTACACACAAAGACTAATTAACTTAATTTACACATTCGAACTTGATAATCTTTTACTAATTGAGTCATTCACTAAATACTTAATTGAGTTATCTATGATAACTTATAACATTGTTAAATCTTGAAAAGTATGTTGTAAACCAATATTATTGTGCATGGGCATAATGTGCATGCGTGGCCAGCGTATGCACAAGACGGACATGTACTATAAACATACGTCATATTTCCTATGCACAACAGCTAACTAATACTAATAATACCTTATGCAAATTGAACAAGTATACATTCATCATAAGATTACTAAAACATCATCGGTTATTTTATCGATTAACCTTTGTAGGACCCCTCCTTTAGGGTCCCCTCGAAATGAACCTGAAACTTTAACAACTTCATACAAACAAATTAGCCATCATAGTTATTGGAAAAATAAAATAAAAAGCGTGAATAACTTAACAAAAATAAGCAAAACCTTAACCTCTCAACCCGATCCGGCTGGTCCATTGTCGCCTTCGTCTTCCGTAGGATCCCTCCAGCAAAGCTCGTTTAACCGTAGGCGAAGCAACCGTTAGCTTCGCTACCCAACCATAGGCTCATGCTTTCAGTCGCATGGCCTCCCCCGAGCTTTGGGTCGTAGAGCTCACACAAGTATTTCAGAAATTCAGCTTGGGCTTCCCTTCCCACCAAGATTTCTAAGCCAAACCCTTAGATAGCAGCAAGTCTTTGAGGCATTCGAAAATTACGACAATCGTCCAAATTATGGGGTCCTTTACCCATTCCCCAAGTCTTCCTTATAAAGGAAAATCTCATGCGACACATGTCGCTTCATGCATAATTAATTATTTTTAATTAATTATTTAATTAAAACACTCACCCATCCAAGTGTCAGTTTCTCTAGGAAGTGCACCAACACCCCTAAGTTTGCTCCAGTTTGTCCCCCAGATATTTTAATTAACTCCTAGCTTTTAGTTGACTAGGTGTCTAATCTTAGGATTCTATTTTGCTCCTAAATAATGATTTCTATTATTTTAAATGCTCAACAAAAATAACTTTTCATGTGCAAATGCCTAAATTATTTTTATGCATTTGCTAAGTAATAATCTAGAGTTATTCTCATAAGTTTTTATGCAGTTAAATTTAACAATCAAACTCACTAGGATCACGGTGCCGCGCCGTTGGGCTCCTAGTTCCTTAATTTTAATTCCCTGACATGGCACCACTCCGTCGGGTCCAGTCATCCATGGTTTCCATTCCTTGGCATGATACCGCATCGTTGGGTCCTTGCGTCCATTCTTTCCGTTCTCGACAGGGTACCGCATCGTCGGGCCCTTCTGCCACCATCTTTCCGTTTTGACTTGCGGGAACTCTTGTAGGGATTTTAGGAATCGTTACCATCCATCCTCCGTCTACATGCTATCTAGGGACTAATGGCGCTGAGGAGTGAGTCCGTTCTCACTGCGCGCCCCTCAACTCGTACGTGACCAGCTCCGTCGTGGCCCACCTCATACGCCCTCACGCATTCCTCTTGAGCAAGCGGATCAATGCTTATCTGCTCATGCGTGGTATTCTTGTCGGAAGTCGACATCGTCGTCGCTTCCCCTATGTGTGATTTACCCGTACTCTACGACCCTCCATGTTACTTTGTGTGTCCGTTGGTGAACCGTCTCACTTGTTTCTACACACACTTCTCACAACAAATTATCAGTAGCACTGTTCTCAACAATCATCATCTGGTTTCTAACTCTAGCATTGTTAAACATTTATGATTTATTCAAACTGCTCATTCATCTTATCAAATATACATTTCGTCGCCAAATACATAATCACCATACAGCTAGTCGTTAAGCATTATTCATGTGTACAATTTTCATATCAAAGTTAATCGTTAAACAACATGGAATCGTCCTTTCACAATAACTACCCAAATGCACATATATCAATCAATCGTAATCATAAATATACTCAAAATAAAATCATAGGGTTATTTTATTAATGTTTCAAACAGTCGGGTGACTCAGTAGGTGCCCTCAATGTCTACAGCAGTCTAGGGGCACTACATACACCCCTACTTCTTTAGAACTTCGTCCCGAAGTTCAGAATAAAAATGGAAAGTTATGACACATCTCAGTTGCGTCCTCCCAAATCGTAGAGCTAGGACTGTAACTGTCCTACTGCACTTTGACTTGATCAAACATGGCTAATCATTAAGCAAGATGTAATCAATCAATTATCCCACTCCACATGTATAATTTAATTCCTTAATTCATTTATCAATTATTGTCGTCATTCCCATCTTCAAGCTTTCCTCAATCAGTTAAGACATAACAAGACTCAAGAGACCACTGTATTGAATTTGTTCAGTCGGGTCACTCGACAGGTGCCCTTAAGGTCCACAGTCATTCTAAGGGCATTACATACACCCCCTCTTAAATAGAACTTCGTCCCGAAGTTAATTTTTGTTCTCGTACTTCGACACAAGGATTTACCTTAATTTCTATTCTCATCTTCTTGTCATTCTCTTCTATTTTTCTCCAACAATCAAGGCCCTATGCACTAGTGGTTCTAATCGTAAGTTTTCTTTGTCATACAAAATGGTTCCAATACATCCTCATGAACTCAATCATAACTTCATATAATATCAATCCGATAATACATTCGATAATTGTCAGTCCCAACTAGATTTCCTATATCTCTTATTCATTCACGAGGGTCTACGATGTCCAAATTATCAATAAGTTGCATTGCATCAATGGCCACCCAATAGTTTATCAAACATAACAAATCCAAGCAAGGATTCAAATCTATTTGGTTATCCTTCCTTCAAGATGACAAGGTAAACATCATAAAATATTCGGTAAGATATAATCATAGTTTTAACAAATCAGGAGAGACCCTCTAATAGTCCCAAAAACTAAATTCCATAAGACTACTTCCAAAACCCTTAAATGTTTAGATAATGTTGGTTCCCAATTCGATAAGATTTCAGGCATCGAAATTTAGTGACTTAGTCGAACATAAAAAAAAAATTAACTACCTTGTCAATTCGCTAGTGTCCTAATGTCCAAGTCAAGGAACTCATCATGTCCTTACCTCATTTCCTCATTCCTATTGTCATATGACTCCTTCGATATATTTTCCCTATCTTGTTAGGTATGGGTTGTTGTAATCTCATCGAGTCATATTATGGAAATTAGTCGTATTTCCATTTAGACTTCATCATCTCCGATGAGTAGCATCCTTGCGTTCAACTCGTCGTGTTTATTGTCTACATACTTCGGTTGACAAGATCGTCTTCAATCAACGCTTCGACAGAATCTCCAAGTTCTATGTTCCCATTTATCATACCATGGTCAACTCAAGTTTGTAGTCTTTATATTTCATAAATGGTGTTTTATAAAGCAAAATTCATGTCGTTGAGTTCAAATCATCATGCTGGCTCACCTTTCAAATTTTGAATCAAATCATCCTCTCGACTATCAGTCAAAGCCTCGTAAATGTGAGCATCTTGGTTTCTTGTTATCTAAAATTGTTAAGTTCCCGCCGTCCAGGGGATTTGCCAAATGCATTAACTTGATGTTGTTCTCATTACGTCAAATCCTAGAATATCCTTTGATTTCAATATATCTTTAACCTTGCTTTTCGGTCAATCTTGACTTGTCCATTTAAATTCTCAAATCATATCCCTTACCATCTCCTAAATTTTTCTTTTCTTTTCTTTTCATTTTTCATGGGTCAATCAACCTATATATTGTTATTGTTTACAAGCAACATTATATAAGCATATAAGTGCATAAAGTCACCTCTAACCCATTTATATGTTATCTTCTACGTTCCCCATTATTACCTTATAATTCTCCCACTAAATCTACATGCCATATATAATTCCAATAAACCTTCCACTAAATAATTTTGCAATATTTTTTTTATTTTATTTTATTTTAAATAGCCATTCCACTAAATAAGTATACAATACATGATTTTAGGAATATCCTTTCCACCAAATAATTACGAAATAATTTAGTGCATATATATATTATCCCTTCCACTAACTAAGTATTCAATATGTAATTTTCACTAACTTTTTCAATAAATGAGTATGCAATAATTTAAAATACCTTTCCACTAAAAAGTATGCTATATATACAATTTTAAAATAAATACCTTTCCCCTAAATCAATCTTCAATATGAAATAATGTTTCCACTAAATAGGTATTGTAGGGTCTTCTCCAAGGTGAATTTTTTTTTTTTTTCATTTATTTATTTTGTTTTGCAATAAAACAAAAGCCAATAATAATAAGAATGCGTAGGGTCTCTTCTCATGAGTAAGTGATTTTTTTTATTTTTTTTTTTTATTTTTTTTTTTTTGTGTACTAACATCCTTCGTATTGAGTGTAGGTCATGAACTTAGCTTAGAAGACAATTATCACCATTAGTATCCAATCTTTTTATAGAACAATAATTAGAATAACAATCATAGCTCGTGATTTAGTTACTTTAATCCATAACTTCAAACAAATCATTTAATACACATACCATCTTCTCTTCCTTAGCTTACTGAAATCCATCTAAACAATCATTCATACCCTATTGTTTTCTATGCGAAGTTGAGATACGAACATGTCTTATGTTTCCATGTAACTCATATTGACACATATGAATTATAGTAATAATACTATATTCCTCGTCTATTTTTATATCACCATAAAATTGTGTTGTAAGTATAACAACACCCTAGCATTTCATACTATCCCATACAAGAATCTATGGTCAACAAACCATTAGCTTTTCTCTTAATCTTAGTTACCTCCTTAATGAATTATAAATTATAATATATATACATTATCCTTTCACCCTACATCGTGAAATATAATACTTCACAATCTCTCCCTATTAATTCTTGTCATCTCATGAATACATCACACAATATATTTATGCATTTTCTCTTCTCACATCATGCCATAAAAGAATCAGAATAGTTTAATAGTTCTTTTACTTCTAGCTATACCATAGGTAATTTATTGCATTATATTTCATTTAATTCTTGCCATCCCACAAAGAACTATGAAGTAACATAAGACTTTTGGAATATAAAAATATATTGTTTTTCCACCCAATTCAAGTCATTACATTATGGACTAGAAAAATAACCATGACATTCCTTTTTACTCAAGCTTATCATTTCATAAATGTATATACAATTTAGATAGTATTTTAATTTTCTTTTCAACCAAGCCATAAAAAAAAACTATGACAAGATATAAATAAATTACTATATATATATATATATTTTTTTTTCATTTCTCCATAAATATGTCACCACATGCTATTTATCCTTCCATATAATTTTAAACCTTATTACTTTTCTTTTCGCAACACAAATTTTAAACCTTATTACTTTTCTTTTCAGAAAACAAATGTATCCTCATATGCATTTTATTTCTTATGCACACACAATGTATGTCTACGTATACACACAATGTATGTCTACTTATATTGACAGCATGCATAAAATCTTATTCAATCCAAATATATGTAAAGTCTCATGTAGATTATTTTCCATTATGCCTTATGCAAATAGAACCATATATTACTTTTCTTTTCTCAAATATGGATATACGTTAGGTGTAGTAATAATTGAAGTAAATTCCTTTACAAAATTTCTATTCGGAAAAATATATATATATTCGATTAATAACTTAAATCGCAAAATTTGGACATGTGAATTTACATTGAAACAAGGCCGATTGATTCTTTACTGAGCTCATGCATTTTCTTTTATCATAATCTTGTGGGTAATAAAAATAAGAAGTATAGCGACTCAGTTCCAAATAAAGATTACAGGTTTAATCTGCATATTTTCTATTTAGGATATACATCAATTAAAAAAAAAAATTAATAATCAATCATTCGACCTAGAGTTACGTAAACATCAATACAATAGGCCTAGCCGTTCTGTGTCTAAATTGACTTAAACTAAACTTGTACACCGGGTAGATACACCGCTAGATTAGCTCGGCGGAGTGTAGTCATTATATATATATATTTTTAATTTCTTTTCTGTCAAGCACACGGAGAGATCAAAACATAATTAAATAAATAGGCAGTGCTTAGCTCCACCATTCGGATCCAGAGATCGGAGCAGAATGAAATATTTAGGCAGTGCTGAGCTCCACAATTCAGATACAGAGATCGAGGGTTTAAAAAAAAACACTAAGTCAATAGAGTTTAAACTTCAGTTTTAACTTATAAATATTAATACAAACTTCTGAGAGAGATCTAGATGGATCGTTTTTTTTTTTTAGTGGCGAGCAAGGTGAAGATCCGCGATCTGAAAATAGAGGTATTCACAAACATTTCAATAAAAAATGGACTTCATAAGAGCTGGACGTATTGTGATATCGATTTCAGAAAGTAAATAGGGGTTGTTCAAGTAAAATTGAAATGTTGCCCAAACCATGATTAAGATAAGCATTCTCGCCGAGGTCTAACGATCTGTAATTAACCAAAATAAAATATCAATCCAATACCCCTGATCACAGAATCATTGATTGATTCGATTGCAAAAGTAACTCCTGGATTGGCATCATATATATAAATTGTTGATATATAATATTTCTAGATGGTCTATTCACATCTATAATTTGATGATATAAAAATGTTCCAGATCGAACTTCACTTCCCGGATCGGATTCATGAATTGGCAGAGTCAAAATTTGATGGTATATTTATCTTCCAGATCGGATTCTCTATCCAGATCAGAATAACGAATTAGCGGAGTACATTCATATATATAGATGATGATCTATACACATTCCAGATCGCGTTTTACTCTCCGGATTGGAATCACTAATTTGCAGTCATAATGTGATGATATGTAAATATTACAGATCAGATTCGCAAATTAACAGAGTCAAAATATAATGATCTATTAAAATTCAGATCGGATTCACTGTCTAGATTGAATTGCGGGTAATTTTAAACAAAAAACATTGCCTGGGCGTTTATTCTTTTTATTTTTTATTTTTACAGTCAATAGGAAAATTGTAATTCGAGAGTTAAAAGGCAAATAATTTAAACAAAAGAACATTGCCTCTGCGTTTATTCTATTTTTAGAGTCAATAGGAAAATTGTCATTCGAGAGTTAAATTGCAAATAATTTAAACAAAAGGACATTGCCTCCGCGTTTATTCTATTTTTACAGTTAATAGGAAAATTGTAATTCAAGAGTATATACATTTTTTTTTTATTAAAAAAAAATACCGTATAGTTCTTCTCACATGAATAAGAACCTAACAGGTAATAAATTGAATTCTAACGACACTTAAACTACAGCATCCCGTGTTTCTCTACCGCAATCCCTTGCCAAGCCATTTTTCGGTGTCAACCATCGTGGGTTAGCCTGTTAATAAAAACCAGCGTGATTAAAGGCTGAGGGTAAGGGATCACGCTATTCTCGACGGTGAGTTTCATTCATTGTCATGAGACATTAAGGGGAGTGGGCTGCTACGCAAGAGTAAGTCACAGGTTTGCATAAATGGTACGATTTTCTTCTAGGAACTTATAATGGGCTTCTGATTACACAAGGATCTTAATTAGGGATTCGGTTAACCAAACGGTACACAAAGTTTGGTCATTCGACATCTCAGGGTATGGTGTATCATAAACATAAATAAAGGAAAAGATCCTGGGAAGAACTGCGGAGAAATTCAAGCAAGAGACAGAGATTATCGCTTCCATAAACTTAAGAAGTAACGGCTCCAGCTGGATCTACACAGTCATCTTAAGGAACCGGAAGCACAGAGTTAGAGAAACGGGTCCATACGACGCATAAATGCCTTAGGTCTTGTGGTAGACTCAGTTCTCAGAAGGAAGTTTACACAGAGTTTAAAATAGAGATTTAAAGATTTAACCAATTCAGGATTTCGCGATCTCATAAACTAAAGTTTGTATTCAGATATGTACAGGGAAAAAGATAATGCAGAAGGGGCGATCTGGGCGTGATCTGGGCTCAATTCGAAATCAGAGATCGCTAAATCACAGAGGTATTTCGTTCAGGATGACACAGAGATTGAAAGAAAATCAAATATACAGAGGAGATATGAGAATTCGATCTATCCGGAGGTTGGTTCGGTATAACACAGAGATTTCAAAATTTAAAAATAAAATTCAAATCTAAATCTTCAGTATATGCAGGTTACTAAACTAAGTGTAAAACAAAGACCCTCAGTTTTTAGTATAAAGCAGAGATCTAAATTTAAATTTCAGGATATAGTTAAGTGGCGGTGGAGCTTGCGTCCTATGTTATACACAGAATTTCAACCTTCTATAATTACACTGAAATTTCACCATTAAAATGATTTCACAGAAATTTCAAATTTCAATAATCACACATAGATTTCATAGTTAGAATTTTTCATTCATATTAGCTTATTCCAAATAGAGATATCATAGGAAAGTAAACTAATTGATCAAACCTGATTTCGACGACGAGCTGTACAAGGTGAGTGCGTTGGTATGCCGTTTGCTTCAGATCAGTCCTCGTTGACGGTGGTACCGACAACCCTTGATAAAAATACGAGTCTGGTGCCTTCAAGGCTCGACCGGCTCTGATACCAAATGTAGGACCCCTCCTTTAGGGTCCCCTCGAAATGAACCTGAAACTTTAACAACTTCATACAAACAAATTAGCCATCATAGTTATTGGAAAAATAAAATAAAAAGCGTGAATAACTTAACAAAAATAAGCAAAACCTTAACCTCTCAACCCGATCCGGCTGGTCCATTGTCGCCTTCGTCTTCCGTAGGATCCCTCCAGCAAAGCTCGTTTAACCGTAGGCGAAGCAACCGTTAGCTTCGCCACCCAACCATAGGCTCATGCTTTCAGTCGCATGGCCTCCCCCGAGCTTTGGGTCGTAGAGCTCACACAAGTATTTCAGAAATTCAGCTTGGGCTTCCCTTCCCACCAAGATTTCTAAGCCAAACCCTTAGATAGCAACAAGTCTTTGAGGCATTCGAAAATTACGACAATCGTCCAAATTATGGGGTCCTTTACCCATTCCCCAAGTCTTCCTTATAAAGGAAAATCTCATGCGACACATGTCGCTTCATGCATAATTAATTATTTTTAATTAATTATTTAATTAAAACACTCACCCATCCAAGTGTCAGTTTCTCTAGGAAGTGCACCAACACCCCTAAGTTTGCTCCAGTTTGTCCCCCAGATATTTTAATTAACTCCTAGCTTTTAGTTGACTAGGTGTCTAATCTTAGGATTCTATTTTGCTCCTAAATAATGATTTCTATTATTTTAAATGCTCAACAAAAATAACTTTTCATGTGCAAATGCCTAAATTATTTTTATGCATTTGCTAAGTAATAATCTAGAGTTATTCTCATAAGTTTTTATGCAGTTAAATTTAACAATCAAACTCACTAGGATCACGGTGCCGCGCCGTTGGGCTCCTAGTTCCTTAATTTTAATTCCCTGACATGGCACCACTCCGTCGGGTCCAGTCATCCATGGTTTCCATTCCTTGGCATGATACCGCATCGTTGGGTCCTTGCGTCCATTCTTTCCGTTCTCGACAGGGTACCGCATCGTCGGGCCCTTCTGCCACCATCTTTCCGTTTTGACTTGCGGGAACTCTTGTAGGGATTTTAGGAATCGTTACCATCCATCCTCCGTCTACATGCTATCTAGGGACTAATGGCGCTGAGGAGTGAGTCCGTTCTCACTGCGCGCCCCTCAACTCGTACGTGACCAGCTCCGTCGTGGCCCACCTCATACGCCCTCACGCATTCCTCTTGAGCAAGCGGATCAATGCTTATCTGCTCATGCGTGGTATTCTTGTCGGAAGTCGACATCGTCGTCGCTTCCCCTATGTGTGATTTACCCATACTCTACGACCCTCCATGTTACTTTGTGTGTCCGTTGGTGAACCGTCTCACTTGTTTCTACACACACTTCTCACAACAAATTATCAGTAGCACTGTTCTCAACAATCATCATCTGGTTTCTAACTCTAGCATTGTTAAACATTTATGATTTATTCAAACTGCTCATTCATCTTATCAAATATACATTTCGTCGCCAAATACATAATCACCATACAGCTAGTCGTTAAGCATTATTCATGTGTACAATTTTCATATCAAAGTTAATCGTTAAACAACATGGAATCGTCCTTTCACAATAACTACCCAAATGCACATATATCAATCAATCGTAATCATAAATATACTCAAAATAAAATCATAGGGTTATTTTATTAATGTTTCAAACAGTCGGGTGACTCAGTAGGTGCCCTCAATGTCTACAGCAGTCTAGGGGCACTACAACCTTTAAGATTTTATTTCATTATTTTTATGATTATATTTGTTCAATCAATCAGGTACAAGGTAAGCTACCTACTACCACTAACTCAAGATCAACGGATACCCAACCCTCAACAGTGCCGCTATCATATCCTCCCATCCTAACCTACATCCACTTCCTCCCTATCCTTCCTCTGCTAGTATAAAAGTGGATGTCGGACTCACCGACCTGAACACATAGAACTTGAGAGCGATAGCGTCGGCTGAACAGCGGACCTATCCTCCCCTAGCAGGTATCCGACCATCGTCATCACAACTACATGGGGAGCGTGTCTCATCACGGCCCTCCCACGACCTCGGGTATCATAGGAACATAGGGTGGGAAACACATCCATCCCTCTCAACATACCGGGTCTACGCCCTTATCAAATCATACTCTGCTTCTATTGAGATTATCCGTCCATGTCATCATATCATCAATTTCGGTTGCTAAGGTTCACTGCATGGATCAGATCAAGTATCTGGCTATCCCATAGCCCTTGTGTCTTGTAGGTTAGTATTCCGCAAAATACACATTTTATAACAAACATTTCCACTCGATCACCAATTGATCCATATCATCAACATCATTTTATTTCACGTCACAATTTTATCGCATCACAGATATGTATGGAATATAATAGTTCTATCAATTTCATCATAGGATGGCATCCACGTACCACACCATATATTTCACATTTCATCACTGAAAACGCTAAAACATATATTTTCACCATAAAAGCAATGAATCTCATGATAATCATAACTTAATAACTGCATGAATATAGTAACATCATAACCGTAGTATCAGCATGGGCATAGCAACATCCTAAACGCAGTAGCATCATATCATCATGTCTAACGTGCTGAAAACATAGTTCACTCTGTCTAGCTAAGTCGAACAGATAACAAGCAAATAAAGTCAAAGGTGTCTAACTCATAAACACGCCTAGTCAAAATATGGGGCGTTACAGTATGTATTATTAAATTTATGTATGTATGTAGATGTAAAATATTTTCGATCTAAATAATAATAAGAATGTTAGGAATGTTAAGAATGAATGTTTGGAAGTTTTGATAGGTGCAATCTAAAGTTAGGAATGTTAAGGATGAATGTTAGGAAGTGTTGAATGTTAAGAATGAATGTTAGGAAGTTTTGATAGGTGCAATATAAAGTTATGAATGTTAGGAATCCTAAGAATGAATGTTTAGGAAGTTTTGATAGGTGCAATCTAAAGTTAGGAATGGTAAGAATGAATGTTAAAGTTAGGAATGTTATGAATGTTAAGAATAAATGTTAGAAAGTGTTGAATCCTAAGAATGAATTTTTAGGAAGTTTTGATAGGTGCAATCTAAAGTTAAGAATGGTAATAATGAATGTTAGGAAGTGTTGAATCCTAATAATGAATATTAGGAATGTTAAGAATGAATGTTAGGAAGTGTTGAATTCTAAGAATGAATGTTTAGGAAGTTTTGATAGGTGCAATATAAAGTTAAGAATGGTAAGAATGAATCTTAAGAAGTGTTGAATGTTAAGAATGAATGTTATGGTAAGAATGAATATTATGAAGTGTTGAATCCTAACAATGAATGTTAGGAATGTTAAGAATGAATATTAAGAAGTGTTGAATCCTAAGAATGAATGTTTAGGAAGTTTTGATAGGTGCAATCTAAAGTTAGGAATGATAAGAATAAATGTTAGGAAGTGTTGAATGTTAAGAATGAATCTTATGGTAAGAATGAATGCTAGGAAGTGTTGAATCCTAACAATGAATGTTAGGAAGTTTTGATAGGTGCAATTTAAAGTTAGGAATGGTAAGAATGGATGTCAGGAAGCGTTGAATGTTAGGAAGTTTTGATAGGTGCAATATAAAGTTAGGAGTAAGGAATGTTATGAATGTTAAGAATGAATGTTAGGAAGTATTAAATTTTAAAAATGTTAAGAATGAATGTTATAAATTTTTAGGAAGTGTTGAATGTTAAAAATGTTGAGAACGAATCTTAAAAATGTTAAGAATGAATGTTAGGAAGTATTGAATGTTAAAAATGTTAGGAGGTTAAGAATGAATGAATATTATGAATTGATGTTAGGAACTTTTGAATGTTAAAAGTGAATGTTAGGAAGTTTTGATGTAGGTGCAATCTAAAGTTAGGAATGTTAATAATGAATGTTAAGCATGTTAAGAAGTGTTCATGAATGAATGCTAGAAAGTTTTAATAGGTGCAATCTAAAGTTAGGAGTAAGGAATGTTAGGAAATGTTGAATCTTAAAAATGTTAAGAATGAATGTTAGGAAGTTTTAGAAAGTGTTAGAATGTTAAAAATGTTGAAAGTTAATGTTAAAAATGTTAAGAATGAATGTTAGGAAGTGTTGAATGTTAAAAATATTAGGAAGTTACGAATGAATGAATGTTAGGAATGTTAAGAATGTTAATAATGAATGTTAGGAAGTTTTGATAGGTGCAATCTAAAGTTATGAATGCAAAATCTGTGAGTGTGTAAAACATTTTTCAGTGTTTTGAGATGTAAATAAAATTTAGTGAAGGTTTCTCATTTTTTAACTACTGAAATTCATATTTTCATTGTTCAGATACCACACTTTTGTCAATTGGTGACTATAGATGCTGCTGAAATCATGGCAAATGGGGATTTAATGGTTTTTTGTTTTTTAATCATAAGCAAGGATTCCCAGATTGTGAAGCTTATGCTAAGTTAGAGCTATGATTTTCATAACAATTTGATGAATTTTCATCAGTTTGTTGTAAATAATCATTGCTCTAACTTAGCATAAGCTTCACAATCCTGGAATCCTTGCTTGTGATTAAAAACCAAATCATCGTTATCTCCATTTGCCATGATTTCAGTTATGTGAACTTACACAAGTGATACTATTCTGTTGCATGTATCATTTATTTAAAAACTATAGGTTAGCAAAGTTCTAAAAAACTCATATAAACCAAGCACGATATTATCTTTGTGCATGTATCATTTATTTAAAAGCTATAGGTTAGCAAAGTTCTAAAAAACTCATGGATCATATTTATATGAATTGTTTAGTCCACCACCAAGCCAGCAATGGATCAACCCACCACATTAGAGAAGCATGAAATGGATCAGATGAATACAAAATCTAGCCGGTTTCTCGGTGATTCTTCACTAACATCATTTGGTCAAAAGTAAAGATTCGGGGCAGAGTGTGGGGACAACCACATCCATTATCTCATCCCTTAAGTGGTATAATAAACATATGGGGACCCGAATAAAGTACTTTAGACAGAATTTAAAATGAAATTACACATTAAAGACCATTCCATATTTAGCTGAAATATAACATTTTTCAACTATTTTCAACTTTTATTAAAGTTCTCATTACCAAATAATTATTGAATTGATTTGAACATGCTAAAATACAATCATTTAAACTCTTATTCTAGTTTCCATCCAAGATCATAGTCATAGTCATAGTTTAAAGAAAAAAATATATTGTACACAACATTTGACATGCACAAAAATATCGATCAATTCATTTTTGATATAGTTAAAAACATCGCAATGGAATGTCATCCTCAATTATCCGTTCATGGTCATATTTTGACAGTTTCCATTATTTAATTTTTAATTTTTTTTCGATGGAACTTGTACCAATTTTATTCGATATGCACATACTAAATGACTATATTGACAACATATAACATCAGGTTCATAATCCTGAAAGTAGACATAATTTTCAGTCACATGTGTCTGTTGAAAAAAATATCCTTTTAAAATGATGGATCCTCTTTCGTATGTAAATCCATTGTCATCGTAGTCCTCCAATAACTTCATCTTTCTTTCAGTGCATCACATCAAATAATATTTCACATTTTTATTGTTGTCTAAAGGTGCAATCACAACGAAAACATCTCATGTGCAAATTACAATTGGCGTCGGGGTTTTTAAATCAATTAAATTGACTATATACATAAGGTGATGGACAACAATGAACAATCAACAAAGAGGTTGTAAGTTCATTACCTTCTCTAACAAGATCTGAAATTCTATCGCCATCAGATGATATTGCTGTTTCTTCTGATTCTAATTCTTCCGCGCTTGTTAGTGACATTTTCCCCTTTGGATTAATCTCTGTGTGTTTCCAATGTTTTATGTAGTTGTTCGTTATGTTTTCACAAACTTCTGTAGATTCAACATTTTCAGTGCAAATATGACAAAAATATGATTGCTTTCTACTGTCAAATGCAAACACGTTTGGAAGGATTTTGTTTGAATAAAATGTAAATTTCTAGTCCCATGTATGGTGCTAGCCTCGTATGGGATTGATCTCTCTATATCTTGGACCCCAACAAGCTAAAAAAATCTACACAATAAATGATAAATCACAAAGGACAACTTTTAATGTTAGTGTACATAAACTTAAATGTTAGTGTACATTTTTTTAAATTGACAATTAATATAAATTTAAAAAAACGGGTACATACCTGCACACATCTTTTGATTGTTGATTATAATCATGGCTTAGATGTAATTTACGCCATTGGACAACCTCTGAAGCTGAATGAAATCGTGCAGAAGAATGGTTCATTTGCCATCTTTGAAGTGCTCTTTTTACGCATGCTCCTGCACCATCATGTTCACCTTTTCTATTTCTAGTTTCAAAGAAATTCCAACAATTTATCGTGAAGATTTAAATTGTCCCGCATATCCATCCGACCATATCCAATGTTCATTGAGTTTAATTTCGCGTATTTTTAGTGAATCATAGAATATTTTTTCAATACAATATTGAACAAAATGTGTATCGTGTGTACGATCATCGCTGATATAAAAGTGATATTCTTTAATCACATCTCGATTGTCACACATGCTTTCAATGCCATCAACATCCTCTTGAGAATGTCTATATAGAACATGGAAAAATGTCGAAACTTGGTCAGAATGATAGTATTCGCTTTGTATTTCTTTTTGTGCAGCAAATGTGTAGTTTTCTACAAAATCAACCATAGACAAAATTGTTCCGGGTGGAAAAATTTCATGAGAATGCTTGAATTGAAGATCTTGCCATCGTGCTCTATGTGAATGCTTGGTGTATTTATAAATTTCACTCTCAAATTTCTTGAGAAAATATGTCACACATATTTTATCTTCTCGCAAATCAATTCTTTTAGAATGTGCATCACTAGAACTTGTAGCATAATTGTTGTATTCATATCTTCCCCAATCAACGGTTACATTTGGCAGAGACTGATCATTATCAATACGATATTTATTATGGAATAAAACCAGATTTCCACAATGAGTACAATGTTTTCCATTGACACATTTCTTATTATAAAATACTTCATCATGATCTCTCTCACATAGATTTTGAGGTATGAATTCACGTATTGTGGGCGGAGGTGGTGAACTTGTCCAAAACATTTTACCAAATTCAAGAAACGTGTCATAATATAATTGAAATTGCACATGATAACGACAACAACATGTGTCACGCATATTAATAGGTCTAACATACCATGGTTTTTGTTGCACAAATGTAGTGATTGACATATTAATTCCACGATGATCTTCCTTAAATTTATTGAACAATTGTACTTGTGTCATGTCCATTATATGTTTTGGATGGTTTTCATATACATTTCGTGATACTCTTTGGTGTATCACATCCCTTGCATTTGGTGAAACTCGAGCATTTTCCAACCAATATTCCCGTACAATATCTTTAACACCTGCTCCCATTCTATCTTTGTAAGGCTGTCTACAAATAATTTCCCAACAAGCAAGTTCATCATTTTCATCTATTTGCATTCTGAATTTGCTATGTTTGTATAATGTCTTTCTTGAGGTTCCAATTGCTTTTGCTAGTTGTTTTGTCAAACGTTTTTGTCTAGTACTAGCTGAAACAATTGTTGTCTGAATTACTCTACATGCAGCACTAGTATCTTTCTTCCTGGATTTTTCAAATTTTTTTATTGCATCACCTATATTTTCTATCGCATTATGTTGAATTTCAACTCTTTTGTCTCCTTGTGAATACCCAATAATGACATAGCACCTTCTAACTTCTTGGACACTAATAAAGATCTCAAAATTTGTGCTTGTCCTATTATTGAATAATCCTTGAGAATATCATCATAATTTTTTGTAGCACGATATCATGTTACATGTATGGGTATTTTTTCTCCATATTTGTCGCAATCAATGTCTTCTAATATTTCATCATCAATGGTGAAAGTACCTATACATCAAGTTAAATTTAATTTAACCTATATTCAAAAATAGAATTCATTATAAAAAATGAATTTGAAAAATATATGATATATACATACCAGGTCCAATTTATGGATCTTGAACTTGATCTTCAATATTGACTTCATCGACATTAGCATGTAAATCACTATTTACATCTTCAACAATGGTATCCTCAACTTCAATTTGTTCTTCTTGTACTCTATTTTTAATTTCCATTTTATCAACATTATCATGTACATCTGTATTTATATCTTCAATAATTCTCTCTTCCATTTTTGCAACCCTTCATTTTTTGGCATTATATATTAGTTTTTGTTTTTCTCTACTAGTATCATCATCACGTTTACGATCACTTTTTTTCTACGGTTTCTCTTACTGCCCATGATTGTTTAATCTATAGATGATAAATTAAAGAATCATCACTTTATAGTAAAAATAAAAAAAATTAAGATTTAAAAACAATTACAAAATTTATAAAAACATGAACTGAAATTTACTTCACCTTATCAAAATGTTGTAAGCGTTTTTTGAAGAAAAACTCATTGGAAAGAAATTTTCTTTGCAAAAACTTTTTGAAAATAAATATCCTTTGAAAAAAACCTTTTTGGAAAGAAATAAGAACTCCTTGACAATAAATCTCCTTTGAAAAAACCCATTGAAAAATAATAAGAATATCTTGTAAAGAAATCTTCTTTGTAAAAACTACTGGAAAAAAAAACTTCTTTGAAAAAATACTTTGGAAAAAAAACTCCTTTACAAAAATATCTTGGGAAAAAAACTCTTTGAAAAAACCCTTTTGAAGAAATAACTCCTTTGCAAAAATACTTTGGGAAAACAACTTTTTGAAAAAACCCCTTTCAAAGAAATAAGAAGGAAAAATATATCTCCTTTTCAAAAATACCTTGAAATAAAAAATTCTTTGCAAAAATACCTTGGAAAAAAAAATTCTTTAAATGCACCCCTTGGAAAGAAATCTTTTTTGAAAAAACCGCTAGGAAAAATACTTTGTAAAAAAAAACTCATTTGCAAAAATATCTAGGAAAAAAAATACTTTGAAAAAAACCCTTGCAAAGAAATAACTCCTTTGCAAAAATATATTGGAAAACAAACTCTTTGAAAAAACCCTTTGTAAAGAAATAAGAATGAAAAATACCTTGGAATAAAAACTCCTTTACAAAAATGCCTTAGAAAAAATCTCTTTGAATGTACCCCTTGGAAATAAGTAAGAAGAAAAATACCTTGTAAAAAAAACTCTTTTTGCAAAAGAAATCTCCTTTAAAAACCCCTTCAAAGAAATAAGAAGTGCAAAAATACCTTGGAAAAAAACCTTTTGCAAAATACCTTGGGAAAACAACTCTTTGAAAAAACCCCTTTCAAAGAAATAAAAAAGAAAAATATAACTCCTTTGCAAAAATACCTTGGAATAAAAACTTCTTTGCAAAAATACCTTGGAATAAAAACTCTTTAAATGCACCCCTTGGAAAGAAACCTTCTTTGAAAATACCACTTGGAAAAATACTTTGTAAAAAAAAAACTCATTTGCAAAAATATCTAGGAAAAAAAATATTTTGAAAAAAACTCATTTGCAAAAATATCTAGGAAAAAAATACTTTGAAAAAAACCCCTTGCAAAGAAATAACTTCTTTGCAAAAATACATTGGACAAAAAACTCTTTGAAAAAACCATTTGCAAAGAAATAAGAAAGAAAAATACCTTGGAATAAAAACTCCTTTACAAAAATGCCTTAGAAAAAAACTCTTTGAATATACCTCTTGAAAAGAAATAAGAAGAAAAATACATTGTAAAAAAAACTCTTTTTGCAAAAGAAATCTCCTTTACAAATCCCTTCAAAAATATTTTGACCAAAAATATGCGAAAATAATGAATCTATTTAGCTTTATTTATACAAGTATAGACAACGAAATATTTTTTTTCCGGCCGACGAAAAAGTTTTTGCGTTAGGTTTTTTGGCCGAACAACCTTTGTTGTAAATAATGGTTCCGTTACGAAAAAAAGGGTATTCGGCCGAATAATATCTGAGACTTGAAACCTTTACATTTCTGCACAGTTTTCAGGCTTTACCATTTTTGGAAGGTAAGAACAACCTCTTACGTTACAAATCGATTGTCGGACTTGATACCATTAGTTTTATCATTGAATCTAGTTTCCGTAGGTATAGATTTTGTTGTGTATAGGTAAGATCTAATATTTTTAATTATTATTTTTCTTAGCATGTGTCGAGTTTGATTTTATCTCTTTCAAAATGCGGTGAAATGAAAAATCCATAACAATATTTAAGATATTCTTTATAAATAAAGCAAGACTTACTCTACTTTTCTCTTTTCATACTCAACCACATTATGTATATTGATATAATAATACTAGCATTTTTTTTTATAATTAAAACAAAGACATAAAAATACTTTTCTCTTTTCATACTCAAACATATTTATATATTGATGTCTAATGACCATGAATCGTAAACTATAGCTCAAATGCATTTGAATGTGATAAGAACAAAAATATATATTATGGAATGTACCGGAAATAGATAATAATCATCACACTAACCGGGTTATTTAAAGTAATGTAAGTCATTTAAATACAAGTATACGTAAACCATTATGTTAATAAAATCCTTACCCTTCTCATGCATCATGCATCTTCAATTTGTATGTAAGCTTGTATCATCAACTTAATTGAAATAAATGTAATCTAACATAATCTCCCAAAAATTTCTTATAAGGTTTAAGGTCCTAATCTAACCCATATTTACTTCAGCATTAGAAAAATTGTACATGATTCGAATGCAAAATATATATAGGATAATTTTAATACCTCTCACCATACTAAGGAGTTGGTATATTTATCAAAAGCATTGTATATAGGTTAAGCTCATAAGTTGACTATATTTCATACTAAATATAAACTAACATATTCGTTGAGAGTATTTTAATGAAGATTACACTATTTTCGCAATGTCTTCTAATTAGTTAAGAACTAAGTACACATAAATTATCGTGAAAAAATATATTTATATATCTACGACTGTAATCAGGGACCAAGCCTTCTCAATGCTTTTAATTGAGTGATATACAAAAAATCCTAGTTCAATAATACTTATCTTACTAGCCCTCTAAATTTTCGTAATAATATAAATATTGTTTTTATGACTTTTCACACATTGCTTTGACTACCTCTTGATATAAATATTTATATATGAATTATGCTATTCACTTAAAGTCATATATATACGTTTATGTGGGGTGTAGAGAAGAGAGAATTTAGATATGCATATTTTACCCCACAAGACATGTTTGTAGAGGCCTCAGTCATCGAACATCTTTTTTTTTTACTCTTCCATTACCTTCAGGTTATGCTCATACTCTCCTTTCAAAATCCTATCTCTAAACCATTTCCACACTTAATAGTATATACATGACCCTTCAGTTTTAGTACTCTAATCTCAAGTATAAAATTTTAATAATAAGAAGTTTGTCAATTCCTCATTTTCGTAACTTCAGTACAACTACAAGTTGATGCATTTATATTCAAGTTTCCTTCACATTCAGAATTCAAGTTCGATTATAGATTGATGAACTATCAAATATAAAGCTCTTATCCTCTCACAACTCAACGCATAAAAGGATTATAGAAGGTTTATATTTATACTTCCAAATCATGGAATTAATAGAATTATAAATCTACTCTAGCAAATACATAAGTAAATAGATGTCTCTACCATTTTCATCCTAAGAAAACTTAAGTACAACTTTTCTTTATTTAAAAGTCAACCACATTGATATGTTGAAGTAACATAATTATATCTTTATTATTTTATAATTAAACTTGAATGCACTTTTTCTCCTTTTCTCCATTAGTTGAGTGCAAGTATCGGTCTAATTTACAAGTTATGGTTAGGTATGCAAGAGGTAATTTCCCAATATTCCACTTGTTGTAAACAAGCTATTTTATGTACATGATTGTATAATTATTTGTTTTAATTACATTCTACACCTCTATGATAATACGTATGTAAATAGATATTTTCTAACTATTGACCACAATTTGACGAGCGATTGAAATTCATTCACTATCCTTAACACTAACATAATCTAAATGTAAACCGCATACATAAAGTATATGTAAATATATGTTATTCTACCACAAAAATTCAATTGACGGAAGGGTAAACATGATCACAGTATTCTAACTTTATATATATATATATATATAGATAGATAGATATATATATATAAAGTTAGAATACTGTGATCATGTTTACCCTTCACAGTATTCTAACTTTATATATATATTATATATATATATATCTCTATATATATATAATATATATATAAAGTTAGAATACTGTGAAGGGTAAACATGATCACAGTATTCTAACTTTATATATATATATCTATCTATCTATATATATATATATATATATAAAGTTAGAATACTGTGATATATATATATATATATATATATAAAGTTAGAATACTGTGATCATATATATATGTATATGTATATGTATATGTATATGTAGTTACTTAAGTTTCGGCGTTGACAGCATTACAATGGGATATATATATATATATATATATATATATATATATATATATCCCATTGTAATGCTGTCAACGCCGAAACTTAAGTAACTACATATGTTTGGTTGTCATCCTAAATAAGCCTACAGAGAGACAAAAAGGGTAATCACATAACTAGATTGCAGTCGCTTAACCCAACCCACATCACCGGAGAATTAATTAAAGTTAAACGTACTAGGTTATAACATGCAATACTGAATGAAATCGAGTGTCTGCAGCTGAGGATCAGATTTGTATTCAACAAAATTTAAATAACCCTTGCAAGATCGAACCTGAGGGTTTATGAAGCTCGACAATTAAATTGTAATGATATGAACTGGATTATAATATTCATCACCGATTGAAATCGAGAGTCGGTGACTTTGAGGTTGAACTCGTATTCGATAGGATTGTAATATATATATCAAGCTTATTAACATAGATCTATTATAAAAGATGGATTTGAATTCTCTTGACAGAGATACAATAAAATAACTCATAATTTAAATAACATAGATCTATTATAAAAGATGGATCTGAATTCTCTTGACGGAGATATGATAAAATAGCTCATAATTTAAATAACAAAGATCTATTATAAAAGATGGATTTGAATTCTCTTAATGACGATTGAAATCGAGAGTCAGCGAATTTGAGGCTGAATTCGTATCCTACAGGATTTTAATATATATTTCAAAGCTTATTAACATAGATCTATTATAAAACATAGATCTGAATTCTCCTGACGAAGATATGATAAAATAGCTCATAATTTAAATAACAGAGATCTATTATAAAAGGTGGATCTGAATTCTCTTGACAGAGATACGATAAATTAGCTCATAATTTAAATAACAGAGATCTATTATAAAAGATGGATCTGAATTCTCTTGACGGAGATATGATAAAATAGCTCATAAATTAGATAACCGAGATCTATTATAGAACAATATATTGGAACTTTCTCAACAACATTAAAATGAAATGGATCATCATTTACTAAATTGAGATCGATTATAAAAGGATAGATCTGGACTTTCTCAACAAACAAAAAAATGATAAAATGGATTCATAATTTATTTAATAGAGATCTGTTATAGAAAAACAGATCTGAACTTTCTCAACAAAACTAAAATGAAATAGATCATAATTTACTATACTGAGATCTATTATATATATAAAAAAATAGATCTGATTATAAACTTTAAACAATTTTACAAAGAAAACATAGGTCGGATCTATACTTTCAAATGTCCCAGCCACGATAAAGTAACTACTTTTAGGAATTATTACATGACACAAAGATCTAATAATTCATACGGTACCCAAGATCCGTAACCCTTAATAAAATAGAAAATGGATATGAAATATTAAAACAGTAAGAACCTGTGGAAGAATAGGTACTATGGTCGAAGGTGAAAATTCTCGAATGCCGTAGCTCCAATCCTATTGTCGCTCAACACGGTCACCAACAGACACCTCGGTTAGACTCCCTACCTTATCGAGATTACTCTCCTTCCTCCCGAACCCCCGAGCAATTCGGGTCGTAGAGCACACACACACAATTCTAGAAACTCAAAAATGGGTCCCCCCCCCCAACCAGAATTTATGGCCAAACTCCAATAGCAGCAAGTCACTCTCTTTTTCAAAATTACGATAACCATCCAAAAACCGGGTCCCTTCCCCATTCCCAAATCCTTCCTTAAATAAGAAAATCCATTGTGACACATGTCGCTTCATGAAAAAATGCTTAATTTCTTATTATTCAAAAGTAATTAAGCTCATCCATCCATGTGTCAAGTTTTCTAAGAGAATGCACCAAATTTCCTAAATTTACTCTAGTTTGTCTCCATGATGTGTCATCTAACTTCTATTTTTGTGGGTGCAAGTGGTGTTAACTAAATTCTCAAGCCTAGTGTTCCATTTGCTCCTAAAATAATAATTTCTATTATTTTAAATACTAAAATGCATTTTCCTGTGCAAATGGTCTAAAATAATAATTTCTATGATTTTAAATGTATTTTCCTGTGCAAATAATCTAAATGCATTTTGTAAGTTTTTATGCATAATGTTTAACAATTAATCCCTTCTAGGACCTAGGTACCACATCGTTGGGCCCATCTGTCCTTTATGCTCTTCTGTCGACATGGTACCAGTTTGTCGGGTCCACTCGTCCGTCATTTTCGTTTATTGGAAAGGTACCACATTGTCAGGTCCTTGCGTTTGTAATTTCTGTTTATCGACAAGGCACCACATCGTTGGGTCTTTCCGCCGATATCCTTTCGTTTCATCTAACTTGCGGGAATTTCATGTAGGGATTTAGGATCCATTACCTTCAATCCTCCGTCTACATGCTATTGGAGACTAATGGCGTTGAGGAGTAAGTTCGTTCTTACTGCGTGCCCCCCTACTCGTACGTGACCAACTCTGTCATGGTCCATCTCGTACGACCTCACGCTTCCCTTGAGTTAGCGAATCAGTGCTTCTCTACTCATGCATGGAATTCCGTTGGAATTCGACATCATCGTCGTTCTTCCATGTGTGATTTTATCCGTACTCTACGACCCTATAATTCCCTTGTGTGTCCGTCAGTGAACTGTTTCACCTATCGCTACACACATTCTCAAAAACACATATTAATAGTCCTGTCCTCATTCATCATAATCATTTTATAACATGCTAATCGTTAAGTAATTTCAGTTTGAACGCCAATTTTATTAAACTTGGACTTATTCCAGTCCAAGTCACTTTGAAGACGGGTCAAAAATAACCTTTCTAAACGCCAAAATCAAGCAAAATCCGGTTCCAAAAGTGCCAAAATCCAGGTTCCAAAAGTGCCAAAACTGGTTCCAAAAGTGCCAAATCCGATTCTGAAAGTGCCAAAACCGGTTCCGAAAGTGTCAAATCAAGGTTCCAAAAGTGCCAAAACCGGTTCCAAAAGTGCCAAAACCGATTGCAAAAGTGCCAAAACCGATTTCAAAAGTGCCAAATCAAGGTTCCAAAAGTGACAAAACCGGTTCGTAAAGAGCCAAAATCGGTTCCAAAAGTGCCAAATCCGGTTCCAAAAGCGACCAAACGGGTCCCGAAACTGCCAAATCCTTTTCCAAAAGTGCCAAATCCAGGTTCCAAATGTTAGGATATTCCTATACTCCATCCTAGTCCCACCAGTATTTTGATCATTTACATTTTCAGTCATGCATGCACTTTTAGGGTTTGCATGCATCATTTAGGGTTTGCATGCATTAGAGTCATCAGTCCTAGCACCTAGCCCTCAATTAGCTATCCCCCGGAGTTTCCTTCCACTCAGTTTTAGCCCTCCTAGCCTGTCATGTGCCCTCCTTTCACCTACTACATGAAAAGGGCGCTTTTCTCACCTACGAGTCTAGTTTACTTCGGTTATCCACCAGTCTTTCCTTGATTTGAGGCCAGACTGACTCCTTACTACTGTTATCACTCCGATTGACCTCCGATGAGACATGACTACCTGTTCCGACTCCAGCTAGCTCCTCATGCGCCCTCCACTGAGCCTCCTTCATTTAGTTAGTGTCTCCATGTGCCAGTTACATTCAGTTACACCTACCACACTCAGTTAGACTCATTTTGACTGACGGTTGACAGTTACTTGTGCATCGATGACTCCACCGATGATGAGATAGACTACTAGATGTGCTCTGATGACACTCCAGTGATCTTTTGATCACTCAATGAAGGCTAATTCGAATTTACACCTTGGCATTCGAATCCTCATGCATTGTATTTCTTATTTGTCCATATTGTGATTAATTAATTAGTGTGTGTGAAGTATTTTTGCTTCTATCCGAGTTTTACTGTATTATTATTTTGTTGCTCATTATACTGCATTGACCACTCTTCTTCTATTTTCTTGCTTAATCAATTACTTTCTTGTGAGGTATACATCATCTCTTAGATTTGCTGTGAGGATTTTCACATGATATCAGAGCATGTTGAGAGTATTGTTTATCTCCATTCTTGAGAGTTTTTTGTAGGTTATTATCCAGATTTCGAGTGTAGCAGTTTCTGCATTTTTGCAGTAGTAGTAGTTGCAGATATTCTCTATTGTTTTTGCAGGTCTTCTACAGCTTCTATGTATCCATCAGGAATTACTCTTCTTTCTCCATTCAACTATGATGAATGGAAACAAAAAATAATAGCATATTTGAAGAGCCATGATCTCTTTGATTGTCATTTTGAAAGAGAGTTTGAATCCTCTGAAGATGAGATTGATTGGTTAAATAAAAGTGACGGAGCCTTTGGAGCAATGATGCTTTCTTTGCCTGAATACATGATATACCAATACCTTGATGTTGTTGAAACTCCAAAAGAGCTATGGGCCCATCTGGATGAAAGATTCGGCAGACATAATGAAGGAATTGGTCCAAACCCCTTCGAGAGCAAGCAAAGTGATGCATTCGCCCTCCTTGATGATCTCATTGATCATGAACCAGTATCAAACACATCTCATATTGAGTTGTCCACAAAGAAGAAGAACTTGCAGATTCTACACTCATGCTCCAAATTTCTTCTCTTTATATGTCAGCTCACACTCTAGATATTGCAGAAGGTCCTAAATCCTCTCTTGCACCAGAGTCTGTTGGTTTGCATCATGATCACATGATTATTTCGGAGGTAAAATCAGCTATTGGAGGTAATGCATTCGCCCTCCTCAAGCAATCACCTCTTATTTACTACTATATGATCATTATTCCATGCTTTCAGAAGGTCATTGAAGAATATGGCCATTGCCATTCGCTTGGGATAATTTCTCATGCACATCATGGTTTTGATCTCACCCTTGCTAGTTCAAAAGAGATCTCAAGAAACCATTGCCATCCGCTTGGGATAATTTCTCATGCATCTACTGGTTTTGATCTCACCTCTTATGGTTCAAAGGAGATCTCAAGAAACCATGATTCAAGCCTTGGATCTGATTTGGATTCCAAGCAATCACCTCTCATTTACTACTGTAAGATCATTCTTTCATGTTCTCAGAAGTTCATTGAAGATAATGGCCATTGCCATTCACTTGAGAAAATTTCTCATGCACTTACTGGTTTAGATCTCACCTCAAATGGTTCAAAGGAGATCTTATGCAACCATGATTCAAGTCTGGGATCTGATTTGGATTTCAAGCAATTATTATTTGATGGTTCTTTTTGGCATAAACTCACCCATGATGGTTCGAAGGAGAAGACAAAAGACTATCTGGACATTCATAGATTTGATCCTACCTCAGTTGATTCAAATCACAGGTTCAAGGATCATCCTCATACTTTTGGATTTGTTCTAATCACATTCGATCTGAAGAGCAAGTACAAGCACATGCTTTTTGAGCATGATCCACTTCTTCCCAAGAAGAATATACCTCCAGACATATGACCAAGCATCACACCTGCTTGAGTTTGGGGCATTTATTTTTTGTGTGTGCCTTACAGTCTGTTTTGAGGGGGGGGGTATTTTTCGCATGAAATTTTCCCCACTTCCTTGGTTTATTGACTGTAATTATTCATTGTATTGGGTGACCTTTGGTATTAGTTACCAGGGCCCAGGATGGATTAAGGGGGGGTGTTAGGATATTCCTATACTCCATCCTAGTCCCACCAGTATTTTGATCATTTACATTTTCATCCATGCATGCACTTTTAGGGTTTGCATGCATCATTTATGTTTTCCATGCATTCCAGTCATCAGTCCTAGCACCTAGCCCTCAGTTAGCTAGCCCCCGGAGCTTCCTTCCACTCAGTTTCATCCCTCCTAGCCTGTCATGCGCCCTCCTTTCACCTACTGCATGAAAATGGCGCCTTTCTCACCTACCACTCTAGTTTACTTCAGTTATCCACCAGTCTTTCCTTGATTTGAGGCCAGACTAACTCCTCACTGCTGTTATCACTCCGATTGACCTACGATGAGACATGACTACCTGTTCCGACTCCAGTTAACTCCTCATGCACCCTCCACTGAGCCTCCTTCATTCAGTTAGTGTCTCCATGTGCCATTTACATTCAGTTACACCTACCACACTCAGTTAGACTCAGTTTGACTGACGGTTGACAGTTACTTGTGCATTGATGAATCCACCAATGATGAGATAGATTACTAGATGTGCTCTGTGTTAGAAAAACAGGATCGCAGAACAGTAACAATAAACAGAAATGCAAATATAATCACATATACACATTACAAGAGAGACACAGATATATCGTGGTTCACCCAACTTGGGCTACGTCCACACTGAATTTGCCAATCCTTATTATTATTACCGTCTAGCAAGGTGAAGGGATACAACTTGCAGCCCAACCGCTGCACTTCCTCTTCACTGTTTCACAGTCTCTCTCCTGATCTCAGAGATCTTTACAATGCATAAAACCTAATACATCAACTGCCCTAGCCGTATTACAATGTCTTTATTTTATAGGGGAAATACAATGGGAAAATACCACGGGATACCCAAAACCATGGGCCCGCAAAACAGCTGGCGAAAATAGGCCCAAAAATTTCCTTCAGGGGCGTTGCCCCCGAACCCCCATTTCTCGGGGGCACTGCCCCCGGACCCCCCAGCCAGGGGGGATGGTACCCCCCTAGAACCCCGTGGGGGGGCGATGCCCCCCCACACCCCCCCGCTGGGGTGAGTGTGTAGTCCACCTACATATCATATAAAACTGGGGTACAAACACGGCTGATACAATATCATCTATGAGACTAGAAGATCTGGCTCCACAACCAACACTCTGATGACACTCCAGTGATCTTTTGATCACTCCATGAAGGCTAATTCGAATTGCCACCTTGGCATTCGAATCCTCATGCATTGTACTACTTATTTGTCCATATTGTGATTAATTAATTAGTGTGTGTGAAGTATTTTTGCTTCTATCCGAGTTCTACTGTATTATTATTCTATTGCTCATTATACTGCATTGAACACTCTTCTTCTATTTTCTTGCTTAATCAATTACTTTCTTGTGAGGTATACATAATCTCTTAGATCTGTTGTGAGGATTTTCACACCAAAACCAGACTTTTTCTTTTGATATTGCCACTTTTGAAATTGATTTTTGCGGTGTTCCGATATGATAATTATGACGGTCATTTGAAGTTGTAAAAAATACACAAATTATCAAATGAATCAGTGTCTGTATAATATGACAGTCATTTCAAGTTGAATTTCATTAACCAACAACTAATTTTGAATGAGGCTCGAGATAAATGAATGAAGGGTCGGCCGATCCTTCTTATGCCCACTATTATTTTCAGAATAGTTCTAGATTTCAATAAGGGTGGTTCAATCCTTTTTGTGTTCACCATTTTGGATACAGGTGAATTGTCGAATATTGGTGTTCTCAACTATCTACCAAAAGAAGGGGCGACCGATCCTTCTTGTCGGCAGTTGGAAGTCCAGAGAAATATTGTTTAGATGTTATAACTTAGGCAATGTCCCGATCCCTACCATATACTGCGGAATTTGGTAGTGGGGAATTGTCATCCTAACCTTCTTCGAATAAATATTTTTCATTTCTCTTTTAAATGAAGGGTCGACCGACCCGTCTTGTAGTTAGTATTTTTGCAGTCTTCACCATTCAGGACATACTTGAGTTGACAGCCTATACTTCATAGGTTGAATATTTGCACAATTCCCTCATAACTGAAGGGGTGGTCGACCCTTATTCTGACCAATATTATTTTCATACTTGTTTTGGACTGCAAGAAGGGTCATCCGATCCTTCTTGTGTTCACCAGTCTGGATACGGGTGAATTGCTGGATATTCGTCTCCACAATTATCTACTAAAGGAAGGGTCGGCCGACCCTTCTTTTGATTTGTAGTTTTATAGTCTTGACCATTCTGGTTATACATGAATTGATCGCTATTTTGGCAGGCCAAAATATCACACGTGTGAGCCTCAAAGAGAGAATTGACACCATAGGATGTGATGACATGGCATGTATGATGACATGGAATGTGTGATGAGGCTGGAAAGACACATGATGGTGTTCTGGTGCTATCATTAAGTCAGTGTCTCAATCTGACATCAACCTTGGAGAAACTCTTGGAAATGACCAAGTGTTGGAAAACTGGTTCAGGTGACCTTGGGAAAATCCCCGCCGTACCTCATGGGAGAATGATAAAAGGGCAGTTAGATCAATGGAAATTCGATAAAGGGTGGCTAGATTGACGGTCCATAATCTTTCCGCACTGCCAACATGCCCAACGTAATGGAGGTCTAAGCGGTTGCGAAATACCATACCGCTGTATGTGTGTCGTCTCCACCTCATTCTGCAATCAGAGAAAGCGGTAAGGAAAACCACCATCCTGCATTGCGAAACCACCTTCGGTGGTGTATAAAAGAGAAGGGCACGTCAAAAATTGACTTTTGTGTTGCAAATGGCGGAGGATTGGAACATGTCTGTGCTGCTCAAAAGCAACAGAGCATAGTTTATTTATCCTGTCCGTGCCAGGTAGTTCCTCTTAACTCGTGAAAGTAACTAGAATTGTTTACGTAATGGAAGGAAGTAGTGAAACCGTCTGTTAGAACGTTGAAACTATGAGGATAGGAGAAACCCTAGTGGACATAGATAGTGACATATGTGACCCCATAATGGTTAAATTCTCGGTTTCAGAAATCAAAAGCAAGTTGGAGTGTTTATATAAACAAAATTTGGATGTGCATAATATTGATAAGTCTCGTTTTATCCATTTCTGTCTCGAACAACCTTCAGGGTTTTCGGAATTCGTTTCGTGGTGTGCAGTAAATTATTCTCAGAGTCAAAGAGTCATTATGAATTCATCACAAAAGAAAATTCTTTGCCGTGTAAATGCATCTACCGTTAGGAAAGCTCTAACAGTACCTCTGTTTTCCTCCCACCACCAAGAAGATTTTGCCGAAGAAGCCCTAGTTAGCCAGTACAGAGAATCATCCCCTGAGACCAAACAAACCTTCATGACCAGTTGTCTGAAACCTGGCCTTGCCATTGGTAACACCCCCTATCCACTTGACATTAATTTCTTTGATGGAAATTCACAGTTAGTTTTGTCACTCATTTCACAGTTTTTAGGGTTTGATGATGATTCCATGGTCACAGAGGTCCAGTTAAGTTTTCTTTTTAGATTAAGTGTTGCTAAACCAGAAATGGATTACCGTCAAGTACCCTACCTTAAATTTTATGAATTCTTGGCTTGGAACATCCATTCTCAGTTAGTGAATTTCCACACTTCGAGACATTTCAGATTCCAGACACACCTGATGAAAATGCTCCTGTTTAGCAGTTGAAAAGATTTACATTTCCCGCAATTTGTGTTTTTAGAAACAGTGGAAGACAGTATGTTTAATTTTATGAATTTTATTTTATCAGAAGTATACAGATTGATGTTTGGAGAACATTTTCCTAGAGTATTATCAGAGATGAAGACCCTGATGCAATTAAGCCCCCAAAAAGCAATTGGAGACTGGTTTTTAGGGAAGCAAGATACATTAATCAGACTTTATGGATTTGGTAGGGAGCCCTATATTCTACCATCCTTTTTTACTTTGGAGTTTATCAGACAAAGATTGACAGTATAAAATGACCATTTTCTACATTTCAAGAAAGCTACAGATATAAAGTTCCCTTTAAAAATTGGTCCTTTTATCATCAAGAACAAGAATGCTTTCCCTTTTGTACAAAAACATTTAGAAGCATTGAGTTTTAGGAAAGCGACAACTATTAATTATGATCCTTGTCATGTTATTTCTGACAGAAGGCAAGAGAATAAAAATAAAGTCTTTGATCACCAAGAGGTTGAAGGATTGGCGAAGATGGCAAATTTACTACAATATGAATCATACACAAAAGTTTCAGGAAGTTTACACGCTAATCCTTCTACCTTGGATAAAGTTTTAGCTGAGTTGGTACCTGAGATGGTACCTACCCCAGGAAAGGTTGAAGCAACAAGTAAAAGAAGTTTTTATGAAAGTACTGATATGCAAGTCGAGGAAGAAAGGAAGCCAAAAGATTAAAATCATGCCAGCACAATGAAGTAGTTGTATATGACAAAGAAAAATACCAATGGCCAGGAATTCAAGTAAAGGAATACGAATTTGACGGGGCAAGAGCTGCAGGTGATTCTAGCAAATTCCATTCAAGAGATGAAATATGTGTAAAATATGGCAAAGACAGAGAAACAACAGCAGAAGCAATGCATAAGTTGTTTCCAGAAGTCAGGAATGTTGTTGATTCAAAAATTACTCTGATGACTAGCAGACATCCAGACAAAAATACTTTGAATTTGGCCATATTGTCTGATTATAAGGTTGTGGAAATGAAATTGAATTTGCAAAAGATAACAGTCCTTGATAAAATTCACCTACACAGACAAACTGGAGAGGTGATTTATGTTGATATGATGAAATCTACTTTAACAGTGGAAAAACTACAGAAAACAGTGAACAGGCTGCAAATTCAATTGAGGCAGGAGAAAACAGAGAACAAAGCTCATCAGCTGCAAATAAAAAGATTACAAGATGACCTGGTGAAGAGCAATGATGAACCAAATAGAGGGGAGGCAATTAAAAATATTTTAGCTAACAAAGAAAAGAATATCCAATTACTTCAGCAAAAGGTCAGAATTCCAGCAACTCGGATAATTCAAGCCTCTGAATTAACTGTGTTAGAACAAGAAAAGAAAACTTTATCTCGAGAATTGGATGACTGTCTTGCTAAATTTCTCAAGTTTGAGGAAAAAGAGGAAAGTTGGGAGAAAGATAGATCAAGTCTTAAGATTGAAATTGAAGATCTAAAGGCCAAATTGGCAAATACAACACAAGAGAAGCAAGGAACAGATCAAGGAAACAAAGAAGTAAGCACGGATGATATAGTTCAAGCTATGTCCCAAGTTAGCTTGAAAGAGGTGGAGATCATAGAACTAAAAGAAGAAAAACAAAGACTAGAAGAGGAAAATCAGAAAAAGGAAAATGAAATAAAAGAGTCGACAAAAAACAATAAATATTTGGTAGGCAGAAATCAAAGGATGATAGGTCAAGTGACATGACAACTAGCATTGCAAAGTGCAAAGCGTTTGATTTGGGATTCAATCATCGATGAGGCTGCAAAATTGAGGTCTTATTTAGATTTTATGAAGACAAAGGAAGCCATAGAAAATGATAGCTTACAAAGCTGTAAAGCAATGAGAGAAGTTTTAGATAAGATACCAAAAGATATAGCCCAGGGTACCATAAGTTTCTTAAATACTTTGATAGAAGGTGATCTGAAAGAAATGGCTATCGAAAACAGGGTAATAGTCATAACTTGGGCTAGGAGAGTCCTTGGAAAACATTCTCACATTGAGAATGTCCAGTCTAGTGCAGAACAGATGAAGGAACAGGTTGAAGCGTTCAAAACGGGATTTGAAAAGGTAATACAAAAGGGACTGCCTTCTTTTTGGGATGAAAATAATGAATTAACTTCCCAATACAATTATAAGGATTTACTGTATAACATTGGGAGGAACCATGAGCAATTTCAAGGTTTGACTCATGTTCTAACAGGGAAAATTCTACTGAGGAAACTCTCCCTTGACTTTGAAATTCTAAACCAGCTAGCCATGATAGCTGAGAAGATTCCTCCAACTTCCATTGCAGAGCACATAGAGATGAAAGTTCTGGTCGAGGAGATGACTAGTTATGAGGTGCCTTCTACAGAGCAATGGAAGAGAGTGGAGATATATGGGAAAATTAAGTACACCTTGCACACTTGAAGACTACTATTTGAGAAAGAAGCCCTGTCAGCAGCTACAGCCAATAGAAAGACATCAAATGTAATATTATGAGAAATTTTGGAAATTGTATAAATTTTGACCGAAATGGAATGTAATAGTTAGTTTACAATTTTCTATTTTTAGTTATGAAGCAGTTAGGGTTTTACCTCGGGAGGTTTTTACAATGTATAAAAGACAATTTTTGGCAATGTAGTAAGTGTTGGAACCCGTGAAGAAATATTCGTTTTGTATTGAGCCCTTCAATTTTGAATAAAGATGGCCGAGCAGAGTTGATGTATATTTTCAAGACTAAAGATTTCGGTGTTATTTTATTCAAAGGATTACATGTTTTTTTTGGCAATGTAGTAAGGGTTGGAAATCGTGAAGATATTATACTCATTTTGTATTCAGCCCTTCAATTCTGAAATAATATTCCCGACCAGAGTTGATGCATATTTTCAAGAGTAAATATTCCTGTGTTATTTTATTCAAAGGATTAAAAAGAATGTGGATGTCCTGTCAATGATGAGCTAATTAACAAATTAAATTATGATGATAATGACTGCACTGTGATTGCAGAATGTGAAACAATATGAATCAAGGAAAGAAATAGACTGGTGCATAACCTGCATATAAATCATATGAATGATAAATCAAGCACACAGATTTATATATTTTATGATTTAACAATGCAAAACAGAGTTAGTAGATGTATGTATGAAAAACCAAAATGAATCAAGAAAATTTGATTCATATAACAAAAGAAAGTAAAATAGAAACTAACTGAAATTCTTTAAAGATCGTAAAACATTACAAGTCTCCAAGTACAAAGTGTCTCCAGTTCTCTCATTCGATGGTCCCCCCATTCATGCAATTTGCCCAGTATTATTTCCATACTAGTTCTAGACTGCAGGAAGGGTCGTCCGATCCTTCTTGTGCTCACCATTATGGATATAGGTGAATTGCTGGATATCGGTGTTCTCAATTATCTACTAAACGAAGGGTCGGCCGAACCTTCTTGTGCTTAGGATTTTTCCATTATTGACCATTCTGGTTATACATGAAATGATGGCCTAGCCTTAGTATTTTTCCATGATTGATCATTCTGGTTTTCGGTTGTAAATATTTTCCAATAAGCGGGGATTTTTATGCCCGGAACCCGCAACCCGTAATTGCGGATTGCGGGAAGAGTTTTGTAAATGTTTGTGTTCTTCCTTTTCGTAACCCGCAATGCGGATTTCCTAGCCTTAGTATTTTTCCATGATTGATCATTCTGGTTTTTGGTTGTAAATGTTTTCCAATAATCGAGGATTTTTATGCCTGGAACCCGCAACCCGCAATTGCGGATTGCGGGAAGAATATTGTAAATGTTTGCATTCTTCATTTCTGCAACCCGCAATGCGGATTGCGAGAACTATTTGAATAATGAATTTGCGACATGCGTTTCCGCAACGTGCAATGTGGATTGCAGAAACTTTGGTTTGTTTTCATTTGAAGTTGAATGTCATTAACCATTACCCCATTTTTGAATGAGGCTCGAGATAAACGAATGAAGGGGCGGCCGACCCTTCTTCTGCCCACTATTATTTTCATAATAGTTCTAGACTGCAAGAAGGGTGGTTCGATCCTTCTTGTGTTCACCATTGTGGACACAGGTGAATTGTCGTTTATTGGTGTTCACAATTATCTACTAAGAGAAGGGGCGGCTGATCCATCTTGTCGGCAGTCTAAAGTCGGGATAAATATTGTTTACATGTTATAACAAAGGCAATGTCCTGATCCCTACCATTTTCTGGGGAATTTCTCTTTTAAATGAAGGGTTGACCGACCCTTCTTGTGCTTAGTAGTTTTGCAATCTATACCATTCATTATATACATGAATTGACAGCCTATACTTTGTAGGTTGAATATTTTCACAATTCCCTCATAAATGAAGGGGCATCCAACCCTTCTTCCGCCCAATATTATTTTCATACTAGTTCTAGACTTCCAGAAGGGTCGTTCGATCCTTCTTGTGTTCATCAGTTTGGATATTGGTGTTCATAATTATCTACTAAACGAAGGGTTGGCCGACCCTTCTTGTGATTTATATTTTTCCATTCTTGACCATTCTGGTTATACATGAACTGATCTCTATTTTGGTAGGCCAACATATCACACGATAGGAAGTGATGACATGGCATGTATGAGAATGTCAACCATAATTCATGGTTTGAGAAAAATGCATGCACCATCATGTCATGCTATAGCTTGTTGAAGTGGCTATCTAGTTATACATGATTGCGGATTGTGGGAAGTGTTTGAATAATGGATTTGCGACATGCGTTTCTACAACCCGCAACCCGCAATGTGGATTGCAGAAACATAGTTTTTTATTTCGAGTTCAAGTCCCACAACCCGCAATTGCGTATTGCGGGGAATTTGTATATATTTCCAAAAAATTAAACTCCCGCAACTCGTCTTCTGCATTCCACACATTAGATCTCAACCGTTGATTTGTCTTAATCTTACGGCCTAGATTTTACCCAACGGAATTAATAAATATGTTGATTTTGTTTCTGTTTCCTTTCATTATTTTTCATCTTCAAAAATTACCTGCTGTGTGGATTTTATTGCGAGTTTTTACCAGGGGTCGTTTTCGCCATTTTTTCTAGCTTAAATGAAGGGTCGGCCAACCCTTCTTGTGCTTAGTATTTTCACAGTCTTCTCCATTCAGGATATACATGAATTGATAACCTATACTTCGTAGGTTGAATATTTGCACAATTCCCTCTTAAATGAAGGGGTGGTCGACCCTTCTTCTGCCCACTATTATTTTCATACTAGTTCTAGACTGCCAGAAGCTTGATGGAGATCGACTGTTACAGAAGCTTGACGGAGATCGATGGTTACAGAAGCTTGACGGAGATCGATGGTTTATAGAAGCCTGACAGAGATCGATGACCACAAGCACTGTTCGCAAAAGTAAGATAGGACGGTTTAAGCGTGGGTGGAGTGTTGCTAGCCCGCGAGCAAGTTGGAAGTTTTGGTAGGGACCGCATGTTTCGACGATGCAGATCTGGCTGGGATAGGCATCAACGACGGAGGTTTAGTTTGCAGATTGAACATGCACAGAGTATCAGCATGTTCCAAATTCGTGAACCTCGGTAAGGTTGCACCTTTGGACGGTAAGGATGAGGACAAGGGCCAGATTGACAGTTGATAATAACTACGCAGATCTAAGGTACGAGGAAGGGCGGATAGGGGCCAAATCGATCATGCAAGATGGACGGCTCAGAGAAATTCCTTTATCGCTAGAGGTGCAAGAATGATATGATTCGGTTTCCGCCTTTCCCCCTTGGTCGAGGTCAAGGGGGCAAGTTAATTTAGATAGAATCAAATAGACTCTAGCACCTTGTTGACTGCACATTCTATCTGGGACGAAGTCCAACAAAGTTATAATCATTTTGAATCTTTGATATAGAAGCAAATCTAGGGGTTTAGGCTCGCTCCAATGCATGCAAGAAAAATTCCCACTTCCAAAGGTATATTCTTCCTCCATGAGATCAAATGAGCTAAGACTTAAAATTAGACGAAAGTATGTGCAGGCCACCCGATAATTTGAAAAAAAAATGGTATTACAAATAGAATTTACATGCATTGATTAGATGGCAACCTTAATTTACCTGCTGTGTGGATTTTACTGCGAGTTTTTACCAGGGGTCGTTTTCTCCATTTTTCCAGCTTAAATGAAGGGTTGACCGACCTTTCTTGTGATTAGTATTTTTGCAATCTTCACCATTCAGGATATACATGAATTGACAACCTATACTTCGAATGTTGAATATTTGCACAATGCCATCATGAATGAAGGGGCGGTCGACCCTTCTTCTACCCATTATTATTTTTATACTAGTTCTAGACTGCCAGAAGGGTCGTCCGATCCTTCTTGTGTTCACCAGTCTGGATACAGGTGAATTGCTAGATATTGTTGTTCGCAATTATCTACTAAACGAAGGATCGACTGACCCTTCTTGTGATTTTTATTTTTCCATTCTTGACCATTCATACATGAATTGATCTCTATTTTGTAAGGCCAAAATCTCACACATGTGAGCCCCAGATTAAATCTCAGTGGTCGATTTGTCTTAATCTTACGGCCTAGATGTAACCCAACGGAATTAATAAATATGTTGATTTTGTTTCTGGTTTCTTTTATCATTTTTCATTTTCGAAAATTGCCTACTGTGTGGATTTTACTGCCAGTTTTTACCAGGGGTCGTTTTCGCCATTTGTGCGGATTTTACTGCCATTTTTTACCAGGGGTCGTTTTCGCGATTTTTTACTAGGGCTCATTTTTGCGAGTTTTTACCAGAGGTCGTTTTCGCAACTTTTTACTGGGGGTCATTTTCACCATTTTTTCCAGCTTGCACAGGTTGGCTTCATGTCACTTTCTTATTCAATATTTCAAGGTTTTTTTTTTATTTTGAGTTTTTTTTCTTATTGGTGTTTATTTATTCATCAAATTTCTCCAGTTTTTCAAACATGTCTCACAACACTCGCTGTAAAAGTCCTTAGAAAGATCCTTTGAACAAAGACCCAAACTTCGACATCCTTGCCGACACCAACGATAAGGTTTATGAGACATACCAAATGGATTGGTAAAAAATTTACTCCATCTTTGACAACGACGACCTAACTGATATTCAGAGTGACCGCCCTACCTATGAAAATATTAGGGATTCACAACTCCACGCTATAGCTGCCAGATCTGCTATCCTTCCCTACACTGATGCAGTTAAGTGGATTATAGACCATGATAACCCTAAAGGCCACTCTTTCAATGATAGCGCAGGGACTCAAGTGGCTAGTTTTCGCGCTGAGGTTTTTAGCAGAGCTTATGCCCTAAAACTAGCTGTTCAACCCCTCAATGTTGCATTCCTGGAGTCGTCAAAGAATAGGTACAATTTCAATGAAATGTTGAAGTCTTGGATGCACAGACCGACAAATTTCATGCCCAGGTCTGATAATTTATACCCAATTTCCTGGTTCAAAGAGCCTTATTCTCTTCTGGTAGCCATGCTCTGTAGAATTTATGGTCTCCCTAATTGTTCAGTATTCAAAGCTGAATGGGATCCTATCGCCCATCATGTCCTAACAATAGTGCAGTCATTCCCTTGGGATTCAATTTTATCAGCAGAGTTAAAGACAACCATTGAGAAATATCAGAAAACAACAGCTACAAGGAAGCCATACTTCTTTTTCTCTGCATTGGTAATTGATGTTTTCTGTACAGAGTTTTAGTATCCCACCATGGGGTGGAGTTGGACTAAGTCCTCAGTCCCTGTTCATATTTATTGTTCTGCCTTATGGGAAAGCAATTTTGTTCCCTTACTCTATGACATCTGCGACCATTTCTTTAGTGCAATTTACCAGTAGATTTTCAGGGAAGATGCCCCTGCCTTTGCTCCTGATGCCAGAACTCTCATCCCTACATTGGGTGATTGGTATGTGGGAGAAGTCTTTGCTTACATTAGAGTCTGGGGAAGCAGTACTGTACATTTGCTACCAAGAGTTGTCCCTGACAGACTGTTACTTGAGGAGATATCTTATCAGACTGTTACAGATGGTGTCTAACTTTAGCTCAGTGGTCCCAAAAGGAAGGGATGGCCTAAGTTCCCTTTAAAACTTGGGCTACAACACTGGGAGACAGGATTGTTTCTTTGAAATTGGGATTTGCTCCCAAAAGAACTCATGACCCCAAAGTATTTTTGGAGGCTCATTTCAAACAGGCGCATATGAGGATTGGTTATACACATCAACACATCCTTGATGAATCTATTTATTAGGGAGTTAATATTTTCTCTGAAGTCCTACTGAGGGAAAAGAGCAAAGAGGAACAAAGCCATATCTTTCAGTATCAGCGGAAGCTTAAAACCAAGGTTTTGAGCTATAGAAGCATGGAACTCAAGCTTGATGAGAAAACAAGAAAAGATAGGGAAGAAAAGGAAGCTCACAAAGCCAGTGCTCCATTGATGCTGACCTACCCGGATGGAGACAAAGGTAAAGGCCTTATGGAGGATACTCCGAAGTTGAAAACTGCAGCAGAATTAAAGATCTTAATGCATACATCTCAGCAATTCAAGTAGAAATTAGCATAGATGAAGTCTTCGGTGTTGGATACCCAAGTGGTTACAGTACCCAAACCCACTACTGATATTCAAGTGGCTGCTACAGCCATCCTAATTAGTGATGTCCAAGTGATTGCTATGAGTAAACCAGCTAAAAGACAGAAAATTCAAACTTCTGCCTCTGAGATTTCTACTCTTACTATTGAGGACAGTGATGTGGAAGATGAAACACTTCCTTTTGTGACTATGGTGCAGGAAGAAACTGAAAGTTCTCAGGAAATCGCAGATGTGTTGGATGCCATAGTCATGGATGATCTTGTCCCAAACCAATAGTCTCTTGGAACCACTACTACTATTGATACCACAACTTCAGCACTCTTACTTTCATCCATTCAAGCTCTTTCCACTTTATCTTCTGGGGTAACACCACCATCCACCATATCCCAGTTATTTCATGCAATAAATTCCATTATTGTTCCATATCCAACCTCGTCAGTTCCAATTCCCGTTCCACCATCAATAGTTGCAGAGATCCAGTCTTCAACTGTCTCTCTCCAACCACCATCATCTATTTCATCACCACCAGCCAATGATGTCCAAATCCCGGTTGTTTTGTCTTCACCATTAGTTGCCGGTGCATCTTTTTCACTTCCTAAAGTTTTTACTTCAATCCCTACTCCAACCTCTTTACCCTCAGTCCCTGAAGTTAACCCTTCTCCACTAACCACCTCTCAGATAACTATGACAATACCTAATACCACTGTTACTCAAACAGCCCCAATAATTGCAATAGGAGATGTGGCTACATCTTCCACTGAATTGGTAGCTACTTATGAGGAAGATATTGTAACCTCCCTTGGAGATTATTTCTATAGCAAAAAGGCTAAGGCAGTGGTGAAGAAGGGTAACAAAAGAGGCAGAGATCGGGATGTGTTGCAGGGCCCCTTTCCTAATCAAATCATTTGGGCCAAGCAATCAGATGGCATACAACAAGAAGGACTTTATACTGCTACTGCCATGGGTGCTTTTGCAGGTGCCAATTTTGATTCAGTAATCAAACTGAATAAAGAAATTGATGTCAAGAAGGAGCTCAAGAAACTTCAAGAGCAGCTGGTTAAGGCCAATGAAGAACATGAAGCTGACATTCGTGAATTGAGAAAAAAATTTGAAAATAATATTGAAGATCTTCAAGAACATAATGCTTCTCTTCAAGTCCTATTGCAAGATGTTGAAGCTTTGGACACTGCCAATGCTGAAAAGATAGTTGTGCTTGAACAACAACTAAAGGATGCAACTGCAAGTGCAGCCTCCTCTGCGTTTTCTAGGTTTTCACAGCAAGAGTTCAAGGACTTAGCCAATCAAGTCAACCTGGAGCATCATCAGCTTCTATCTAAGCTATTTACTACCTTGGGTGAAATCCATGAGACTTACATTGTCTTTGACAAAATGGTTGGCACCTCGGGCCAGCAAGTAGAGGAAAAAAACAAGCTTCTAAAGCTGTAGAAGACATCATGGATTGGCAGAAGTACTATATTGAAGATAAGCCAGCTGATATCCCTTAGTTGGACAACCTCAAATTCAGAAGGATCTGAGCTGATGTGCGATCTTGGGAGAATGTTATTGACATGGTACAGGATACTATCAACTAGGCTCAAGCCCTTTGCAGAAGAAGATGGTATGCCTTAGACAATCTCATGGAGATACTGGCATTCCCTGCAATGGGGCTCATCGAGGGGGTAGATCCACCAAAATTGATGATAGAACAGATTGAAGCCCATTGTGATCAAGTCAAGGAGAAAATCCTGCAGATTGAGCATATCCAAATTGAAGACGTGGATTGGTTGATTAAGCAACATGTTTCCTTGGAGGCCAAGATCTATATGTTTATCCGCACGTGGCATAAAATAGCCAAAAATGAGATTGAAGGATTCATGTGTGATGCCCAGCTGGGGCTCGAATCTCCTCGTTATCGAGATATAGATGAATGAATTGATAGAAGTTTGGGACACGTGGGAAGATTTCCTCACTAATAGAATATTTTGATTTTGTAATCCCTGTTTAAGGGGAATTTATCCCTTGTGTTATTTTTGTAATTTATTATTTAAGGGGTAGTTCTCTCTTAGGCAAGGGATGATCATTTTTGGGGTAGAAATCGACAAAAGAAGACTGGAGATGCTCTGTTTTATGCTGAGCTTGTAATTTCTTACAAACTTTCATTAATACAGTAAAGCTATTCTCTTGCATCATGTTTTGTTCATTGATCAAAATTCTTTGGTAAATATTGATTTCTACTTCATGTTATTATCTATGTTGTTTAATCCTTTGCAAATATTATTTCATGCCGAGATTGTTAATATGGATTTTTCCTTATGTTACATCTGTGTATGCATTATGTTTTAATTGAATTTCTTCAACTAAAATATTTATTGATTTCTGCAAATGATTTACAGTAAATTATAATCTATGTTAATTTTTCAATTCACATATTGGTTACAGGTTAATCTTGAATGAGCTTAAACACTTAATATTGCATTCAGTTAATTTTAATTGATTGATTGTAAATTAATCAAATAAGGAATTGATCTTCTTCACAATTTTGTTAAGTGGATGAATGTACTTATTTATTTTCACATCAAGTTAATCTGCATTTAAACAACACACCTTTTAGAGTAGGTCTAACTTAGATTAGATTTTCCTTCCTAGGTAGATTTGTTTCAGACTGAACACACTTTGTTTTCCTTCATTGGAATATAGATCCTTTTAGGATCAAAACCACAAGTTCCAGCGGAGGCCTTTGTATCCGTGGGAGATAACCAGCCCAAACAACTCGAGGATAGGGTTATACTTACACAGGATTATCTGAAGCCTCTCGTTGGGTTTTCTCCCTCTGTTGAAAGCTTTGGAACCCATTACAACACATACACACTCGAGGCCTCATCAAATGGCACTAGAAGGAGGGCCTAATGTAAAATATGCCTAAACAGAATACTCATAAACCTCCTCGAGCAAGAACATCATCGATTGTCACTCGTAGCCAGTCACAGGCATCTACCTATGAACAGCAAATAGTCACACAACCAACTGTAATTCCTGGTACACCTGCACCTCAGTAGGAAAATAGAAGGGATATCCTTATCATATCACCTACTATAGGACCCCTTTCACTTAAACAAATACCGAAAATTTCTAATGATAGTGTTGCTAGAGTACATCAAAGAATTATTAACCTACGAAGTAGAGGACTAGCAGCAATTCAACAGAACACCATTTCACAGACTGATAAACAAGAACACCATTTCACAACCTCATTGATGGATGGGTGCCTCCTGTATGTTCTTAGAATGATAGGCATAAGCCTAGTTAAGGAGCCGTTAATTAGATGCTTAATAACTTAACTGAGTAAATTAACTTAATATGATGATAATGACTGTTATGTAATTGCAGAATGTGAAACAATATGAATCAAGTAAAGAAATTTATTGATGCATAACCTACATATAAATCATATTAATGATAAACATAGCACACATATTTATATGTTTTATGATTTAACAATACAATTTAAACAGAGGTACTAGATGTATGTATGAAAAACCAAAATGAATCAAGGAAACTTTATACACAACAAAATAAAGGAAAAGAGAAACTAACTGAAATTCTTTTAAGATTGTAAAACATTACAATTCTCCAAGTACATAGTTTCTCCAATTCTCTCATTCGATGGTTCCCCCATTCATATGATTTTCCAAGGGAAGATTGCCACTTTCCCTTTTGGAAGGCTACTTTTTACAAATCCAATACTTAATCTTGAAATTTTAAGTCGGATTTTAGCAATTTCAAACTTTGATTTTGCATTTTCGGAAACCAAACTCGACACTTTACAAGAATTATAATCACAGTGAAATTGAACATACTAGTACAAACAAACATTCAAGTGTATTATTTCACAAAATACTTTCATTTCATTTTATTCACAATTGGCCTCACATCGCTCATGCCATTTAGGTGCAGTAAGCAAGGCCATAATCGATCTATCAAAAATGTGTCATTGACATCGTTGGAATCATAAGCTTTTGTTATAATATAGTTTCCTTCCTCATTAGAAACATGTTTTTCTTGGGAGTCATCGATAATCACAGTATTTATCCGATCCCAACAACCATGGATCAAAGTGTCCCAAACTATACTCAAAGGCTTGCGAAATACATTAGGATTTCCATCACCTTGAAAACCCTCTCTGGCTACGGAAGAGCAATCTTCCTGTGTTAAAATTAATCTAAATAGTTCCCTTTTCAATCCTATTCTTTCTAATAATCTAGGCAAAAACTCGTCAACGTTTTGTCGTTGAGCATATGTCCATACGCCAACCTCAAAAATAGTAAATCATTTTTCAAAAAATTCCCTTAAGCCTAGCCGTATAAAATAATACTTTGTTGATGTTTCAATGTACGGTGGTCGTCGCAATCAGGGTTCTGTTTTCTATGTAATGCATGTAACAAAACGCCATTGAAATAAAAAATTATCAATGGTTTACTAGAAACAAATATTCTAGTACAATATGCAAACAAAAAACACACACACAACCCAGTCAATAAAATATTATGGTTCAATGTTTCTAAGTATATTGCTTTCATGTTCAACAATTTTTGAAACACATTACCAGATACATGGTATGATGTCCATAAATAATATGAGAACTGTGCAATAAAACTTACATCAATTAAATGCAGGAGTTGTAAAAAATATACAAATCACTAAATGATTTTTTTTTGTATAATATGACGGTCATTTCAATTTTAATGTGTTTAACCAAGGCCTCATTTTTGAACGAGGCCCGAGATAATTCAAAATACAACACAACATTGTTTTTATATTTATATCTCTCTCTTGTGAACTATCAAATTTCCAACTAGTTGGCATTTTCAAGCAGTTTTCCTTGCAATTGTCTGTTGATTGATATCTCCCTTCATCTACAAACATGTCTGTTTGTTTATATATATCTCCATATTGGATAAGTACATCCTTGAATGACTTTTTGTATATGTTTTGTACTTCACCAACATTATAGTATGCAGACATTGAGTGATTATAAATAGTACTAAGTTTACATTGCTCTCTACCCCAAATAAATACAAAATCTTCATTTTTCAACCATTCAAATATAGCAAGGAAATTTTTAATTTCCATGTTGTCAAGTGAGGAAAACCATAGAGAAACGTCGAAATGCTCTCTAGAAACACTGATAATTTCAGGGATGAACATGCGTGTATAATAAGATGGAAATTATGGACAAATTGAGGTTGTTTGGAAGAATCTCTAATGTTGGATAACATCCGAACTCCAAAGAGAAATCCCTCTACTCCCAGGACCAATAGTTTCTTTTGCGGTGATATCCTGACTGCATACAAGAACAGTAACTATATATATAACAAAAACAACAACACTTTGTTCATGAAGTTAATGATCACAACCATGCAACTGTACATGAAGATGTTGATTTCCAAAGATTAATACAAAAATCACCCAAAATTCCACAGATTAAATTGATTTAATAATAATATGTTACATTCAGACGAAAATAGCAACGTCTCGGGAAAAATCAGAAAACACATTGAATGATTTAAAATATGCAATGATATATTATATCTAGAAATAAGCAAAGATAGGTTACCTTTGATGGCTGTCACTCAACCAGGATTCAACTGGGAGAAGGCATTGAAGGTTCTGATATCAGCTGATTCATGCATTTTACTAAAATGCTGCCAAAGTCCATGCACCAATTCAGTATTTGTCCTAAGGGACGATTCAATAAAGGGCTTACTCAAAATACAGTTTTTAAATGGAAGTGCTTTCTCACCATCACCCTCCAAAACAATAATTGATGTATTAATTTACGAAGTTTTCATTGGGAACTCCGTCCACACACTCTCTGTATTTTTTTGTGTATTTCCTTCTTGATAGTAGGTACATCTCTCTCGAAACCAAATAAATAAAAAAATTTGCTCATGATTTATCTTTACCGCATGCCATCAAAAATTTTGCAAGCAGTGGCTTCCCCTCATTGACACTACATTTAGATGACCAAATCCCAACATTGAATTTGGAAAGTGTTAAGATTTAATATGCTAGGACAGAAAATAGTAGCATTACATTCCATTTCACAATAATAGCATATACAGGATCACTAAAGAAACAACAAGCACAACATAAACACAAGAGACACAAATTTATCTTGGGAAACCCTCATGGGGTAGAAAACCCAGCAAAGATTCCTCAATATAGATGACCAGCAATATACAAAGATGCAAACCAAAGACATGATCTCCTCCTCCACCATAGCAGACCTCTCCTCCACAAGTGCTCTATATTTCAAGTGAGGGAAGTGTGTGTATAATGAGGAACATACCTCCTCTATTTATACACATCTCCGACTTGTACTTTATATTAATTAGGTCGGCCCCAACTTTACCACTGGGTTAAACACCCCACTATAATTGACTGGGCCAACCCCACTAGGGTGGTCTAACAATCCTTTGACCCACATAACACATACAGGGCCGACCCCCACTAGGGAAATCTAATAACCCAAGTTACCACATTCCGACGGAGGAATAAACATTTCCAGATATACAATAAGATCTCCACAGAGGAATGAAACATCTCCGGAATAATAAGGTACAAATATAATATTCTTTGAAGTTACAATATTTCAACACTCCCCCTTAACGAGAAGGATATTATAATAGCATCTGCACGAGCAAGGAGTCATCAACATTATACATGATACATCTATAAATCATTGGAATCTTTCTCAACATCATCAGTAACTCAAGCAATTACTGGAACATCTTCAATACTAGAACATCAACATCTTCAGTATTGAGTCTTTATCTTCTGCAGCACTCGAACAACTACAGCAACATCAACATCTGGATCCTCACAATCATTAGCATTGTCATCACACGATCATTATCATCGTCATCATACGATCATCAACATCATCATCACATGATCATCAGCATCGTCATCTAGACCATCACGATTAGCAGCATCGTCATCTAGACCATCACGATCAGCAACATTTTCATCTAGACCATCACGATCAGCAGCATCGTCATCACACGATCATTAGCATCATCATCTAGACCATCACGATCAGCAACATCGTCATCACACGATCATCAACGTCATCATCTAGACCATCACGATCAGTGGCATCATCATCTAGACCATCAAGATCAGCAGCATCGTCATCTAGATCATCACGATCAACGACATCGTCATCTAGATCATCACGATCAGCAACATCGTCATCTAGACCATCACGATCAACAACATAGTCATCTAGATCATCACGATCAGTAGCATCGTCATCTAGACCATCACGATCAACAACATCGTCATCTAGATCATCACGATCAGCAGCATCGTCATCTAGACCATCACGATCAACAACATAGTCATCTAGATCATCACGATCAGTAGCATCATCATCTAGATCATTAGTACAAGTATCCACACCAATACAAGTATACATCATCAGTACAAGTATCCACACCAATACAAGTATACATCATCAATACAAGTATCCACACCAATACAAGTATACACATCATCAATACAAGTATCCACACCAATACAAGTATACACATCATCAATATAAACATCATCAATACAAGTATCCACACCAATACAAGTATACACATCATCAATACAAGTATCCTCATCAATACAAGTATAAACATCATCAATACAAGTATCCTCATCAATACAAGTATACATATCATCAATACAAGTATCCTCATCAATCAAGTGTACATATCATCAATACAAGTATCCTCATCAATACAAGTATACATAATAACAGCATACCCTGCAACACACATGATCCAATTATGGGATGATCAATCCCTCTCACTTTAGGACATAGGTCCAAGGATGATACAATCCTGATCCGCTTACGGGATGATCAGTCCCTCTCAGTTTAAGACATCTCTCATGTCTATGGATGATGCAATCCAGATCAACTTATAGGATGATCAATCCTTATCACTTTAAGACACCTCACCATGTCTAGGGACGATGCATTCCCAAATCAACTTACAGGATGATTAGTCCTTATCACTTTAAGACACCTCACCATGTCTAGGGACGATGCAATCCTGAATCAACTTACAGAATAATTAGTCCTTATCACTTTAAGACACCTCACCATGTCTAGGGACGATGCAATCCCGAATCAACTTACAGGATGATTAGTCCTTATCACTTTAAGACACCTCACCATGTCTAGGGACGATGCAATCCCGAATCAACTTACAGGATGATTAGTCCTTATCACTTTAAGACACCTCACCATGACTAGGGACGATGCAATCCCAATCTACTTACAGGATGATTAATCCTTATCACTTTAGGACATAAGTCCAAGGATGATGCAATCCTGATCCACTTATGGGATGATCAATCCCTATCACTTTAGGACATAAGTCCAAGGATGATGCAATCCTGATCCACTTACGGGATGATCAATCCCTATCACTTTAGGACATAAGTCCAAGGATGATGCAATCCTATCACGTACATTTTGAACCAAACGCTCAGGGACGATGCAGTCCTATCACGTCCACTAGGGACCACTTTCTCGGAGACATATGTCTACGGATCTCTTTTAGGACATGTGTCCATGGATGATACAATCCCCTTGTCCACTAGGGACCACATTCTCGGAGACATCTATCTACGGATCACTTTAGAACTAAAGTCCAGGGATGATACAATCCTCTCGTCCACTACGGACCACATTCTCGGAGACATCTGTCTATGGATCAATTTAGAACATGTGTTCAAGGATGATGCAATCCCTCTTTTTTCTCGGAGACATATGTCTACGGATCCTTTTAGATCATGTGTTCAAGGACGATGCAATCCCCTCGTCAACTTAGACCCTGTCGAAGGACCATCCACCAACCTCTCTAAATCCAAAAATACAATGGAATTTGATTGTGATTCATATGAAGTTCTTCTATGTTTAAATTCAAATTCACCATTAGTAATCTCTTCCCCATTTTTTACTCTTTCCCCTCCAACAACATTTTTTTCTCTTTTGGAGTCATTTTCTGTGGCTTTCTTGCGAAATAGAAAACCTTCCATTTCTAATATCAATAAAATTTTTGTATGGGGAGCTGTACAGAAATATTGCTTGTCATTATATACTTTGGAATAAATTTGTTTTATAAATTTAAGTAGAAAATATTCTTTGTCTTTTACCTGTCAATGGCAGGCCAACATTTGACCGGTGAGTAACATCGCTGGAGACACCGCATTGTGACACGAAGCTCTCACCTTGTTCATTATTGTCCAAGCTCTCTCCTGGTCCATTATTCTCCAATATGATTTGCTGGCCAATATCCAAGGGCATCGTTGATGCCAGCTCTGGTTGTGGATGATCCACATGTTGACTTGGAAATTTGCAGGTATACATTTTATATAATTTTTTGCAAGTATTCAAGGTCACTATCCCATTTCATAATTTAGTTAATTTACCCACGATCTTTGAAAAATAATTTTTTACCTTCTTGTCTTGTTTGTGCTCCTGTTTGGTAGTTCTTAGTGGATTCTCTATCACATTCACTCTCGTCATCAGATAGTACAATTTGATTGGACGATACCTGGGTGTGCTCTTTATTTGAAGCTGTAGTAGAATAGGAATTTGAAGAAGTTATTGAAGATAACCGACTGAGAAAAGTAAAATAAAATCAAAGACATTTGAAAAAGTTAATAGAAATACCTTGTTTTAGAAAAGTAAAATAAAATCAAAGACATCTGAAAAAGTTCATTCAAATACCTTGTGTTACACCCAATTCATGATAGAAACTGTTCATAAACAGCTCTTGTTGTACTATCTTCGCAATAGAAATAACTATTCTTTCTGGAGCCCTCATCAACGAACGAAGAAGCCTACCTCCTGCGTACAGCGAAAGAATTGTGCCTTGAGAAGTGACCTGTCTGGAAACCATGTGATCCCAGAATTCCTGTGTCCTTTCTTTTGCAAACACATGGCTTCTCGCACTATCATTGTCAACCTTGGGCCGAGGTAAATCAATCATCGGTAGGCCCTCATCCTTCCAATCCATATCAATTTAAGAAGTAGATAAAATATCCTTATCCCTTCCAATGCTCCAACACTGTATAATAGAGAATCCTATAAACAAGTCCCTGGAGAATTCTCTATAAACTCCCTTTGTAGCATAATTCGGTGTAACATGTTTTTTTGATTTCTTGCTGAAAATTGTGAAAGCTTTAGAAATCATACAAGAGTTTTCCATATCAGCTAAAAAAATACAAGTACATGCCTCTATGCCTCTTCATTTGTTTCTAAGTAGTACAAAAACTCAATCATGTCTTGTTCTGTCCATGGACTATCACAATTACAGATATCCACATCAACAAATTCACAGCTAACTGCTGCACCAAAGAATGGAATTAATCTTAGTGTGATGACCAAAGATTCGGGATAACAACATTGACAAGCAAACTATGAACTATTTTCGACGTCGTCAATGGACATACCCATCCTCTCTTTATTTATATATAGATTCAATATTTTCTGAGCATCAATTGGTATTTTGGTACCATTATCCACTTCATATTCATTCTTTCTCTTTTTACTTAGAGATTTTGCTTGCTTTCCGGAGAATAAAATATTGAACACATGCTGGAGATGGTTTGGTGCAATTTTATATATTTCAAGGACGTTATCGTCAGTGACAATCTGTGATCGATCAATTTGAACATTATTAACTTTGAAATATTCAACGATCGAATGACTGGTTGACCTCTCGTCCTTGATTCGTTTGCAATATTGATTTAAAGTTTGTGCGCAAATGTTTTTATCGACTGATGTGCTCATCCAAACCGATCTGTTGATTATATTGTCCACCACAGTAGTCAATTCATCTTCATCAAGATTACGCAATGGTTTAAAAAAATTAGAGCCATAACTCTTTATTTTATTTTGAACAAAATCATCCTCAGTGGTGCTCTTGGGCGAGCATGGCAAGGAGCCAGTTTGGTAAAGCTCAAATACAGACTGCCATTTTATCCACAGTCGATCTGATGTCAAAACAAGAGTTAGCTTGTCTTTAAGGCTGTCCTTATTTTGAACAAGAAAGATATCCATACATTCATCTTGGAAAGACTGCAAACATATAAAATTGAATATTCCAGTTAATTTATTAATTTCATAACACAGCCAACAATCTAAAGACTTTGATTGACAAGAAGAAAAATTCTAAACCTGCCAAGCATCACTGGAAATGTTTCCCTTTCCTGGGTGGGATGGAGTACTGTAGGATATCCATTTCTCCCTTGCTTTTTCAACTTGAGAAATGAATGAAGTATTTGGAAATTCCTTGTTTGACAAATTTTGTTGTTTGCAAAATTTGCTGATGGTGTTCTGAGGAACATCTCTATGTAGAAGACGAGCTGTTCGATGTCGATACCTTGAATGGAGCTCTTTATTGATCATCTGCAATGATTATTTTCTACGCAGAAATAGTATGCTGCCCATCCAATATATACAAATTTATTGATGGAAAATTAATTTCTTCTACATTTCCAGGAAGAAAGGCCAATGTTTTCTCCTTATGGAAAGGCAACAAAATAGCATCTCTCAATGTTGTTGTAAATGTATGGACAAGATATACAACCATCTTTTGCACGACCTCCTCATCAACCTTTAGATATTGTAAGTGCGGAGGCGCAACAACACATCTTGGTACATCAATGGGAAAAATGTTCTCATTGAACAAAAAGTATTTGATCTGCTGTCGTTGAACTTCTTTTGAACTTTCGAAGCTCTTAGTCACTTTCCGCAGCATCGCTTTAGTTAATGGCTGATCGACCTTGATCAATTCGCCTTCTGAAACAAGAAGTTCCGGTCCCGGAGGTACAATGTCAACCACTTGCCCACCGTCTGATGTATTATCGATAGTTATCTCATATCCACCCTTTTCTTTACGTAAAATTTTGCTCACTCTTCCTGTTGCCGAAGCGCTGTAGACCGTATTGTTTCTCTTACTCCCGTCGGGATAAATTTGTCCTCTTCCTCTATTACCACCCAAATATATGGGATATTTAAGGAAGTGAGCTTCTTTATCAATAGCAGGATCTGGTGAAAGGATGGGGAACACAAATTCACTATATTTTTGACCAGGAACAGGACCTATTACAATAATGTTTTTTTGATTGGGACGATAGTTCTGAAAATAAAGATTACCCATCTTTTGTCTAATCTCAGGAGAAATATGATCCGGAGGGGATAATTCAAAGCCCTCGGGTAAAATTAGAACAGCTCCTACATTTAAAGCCCCTTTCTTACCATTAGCAAGAACTTGTTTCATTTGCGTATCATAGGGGATCTTAACAACTGCTTCAAATACGGTATTGGGAAGCACGGACTGTGGAACCTCAATATCTACAGGTTTTTTGGCCAAGTGACAATTGGCACATACAATACGTCCAGTTGCTTCTCGGGGATTTTCATAACCCTGCTGTGCAAAAATGGGATATGCATTCGAAATGGATGTCCGAGTGATGATATGTATCATGACCAGGACGGAAATTAACCGAGTCATCTTTTTCGTCCAGTCATAAGTATTTCTATTTTGCATGGTTATTGGTTCCAAATCATTTTTCGGGTGAGAGTAGGTAGCTATCATAGTTACCTGTCAAAAATTCTGCTACTATATTGATTGAACCAAACCTAAAAGTAAGAAATCGGAAGTCTCGCACCAGGAGAAGAATGAGGGGGAGGAATAGCTAATTCCTGAACACAGAAAACACTTTATTATTCTGTTTCAATTGTTTCGGTCGGACAAAAAAACCTATTCTTTATTCATTCATCGAATGATAAATTACTACAAGTGAAGGAGATATACGATTGAAACGACGAAAGATCCAATATTTCAGAATCGTATCTAAGATGACTGGAAAAGTTGAAACAAGAACAGATATTATTTGTTCGTTATGAGCAAATCCATAATTTTCGGAGATCGAATCGGTCATCAGTTCCCAACCATGGGACGAATGAAACCCAATAAATAGATCAGTTACTAAAAGGATGATAAAAGCTTTCATTGTATCGCTCAGACTATAGAATAATTCTTGGATCCAAGAATTTAGAATGGCAAGTTTATTCCTACCCAGAATGAGATAAGCACTTATAAGAACAAAACCTATTAGATTTGTTAATAAATGTGAGATTATCTGGATACAATCTTCATTGTACATTTCAACCAATTGGATCGTTTCTTCGTGAAGCTCTATAGGAAGATCTTGTGAATATGTTCCCAAAGAATCTTCCAACATTTGTTGTTTGAAGGAATATTTGTCCACATCTTTTACAATATTTTGGAGAAATACTCTTCTGTTGTATGTAAGAATCTTTTCATGGCATGCCTTTATCGGCTTCTTATTAATATTCATGTAATGCAATACAGAGGAAGTTTTCCCAACCAAAATTCTTTTCCTCCATACCAACAACATTCCTTTCTTCAAGGATGACGCGGTATCAATTCCAGAACGATTAGAAACATCATACGAGGGCAAAAACCACCCTTTCTTCACACAGGAAATTAGATCTGGATCGGGAACACTTTTCATTAGATCTGGTCGATAATTACAAACCATAAGATCAAGCTGTAGAAGGAAACAATTTTCACCATCGACCGCTTCAACTTGAACTCACAATTTTTCATCAGATTCAACGGGAGCCGCATATGTTAATATTCCAGCTTTAGTTTGAGCTCCCTCGTAATCCAAGTAGAATAGATATAAATCTAGGTACAAATTATCTGGTTCTTCCATCTCAACATACCATCCATTTGTGAATAGGTGATGGTCGTGTTCTTTTGTCAATTCAAAGAAAGGATTTCCTAGTAGTTATTGAGGCTCAACAATGCAGCCATGCTTTATCTGCAAACCAGTCAATATTAGGTAGTCAATATAAGAATGCATACAATGTCTATAACTATAAATTAGTGTTTTAATATTAGATATATACTTGCAAATGTTCATGCTAATGATTGATGGTTAAGGAACGACCCCTCATTTTCAAAATCAATTGATTGATTAAGAACAAATCTGCTAGCATTATCCATGAGATATCGAATGCACATTTGATAGAGTCGTTGTAGCTAGGGTTTTCACCATAGATAGTGCAAATGAGCACCTACTAAGGAGAATGGCCTCCTTAGTAGCAGTTCAATAAATAGTAAAACAATATAAAATCTAAGCATAGCAGTTCAATAAACAGTAAATTTAAACAGTAAAACAATATAAAATCTAAGCTAACATGTGCATCAACAGAAATAAAAAGACAATGATAATATAATGGAAATTTTTCTTTTGTATTATGATATGACCAAAGTTACATTTACCTCAAATGTGGAGGTTGGTGGAGCTCTTGCAGTAGTCCAGGAGGGCTACTTCTGTGCTCCAATGGGTTCCTTCTCCTTTTCCAAGGTGCTTGGATGGTGGGACAAAAGGGGCACTCAAATGGGAAAACTAGCTCAAATGGTGAGCTTGGGTTTCACGAGTGATTTTGGCAGTGTGAGGATAGGATAGATTGTGGATGTGAAATGGGGAGCCTCCATCACCTATTTATAGGTTTTTTAGTGGTTGAGTGTTGATCCATGATTTTTGGCACCATATGGTTTAGGTCAATTGTTTTAGGGTTTTTGCTTCTTTTTTCCTTCTTTTCCTCTCTTTTTATATTTTATATTCCCTTTTACTTGATTTTTTGGAATTTAGGGCCTTTTTAGAGGGTTTTTGCTATCTTTTGAGGAAATTTAATTATTTGGAGGGTGAAGAAGGGGGATTTTTGGCCTTTTGGTGACCAATTAATGGTTTTTTTGAGGTTTTGGAGGCAAAGATGGTGGGAAAATAGACAAATGAGTCATGTAGTGAGGGAGATGAGGTGGTGAGCATTTTTTGGGTGTTAACAGATTGTCCCCTGATGTGTGAGGGCAGGAGCTCATCGTATGGCTGATAGACATCATAGGTCTTTTATAGTTTTCCCGGGGTGTGGAGAAGAGAAGAAACATATTAGAGATCGGAACAGCAGTCCTGTACAAACTGCAAAAAACTGAAAATACATGACCTCAATAATGAATGAGGAATAATCTTAATATATGGATGAGGTGGGCATACCCATGCTCGTATCACAATATATAAATAACAATGAATCCCAAAAGGGGGATCTGAATAATACATGAAAAACTGTTGTGTACATCATAAGGGTCTAGATGGGACACAAATCTGGGACATACTATTGGTCGGGCTATACCGAAGATGAAGACCTGATATAGTGGTGCTGAGTGTGGTACTAGAGGAATTGATGAGCTGTTGGATTGGAAGATCTCCAATAACGGGGTGGAGATAATGACGGAGAGTCATAACCTCAATGGTACACTGCACTATAGTTGAATGGGTACTCAAGGAATCATACGAGTGGATAGATTCCGAATACTGTTTCCAACGCAACCCGGATATCCACAGGAACATATAACTGGGTGTTCCAAAGTGACTCACTAATGTGCTAGAGTCGGGGGGAGTCCGGGGTCTTCGACCAATAACTGAAAGGATGTATACCCTGCGCAAATATCAACGGTGTGATCAAGGTGTTGAAGTTGAGCACGTGAGAAACAACCATTCGGAGAGGCATTGAGGACTCCACTCAAAATGGTTTGTAGGCACTCACCATAGATGGTGATGAGTCCAAGGCGCAGGGACCTCTGGGTCTATCCTATGGAATAGATGGGCTGGCGTCGACAGAGGGAGACCTGCAGCTAGCAAGGCAATGGTGTTTCCTTGATAGGAGCACGAGGTGGATAATCAAGAGGTGATAGGACTGGCTGTGTAATTGACATACTGGGAGGGTAGGAAACATGGGTTGTGGGGTGGGGGGACTCAAACTTCCTTTGTTCAGAGTATGATGGCGGGGGTAGTCAGGAAGCATATGAAACTTCCTTGGGGGAAGGGGATCATAGCTTTAAGGGACCGGGGTTTGTGAGGGATACTCAAGTTGGTGTAGGATGATAGGAGACTCTAAGGATGGTATATCGCAGAATACTCTGAACAAAGGCGACCTTATTGGGGGTGCTGCCGAGATGATTGATCATAGTGCCGAGAGACACTGGTGTGGCCTTATTCATGGTTTAAGGAGATGGAAGAAGGGATAGAAGTGTGCTCAAAATGGTACTGTCATGTGGATTTATACGAGCCCAGGACAGTTCATGCTCGTGATTGCTTTCAATTTTAAGGTGTCTGGAAGCGATAAGAAGACTCTGAAATAATGGAATGGTACCGTCGTGTGGATTTGTATGATCCCAGGATGGTGCATGCTTGTGGCTGCTTTCAATTTTAGAGATTCTGAAAGCAATAAGAAGACTCTAGGGGGGTTCTTTTTCGTGTGTTAGTCTCCAAGGCCCGAAAAATCATAAAAGGATGCAATGAAGAACTCTTCTAGCCGATGTGACTAGAGTATTCCTTTTTTGTAATTAGTCTACCAGGTCTGGAAAAGGGTTAAACTTATACCAGATAGATGCCCTTTTAGGTACTTTTACGAGCATGAAAGGAAACAAGATTGCTCGGTGATCTTTTCTTTGTTTTAGGAGTCAGAAAAGAGCTTAACAAAAACTCCCTAAGTGCCTTTTTCGTAAAGGACATGTCCGACCCGAAAAAGGGATAAAATTATACCGAACAAAAGGGATGGCCAAGCAAGGAGGAAGTGTTTAGTCAAAGGATAAGTGCCTTTTTTGTAAAGGACTTGTTCGACCCGGAAAAGGGATAAAATTATACCAAACAAAAGGGATGGCCAAGCAAGGAGGAAGTGTTCAGTCAAAGGATATCAATGAGCGCCAATAATGAGGGTTGGGGGGAACACTGGTGGTGCCTCCTTGCAGGATGATGAATGGTGGAAAAATAATGAAATAACTGCAGGATGAATGGAGCGAAGGGCTCATGGATATGCTTGTAAAAGTGATGGCGGTCGATGTGGTGTGCGAGAAATGATCTCAAGCATCATCACGAGTGCGGAAAACGGAATTCAACGATATAAAGAATGTCAAAAAGGGATAACGATCGATGTGGCACGTAAATCAAGGCACCGAGGGGTGTCCTAAAAAATATTCCTAAAAAAAGGGGCTGAGAAAAATGAGAAACTGACTCGACCACACTGAGGGTCTCGTCGTCCTGATTCCAGTGGTAGAAACGGTTTGGAAAACGGATTTCGTATGGATCCGGAAGGGCCGAATGAAGAAATGGTCGACTGTTTATAAATAGTAAGTGGACCCATAGTGCCATGTGTCATTTGTATGGTTGACTTTGATAGGAGAGTGTAGTGAGTCAGAGGTGATTTTGCATTTGTGGGCGATCTGACCGGTCGATTTTGTTTCTGTGAGTTGCAAGTATGTTACTGAGCTTGTACCTTTTAATTTTATTTGGATTCGGGCAGGTATTGGGTCCTCAGGGGGATGGTATTGGTCATGGGGGGCGTGGACTGCGGGTTTCTAGGAGACGGCTACGATCACAGATCGTGGTGGTGGCTCCCACAGCCACGGTCTGAGATTGCGACTGTGGCCTCGACAGCCACGATCTGCGATCACGACTGTGGCCTCTATAGCCACGATCTGGGATCGCGGTTGTAGCCCTGACAGCTGCGATTTGGGATCGCGACTGTGGCCCCCACAACCACGATCCTAGATCGTGGCTGTGGGCCCCACAGCCACGATCTGGAGTGCGATTGTGGAGTTTGTCGGGGAATCATTCTTGGGGGAATGATAGGTTATTTGAGGAGGTGCTAATTAGTTTTCATTATGTGATTGAAAGGATGCTGAGAGTACAGTGGCAAGAGCGTGAGATGCCCGGTGATCTCATGGAGTACATACGGCGTGATCGACACGTCCGGGGGACTTTGGGGCTATGCGGGCTGTTGAAGTTCACGCAGGTGCCAATGATGTGTTCAACAACATTGTTGCTGAACAGGTTGGTTGGCTTCTGGGATCTCGGTTGGGAGGCTTTCATGGTGCAAGGGGAGAGACTGGATCTTACCCTAGCATATGTGTACTTTGTGACGGGGCTTCCTTACTTGGGTAGGGTGGTGGATACCCAACCACGGAGGTCCGCGGACGTGGATATGTAGGAGATGCTGGACTATTATTGCTTCCCCACGTCAGAATTGCATAAGAATGCACTTTTGGTCTGCAACTTACAGGAGCTGTCGATCCAGGCGATTGCGACATGTGTGGTCTGAGTACTGGGGTCACAGGCACCCCACCGAGTGTCGGGGGGATAGATGCAGCTGGTGGAGCGAGTTATATAGGGTACCTTCTTTGCTTGGGGACAGATGTTCCTCACCTGTGTTCAACAAGATCTGAGCAAGGTGAAGGTATCTGGAGGGGATTTCTACTATGGGTCTTTCTTGTGCGCTTTTTTCATGGAGCGGGTGTCGACGTTGCAACTGCGTGTGCCGATTCGGGATGGGGGATTGAGGGAGCCACGGATGGTGCAGTTGGGTCAGATGATGTGCCGACAGGGTGGTGGGGAGGTAGGGCAGTACTTTATGGGGGAGCTCTATATGCAGTGGTTGCAGATGCCGGTGGTTTGTGATGACTACCTAGACCGTGATATGGACTACCGAGGAGATCCAGAGGCGCCACGACTGCTGGGGAGGGTTTGGGGTCCAGATGGTATGTATCTAGCTTCTTGATTGTTGGTTTTTATGTTAGATTAGTTGCTAGAGATATATGATGATTCTGACTATGGGTGATTTGTTTTGATACAGATGTGGGACCGAGGCCACCACAAGGGCATAGGGACCATAGGGGTCGCATAGCAGTGCCAGCCGTACCGGACCGGGGGGAGGTGAGACGACGGGATGCTGATGGGATTTTGGAGTCCCTGCGGGTTATCCCCGATCAGCTACTGGCGGGGATTGTTGATGATGGGTGGCGGTGCTAGCTGAGGAGAGGAGGGCTTAGGACCGACAGGGAGATGAGGAAGATTCGAAGGAGGAGCGTGGAGAGGATGAGTCGGCAGCAGAGGCGGCTGCAGCGGGGGGTGACGAGGACTCAAACGGGGGATATGACTCTCATTAGGGGGTGCTGGGGATTTCCCCCAATTCGCGTGGGTATCCGGGATTTTTTGTATATACGGCATGTATTTATGACGAGGATGCTGTTGGGGCTCCTTGATGTATATTTTTTGTATAGCTGAGTGCTAGGGCACTTATGACATTTATATGACGATGCTATATTAATATATGTGCACATGGATGCATTTTGCGGTGATTATTTTTTGTAAGCACGTGGATGTGCATTTTTTTTTGTGTTGGTTATTGCAAGTGGATGCAAATGATGTGTTGTAGTAGGCACGTGGATGCCCTATTGTAGATGTAGGATTTTTGGGATTTTTTATGTTTTTTGATATATCTACATGTTGTGATGATGATGCATGGTGGATGGTTTACATGGTGTGATTGATATGCTAGTCTAGGATGTTGTTAGCCATTTGGTCTGCGACACTGTTTTGAGCTCTTGGGACATGAGTGAATGTGATGGATTCAAACTGTTGGTTTAGTTGTTTTGTGTGCGGGAACTTTCTAAAGAGGAAAGGATCACGCACCTGGTAGTAGTTGTTGAGTTGGGAGACAAGAAGCTGGGAGTCAAGGAACACACGAAGGTGATGTATACCCATCTAAAGGGAAATAGTCAAGAGACCGGTCACGGCATCGTATTTAGCCTGGTTATTGGTAGCAACCCCTATGCACATTCCGTCAAGGTGAATCAACTCGTGTGAAGGGGAGTATAAGACCCAAGCTACGGAGGCCAGGTTTGGGGACCAGCGACTTGCTCCATTGGCGAAGCCAACGTAATAAGGTTGGAAATGGTCCATCTGTGATCATGCAGGAAAATGAGAAATGTAAGGTTGCAGAAAAAAGTGGAAAACAACAAAAGAAAGCAAATTGTACATCATGGACTAGCGGGTCTGAAGGAATGTTAAGGGTAAAAACGTTTAAGATACAACCCATTACGAGGGTTGCGCAAGGGGTGGCCTTCGAAATCAGTGAGGATATATGCCCCATGTACAAGGAAAGTATGTACTATGTATGGGCCTTTCCACATGGACTCAAACTTCCCTTTACCTGTCTTATCATGAGCTTGGTCATAAACGAGTACTAGATCTCCTTCACGGAAAGCTCATGGGTGGACATGTTTGTCATAACCAGCTTTGGAGCGGCTCTTAGCGGCCTCAATGGTTTGGAGGGTTGCGCGACGGTCCTCGTTGGCTTGTTCTAATAACATCAGACGTTGTTCAAGTGGTGAGGTGTCGGGGAGAAGTTCAATGGCAATGTGTAGGGTGGGGATTTGACATTCGATGGGGAGGACAGATTTGGCACCGTGAACTAAGTGAAAAGGGGTGAAACCAGTGGCAGTCTTAGTTGATGTGCTGTAAGCCCATAATGCGGGGAAAAGCATGTGATGCAGTTCATTGGAGGATTGTTTTCAAAATTTTGTTAATGGCCTCGACTTGGCCGTTCCCTTGGGGGTAATAAGCAGAGGCATACTGATGTTTGAATTTAAGGAGAATTGAAAACTTGCGCCAAATGACATCTTCACAATGTGAGCTATGATCTAAGACAAGCTGTTTAGGGACCCCAAATCGTGTGATGACATGGTTAAAAAAGATACGGGCAACAGTGTCAGCTTTACAGTTGAAGGTAGGCATAGCTTCATCCCATTTGGTGAAGTAGTCGACAGCGATAATGATGTGCTTATGACCGTTGGCGGATGAGGGATTACACTCCATGAAGTCAATGGCCCATTTGCAAAAAGGGCCAATAGTGACAACTGGGTGGAGCGGGGCGGGTGGTGTTCGGGCCTTAGGGACAAAGAGTTGGTAATTACGACAATGCTTGACTGCTGTGATGTAGTCGGTGAATAGTGTGGGCCAAAAGTATCCGGCACAGATTACCTTCTGGGTTGTGGCCATCCCAGAAGAATGTCGACCGCAGGCGCCACTATGACAGTCATTGAGAACTTGTTCTGCTTCATCTCGTGTGAGACAACGCCAGAGGATAGTGTTGACACCGCACCGGTAGAGCACATCGCCCAAGAGGAGGTACCGGGAGGCATGGTGACGGATATGACGACGTCCATCATGATCGATGTCGGGTGTCGAAACTTTTGCATGCGGAGGTAGATCAAAATGTTACCATACCATGGTTCATCTGACGAGATGATAAACAAATGGTCATCAGGTAACTCAGTGGGGATTGGCGGGTGTCAGCAAAAGGGATGGTAGGTCGGTTATGAGTTGGGCAAGCGCAAGGGATTTAGTACTCTTAGGGGTTGTGAAGGTCAAGTCATACTCTTGTAGGATAATTACCCATTTAGCGACGCGGCCTTGCAGAAGGCGACGGTTCAAGAGGTAGACCATGGGGTTGGAGTCGGCAACAACTGTAGTATGACTTAGGAGAATGTAGTGTCGCAATTTTTGTATGAAAAAGAGGACAACAAGTGCTATCCTTTCCTCATATGGGTAACATAGTGGTGGTCCAGACAAGGTTTGGCTTTCATAATAACTGACATGTTCCTGGCAGGCAAAGTCTTCTTGAAAAAGGACCCCTGACACGGCATAATCGGATGCCGAGACGTATAGGATGAAGTCCTTAGAGAAATCTGGAGGGGAGATCAATGGGGCCTGTGTGAGAGATTTTTTAAGGGCTTCGAAAGCAGCTTGCGCCTGGTCATCCCAAACAAAGGGTATGTGGGTACGAAGCAACCGTAAAAAACCATGAACGGTGGTGGCATAGTCAGGAACAAAGCGGCGGAGGAAATTAGATTTCCCCTGTAAGCTCTGTAGTTGTCGGAGCGTACGTGGTGATGGAAGGTCTAATATGGCTTGAACTTTTAGGGAGTCAACAACGATTCCTTTGTGGGAAACAATGAAACCTAAAAATCGGCCTGCTGGAATGCAAAAGACACACTTCAGTGGGTTCAAGCGGATTTGATACTTACGACAATGCAGAAAAACTTGCCGGAGGTCGTTAAGGTGGTCACATTGTTTCTTGGAGCGTGCTGTGAGATTGTCAAGATAGACTAATAGGATATGAACCAAGTCGTGAAAACAATATGTCATGCCCCGTTGGAAGGTGGCACCAACATTTTTAAGGCCGAAAGGCATGACACGATAGGAAAAGGTGCCCCATGGGGTGGTGAAGGCGGTCTTGTATTGATCTTCCTTACGGATCTGAATCTGGTTATACCCAGAGAACCCCGTCCATGAAGGATAGGACTTCATGCCCTGCACACGCATCGATGAGTTGGTCAATAAATGGCGTGGGGAAGTTGTCTTTGGGACATGCTTGGTTTAAATTGTGGAAGTCAGTACATACCCGGATGGTGCCTTGTTTTTTGTTGATGGGGACGAGGTTAGAAACCCAAGTGGTGTATGCGATGGGATAAATAAAACCTGCTATGCGAAGTTTTTCAATTTTGGCTTTGACAACGGGGAGTTTGGATGGGTGAATGGGGTGTTGTTTTTGGCAAATGGGAGGCACGTTGGGCCAAGTATCAATGTGGTGTTCTATGATAGTGGGGTCAAGACCAGGCATTTCGGTGTAGGACTAGGCAAAGACATCACAGAACTCTTGAAAATTTTTTTTGTACTCTCCGATATCGTACTTAGTGCAGGAGGCTCCCAACATGATGAGTTCGGGAGCGCTGACTGGGGCAGAGATATCGATGTGGATTGTGGGTGAGATGTTGGCCATGTTACCTTCCTCGAAGGCATTGGGAGCGAGAATGGGCTCTTTAAACCAGTCAACTTTGGTTGGGAGAAAATCTTTGGATTCAACAGAGAATTGGGTGGCTGTGGCGGAGGAGGACGCCTCCGGGAAGAAATAGGAGCGATGGTGCATATCATCCCAGGGGTAATCAGGTGCAGTGAGAGCCTCGAGAATATCCTCATCATTGTGGAAACTTTTTGTCATCAAATCGGTTGACGAGGGATCACTAGTAGTAGAGATCATATAAATGGTATTGATTTCGCCTATTGGCAGAGATTCTGGGGGGTGGATCTCTTCAATGGTGAGAGGAGATGTCTCAAGGTCCGTGTTATTCATTTTGTAGAGGGTGGCTCTATAATATGGGAGATCAGGGCAGTGATGTGAGTAATGGCCGTAAATACCGCATATTGCAAAAGGGTGATTGGTACGCAGTGTTTTATTGTGGGGCTTAGGGGTAAGGTCGAGTTGGACGACTGGGATGTTGGGGTCATCGTCAAGCATTTGCATGTGCTCCTGTAGTGCAGGTAACTGTGGACATTGGTTGGTAGCATGGCCTAACTCATCACACAAAGAGCATTTGGGAGGAGCTCGAAATGGTGGGGGATTGTTAACTGTTTTGGGCGTGGGCAAAGCGGTATAAGGTAGTGGGCCTCTGCCCCCAGTGTGTTTGGTAAGAGTGGGTGAATTGGTGGATGAGGAAGGAGTGGTGACACTAGGAGGTGGTCGACTAGCAGTGGTAATGGGTTGTACTGGTTGTAAGATGACATTTGGTGTGGGAGGGGAAACGGGACGTGTGAGATACCATATAGGGAGTCCTAAAGTTAACCCTGGAAGGTTGAGTGTGGCCATAACCGGGGCGCTTACTACTCCCGAAGGGGGAAATAGGAAGGGGATTGTATGGATGGGTGTAGCGCTAACATGACTAGGTACCGACGGCGGTTGGGGTAGCAAGGGTGGTTGATAGTTGGGTGTTTGTGTATTGTGGGACATAAGTCAGATACTTCTATTTCCTGTGACAGGGGTGGAATGGATTGGAATGTGGGAGTCATCGACGTATTTGAGTAGATTCCAGGTCCTACTGAGGAAATCAATGAGGTGAGTGCACCGTGTTGTTCAACCATGGGGAGAACATTTTCAGGTGCGGTTGGGGCATTGGGATCGTAATAGGTGAGTTGATCAATCTTGACCACTCGTCCTTCATGGGGGAACATCATGATACAGGAAACAGATGAAGCAACTGCTCGCATGGCATACATGTAGCTACGACCAAGTAAGAGGTTATAATCAAGTTGGGCATTGATGACCTCTATGTCAATAAGCACTGTTTTACCAGCCAACTGGACAGGAACATTAGCTAAGAGACCTTGGGGTTGATCCGAACGGTCGTCGTAGGCTCGCAATGTAGTGGTGGATGGCTGGAGAGTAGGGGACACTAGCTTCTGCCAAATGAATGTGGACATAACACATGTGGAGGTACCCTCATCGATGATGCACCGATGGATCACAAGGTTCCGAATGGATACCGAAACTTGGAATGCTAATGTGGAAGGCAGGCGTGGTTTAGATTGGTCCAAATCAAAGGCCATCATTCATGAGTCAGTGGGATCGATAGCATCAATAGTGGATAATAGGGTCTTACACTGTGTAGGATAGTTTTTTAAGACCTCTAATGTAGACATGGCTGCGGGGGATTGAGCTAAGTCGTCCACAATGTTGTAATTAGACGTAGTGCGAGCATTGGGGTTATTGTTGATGCGACGAAGTGGGAAACGAGGGGCTTTTGGGGCTCCATCTAATGGCGCAGGAGGTATGCGTAATGGTTGATCGGTGGGAAGAGCATTAGTGGTTTTGTCAGGGGGAGGGGCTTCAGGAGTGGAGCCATATTGATTCCGTTGGGTTTGAAGGTTGACATCAGCGGATGACATCATTAGCAAGTGATGGGTACCTGAGTCTAAAGTGGGGTGGGCAGGCGTGGCATACGTGACTTGTTGTTGGGGTGGCGCGGTTCCTTGAGGGGGAGCCAACGGTTGAGTGTTTACCACTCCTTAGGTTGGTAAAGGATTCGATAGTACCAAGGGTTGAGTTTGAGGTGGTGGTAGGTTGGTTGGCGCCGGTGGGGCTTCATGCCCTTGGCGGTGGGCATCATCGGTCCAAAGTTGTCGTGCCCGCTCCAAATGTGGGAAAGCTTGTGTGTAATGGCCGTAGACCCCACAGATGGAACAAGGATGGTTTGTTCGTAAGTTGGATTTTTGGATTGCTTTAGCATCGTGTCGGGGTTTTGGTCGGCGGGTGCAGCGTTATTATTGTTTGGGGGATTAGGGGGTTGGACGCCTTGGTCTAGAGGGGGGTTGTTTCCGCGATTACGTCCTTTCCCACGGTTTTGCTGGCCTTGTTGGTTACGTTGTGCATTTTGGTTCTGCCGCAGATTTTGCTGTGCGTACACTTGTCCTTGGGAAGCAGGTGGGTTCTGGGGTTGTGCAGGTGCGAGAGCGGGATGCAGGGGATAATAAGTGGGTGGGACTAGAGGTGGTGCAGGTGCGGGACCTTCTGGGGGTTGGTGATACGTCTGTGTGACCAGCGGTTGAGTTTCCGTAGGTGTTGCTTGTGATGGATAGTAAGCAGGTGGAGCTTTGGGGGGGTACAGGAGTGTACGCGACCTGCTGGTGGTAATATGTGTGAGGTGTAACTGGGGGGATGTAAGCGGGGGTTGGGTAGCCAAAGCACTGAGGTGGACCTGAGGGTCCATGGGAGTGGCGGTTATGTGCCGTGGTAGCATACGAATTGGTTTCTCCAGAATGGGATGTAGCCCGCGAAAGGTCAGGGCTAGTACTAGTACATGAAATGGAAAAGGGTTGGTTATGCGATGCAACGTGGCCAATGATGCCATCGGCGGCATGGGATGCCCCCGGCACGTCATTCCAAGAGGAATCACTGCAAGGAGCATCGGGTATAATGGTATATAGGTAACTGGATTGGGTGTAGATAAGGTCAAACTGCTGAGCTTTTAAAATGGCTTCTTCTTCGGACTAGGCTCACTCGGATTCTACATCCTTAGTAATGATTAAGCATGAGTGAAATGATGGGGACCATAATTTTTGTAGGGGGGGGAATTTATTCAAAACACATATGCGATTATAGTTTAAGTTCAGATGTATAAGTCATAAAGCCACATTTTTATTAAATGTAAAAGGGAACATGATAAACATGTAACTTATGAAGTCAAGCTTAATTAAAGTTGACTTTGTCAATAAGGAACCTTATAAAAAGGGGTTGAGAAGATAGTTAAGGTCATGAATTAGAGGTCTAAAAATTGACCCCATTGCATGTAATGGTTCATATTAATAGAATCCCTATTCTCCAATTCTCTTATATTTTTGTGTATTTTATTTGTGTTTTGTCAATGTTCCTTCTATGAGTTTCATGGAAAATTTGCATGTTTACTCTCCTCTTCTCTTGGAATTCAAGCCTTTTGGATATTATCCCTCAAGATCTAGGTCATGTATCTCTTGCATTTGTATTATTCATAAGTCTACCTACCTCTCTGGTTGTCAACATAAATTCTTGTCTATATACATGTCTATATTAAAAATGAGAGAGAATGTGTTTGTATAGAGGTTTATAGAATCATTATTGTATACATGGACTTATGATTTGGATATATGGATGTACTTTATACTTTATTTGAGAGTTGTTCTTTTAATGTGTATGGTTTAAAAAAAAATAAAAGCAGTTTGTGCATATGAGCTTGTAGGGGATGGCATCGCAACTCTAGAAGATTTAAAAATAGATCCAATCGTAGCATGTGGTACATTAGATGATAAGGTTTGGCCCTAATGTGGGATATATGTGGAAATATAGAGAGTATGTATATATAGAGGTCAATAGAATCATTATCGTATACTTGGAATTATGACTTGAATATATGGATGTACTTAGTTTATTTGAGATTGTTCTCCTAATGTACACAGGTTTTTTTCTCCAAAGAAAAACCTCATGAGGAAACCACTAGGCACTTCCCCACATTTCACTAAGGGTACTTGGTCTAAGCCCATCAATGTTGATTATGTTAATTATGGTGCTTGACCCAATAAGGACATTGATATGTGCACACAATAGAGGCAACAACCCTAGGAATCAATGTTGAGACCTCTTGCATGAAGCTCAAAGCACTCGACCACTCAAATTAACTCACCAAGCTTAAATATTTAAAAACAATTTGTTCCATCCTCAAACACTTAAGTAAAACTAATATTACAAGTACCTTTCCAACCCATATAAATTAAAAGGTATATCCCTTATATGCACCTCACATGTGTTTTTGAATGGGCATATGCCCCTCACTCCATCCACTTTTCTATTTTCTATTGGAGCAAATCTCATTAGGGAAAATTCCTCTTGTTTTTCAAGCACACCACATGTTCATGTACTTAAAAAACATCTCATTAGGGAAAAGTCCTCTTGTTTTTCAATCACACCACATGTTCATGTACTTAAAAAAATGTATGAAACACTTATGCATTGGCTTGAATACACTTCACTCTCTCGTCACATATTTATGTGCTAAAAAACATAAAACACTCTATACGAACCTAACGACTTCACTTCCTCATCGAAACAAACCTCATTAAAATATTGAACCCACGGAATCACACACCACATGGTCATGCACTAGAAATTAAATATCTAGTCATCACATCAATTCAACTTATTGAGTTAGATGTTGATACTTAAATGTTGACTCTAACAAGTTGAGGTACTTGTCTATGCCAATGATGACATATTCAACTTATTGAGTTAAATGTTGAATCTAACAAGTTGAGATACTTGTTCATATCAAGGTTGACATGGGAATTGTATACTTTAGTTTTGATATGTATTTTTATTAAAACAATTAATTTAAAATTTTTATAAATTGTAATTTTTTTTGCATGTACAACTTCATGATTGGTATAGTATTAACTTCGTTTTGATATTATATGTAATGATTTCTTTATTCCAATAAAATTATTTATCAATCTTTTTAAATTAATGTAAAAATAAAAATAAAAATTATAGATTCATTTATAATGCATAGTATTTAGATTTATAGATATAATTTGTCTTTGGTATAATGTGGCACTAGTTAGTTAATATTGTAATGATTTGTCTTTTACTATGTGATGTTGTATTTAAGGAGTCCTAGCGATTCCATTCTAGTAATCCATTATTGCCATATTTGTGTGATGAAAATGGTATATAAGTTAAAAAGGTAATGCCATGGATACGATAAATTATTAGTTTTATGAAGATCAACGAGTTAGTCAAACTCTTTATTGGATTTGTGATTTCTTATAGCACATACCCAACATAGAGAGATATTGAGGGATAGTAGTGCTACAACACAATAGTACATTTAAGAAGAATTAATTTTTAATATAAGAGAGACATGGGAGGATAGCAATGCTACAACATAATAGTGTATTTAAAAAGTAATTAGTTTTTATTATTAAAATAAAGAGGATGACATGGTCAAAGTAAATGCCTCATTTTGGATTTGCTTATAAAAGAAGGCTACTACTATACATTCACCATTTTTTGAGTTAATGGAGCTTTATGTTTGGTAAATGATTACTATAGACTTATATATATTGTATTGAAAATTATAAATTAATTTAATTGCTTAGCACTTAATTTAATTTTATATGGATGTGTTTTGTAAATAAGGTAAACAACACTTCCTTTGATCATAATTGTTATCAGTGGCACAAAAATTGCAAAAGATTAAATTTTGTTCCCGCTATCATCTCCTGGAAAATTTGGTATGTCTGAAATGTGTGTATTTTTGAAAATCATCTATAAGAACATGATATTGTTTGTCATAATATTTTATAGATGATCAATGAACTCAGTACTGTTGAGGTTACTGAAAAACCTCAAAGAATTCCTAAGTTAATTCAACAGTTCAGAGGAGCTATAGGTTATTGTGATGGAGCTGCCAAAGATGCCTATGTGTAGCTGGAGCCGTTCTACATTTGAATTTTTCACACATGTTTACTTTTAAATTAAATTGTGGTGGAGGCACAAATATGAAAGCTGAGGTATTAGCACTTTGGTTTTTATGCAATATGGATTCATGGTTTGGAATTGGAAATTTATTACGTTTTGGAGATTCTAGGGTGACTATCAAATGGGAACAAGGATATTACAACCTAAATGTTATAAAGCTTGCTCCTTGGTGCTGCAGATTAAAGACACTTTTCAAGACCTTTCATTTGATCAAGTTCAAACATATCTTCAGAGAACAAAATTCTGCAGCTGATGGTCTTTCAAAACTTACTCTAGAGGGGAGGGAAGGGATCCTCTACTGGGAGGAATTCCAGGATAACCTTCTTTTTTATGCTGGAACTTATTTTATCTTTGCTGATCAATTTTAATTCTAGTTTGCTACACTGGTCTTGGAAGCCAATTTTTTGAAAATATATTTTGTAAAGAACTGATGATAAGCAAAGTTCAGTTATAAACAACATGAACAAATTTTCATTTTTGAAGATCAGATAGTCTTTTAGACTGTCATGAAGACTTGATATGTACTTTTTTATTCTTTTTGGAATAACAAAAGTATGATTTTTTCTGCTAAAAAATAATAAGAGTGTAAAATAACCACATGTAAAAAAAATTGAAGAAGCTGAGCTTCATTTTTTGGAAATAGAATTTAAATTACTAAGTAGGGGGCACATTCAAGAAAACACATTTTTATATTTTTTTTTTCTTTTTGATATATTATTAAAATTTTGAGTTTCTATTTTCTAAGCTAAATATTTTGTTTATGTGTATCTTGTTTTTTCAAAAAATATTTTTTTTTTATCTAATAATATTTTGTTTCAAAGAAAAAAAAAATAATTCTATTCATATATGAAAGAAGTACATTCTTCAGAAAATGAATATTTAAAGAGACTAATATAAGTATATGAGCATTGGTATCTAACATTTTCTCATAATATCTATAAGTAGAATGGAGATATTATATGCACAATTCCTGCTTTTTGCAAACGAAATTTCTTCCAAAATAATTTTATCTATATGCTCAACCTGCCTTTTGCAAAATTTAGACCATTTATAGATTTGTACTTGATCCTTGTACAAGGGACATGCTAATCTTCTTTGTATCATTCTAATTTTATATGATGTCTAATTTTATAGTGATTTTAATTATTTATTTAAACTATAACTGAATTTTTTGGAAGTAGAATTTCATTGTGTACAAAATAGTTTTTTTATCAATTATTTTTAGGTAAAAATATTGTATAAATATAAAGTAATATACTAATAATAATAATAATTTATGGGTCACTTAAATCATTTTAATTATTTATTTAAATTATAATTTTTTTTTTGAAAATAAAATTTAAATATACATTTTATTATATCATATAAATTTTTTTTTTTTTCAAAATAATTTCTTATTAACAATTTCATACAATTAGAAATATAAATCTAAGAAAAAAAATTCTTTTAAAAATTCTAAAATTATTTGTTATTGAATTATTTGTGCTTTCGCACTATCTTCTATAGTGGGGGCGAAAGCAAAGGATGGGCATTCCTTTAATGACCTTGGCAGGGTAGATAAGGGACTTGGCAAGCCTCCCAATGACGTGATTTCTAATTCAGTCGTTGAAGATTAAAAGTCTTTCCCTTCACCGATTGAAAATGTTAAAAAGACCCGGATCTCGAACGAGTATATTTTACTTTTCAAAATTATATAAATACTAAGATAAGTATTTTTATATTATTTCACATCGTTATTAGTTACTAGATATTTTCTTATTACAATGTATTGAGTAATATTTTATTAGTGTTTATTCTATCATTTTTTCTCTTCAAAATTATATAATATTAATAGTTGTTTTATTTTATTTCACATCATTATTAGTGACTATATGAAATAAATGTCCATTGGATGTAGATTGGGTGGTTGAGAGGAATGTGTTACCCTCCCCACATATGTATTGATTGAGTGATTGGTTGGTTGGGAGGAATGTGTTATCCTCCTCACTCAGACTCAATTCTTGTAGGTGACAGGATGCTGTTGTTGAGCCCCTACGTATATTGACTATGTAATGATTGAGTGGATTATGTAATTGTGGCTATACCTTGATTCTCCAAAATAGCAAGTGTCATTTCTCCCAATAAATATAGCCCTTGACAACGGTCAACCACCATTTAAAAAAATATATATGATATAAATGTTTTCTTATTATAATGTATTTATTAGTATTTCATTAATTTTGATTTCATAAATGTTCTCTCTTTAAAATTATATAATATTAAGATAAGTCTTTTTAGTTTATTTCACATAGTTATTAGCTATTATATAATATATATGATATACCAAATTTGTCTCAATGGATCACCATTATCATCATCATAAATATTATATAAATATTTTCTTATTAATGTATTTATTAATAAACATATGATATACCAAATTTGGTCTCATGATGTTAAAGACCATTATCATCATCATCATAAATAATATATAAATATATTTATTAATATTTCATTAGTTTTCATTGATAATATCATAAAATGCATTTCAAATATTTTATTTAAATAATTTGAGTTAATTACTTATTTGAATAATACATATTTTATTTTTTCAAACTTGTAATTACACATTTAAATATTATTTTAAAAAATTTTAAAGTTAGATTCAACGTTGTTTAGTATTTTGGTATTGTAATTTAAAAAAATAAAAATAATGTGATACAAAATAATTTATTTTCATAATATATAATCATTTTTAAAATATTTTTTTTTATTCAAATACAAACCTTAAAAAATATTTGAAATATATTTTTATAATGATGCATGTTAATCTTTTTGGAAGGAAGCTAATTGTTACACGATTTGTACTTTTCTGTTGTCAGAGTCGGACAATGTGAATTTTGCCGAAATCACGATTTTGATTGTTGGAGTTGCAATTGTGATTGAACCAGCATAGATCCATCTTAAACCTGTATCTATCAAGCATCGAGAGGGATCCAATTTCTTGAGGTGTATTTCTTTTTTTAAATTTAAACTCAAGAAATTTGATCTCTCTTAACTGATAGATTTGGGTTTAAGTTTTAAGTTTTTATTTTATAAACGAACATCTATTTTTTTAATTACTTTTCATAATATTTTATTTTATGAACCAACTTGGATTTTTTTTAAATACTTTCCATAATTTTTTATTTTATGAGTAGACATGATTTTTTTTAATTATTTTGTTACAAACATTACATCATGTTACAACATCTCCCCCATACTTTTTTTTAAATACTTTCCATAATTTTTTATTTTATGAGCCGACATGAATTTTTTTAATTATTTTGTTATTTTGTTACAAACGTTACATCATGTTACAACATGTCCCCCATACTGGGTTGTAGAGCACCTCGTTTCACTCGGTGCAATAAATGGATTCAACACCCCTCAATTGCCCCTAGGCTCCCCAATTATGCAATTCCAACAACCTAAAACTGCAATTCCAACCATTTCAGTCAGATTTTGGTTGGAAAAATCACTCGAAAATGAGTGCAAATGGTCTAATGTTTATCTTATTCTTTATGGAAGTGATTATCTTTCTGTTGTTCTTTTTGTCAGTGATTTATTGTTTCATGTCATTTCCAATGAAAATCATGATGACACATAAATGTGAAGGTCGTGTACATGCGATCATTGATTGATATTCACATTCTCATTAGCTAATTCAAAGAGAGTCTTTTCTAGAAAAAATGGTGATCAACCCAACAGAATGTGGAAAGAAAACACCCTATTTTCTTTAGATCCAAGTAAAAGGATATCACTCAATTGAATAGAATTATGAATATTCTTTGGATTATTATTAAACCCCTTATCGAGTTGGATATGTGTAAAAAGATGCAATCACATCATTTTAATATTTTCTTGCAATTCAAAACACTCACTCAAATTAACAATTAAAATATATATTTATTTTATTACTTATATATAATTAAGACAATAATGTCGTAAACCATATGAATTATTATTAAGCCGATGTGTGTGAAAATATGCAATTTTGGTAATACATAAATATTTTTTTACATACAAAATTTTAATTAATTTGATTTGTTTTGTTTTCTTTATATACATAAATAGTTCTACGAATGCAGTGCTTTGGTATTTGTTTTGTTGGTATCGTTTTTAATAACAAGAACCAAAATATAATGATCATAATGGAGCCAGGTGGATAACATAACATAAAGTCAATTCCAGATCATTGTTATTATCCATAAAAAATAACATGGCAGACAATTCAAGATCATCGTCATTGGTGGTATTCGAGAATCTGGAATTGGTCTTTACCTTTGAAGGTGAAGTGTTTTCTTTGGCATGCTCTCAATGGCAGTCTTAAGACCTGGGAAAATTTACTTAAACGTGGTTGGATTGGTCCTAGCTGGTGCTGTTTGTGTAATTCATATTCTGAGTCTGTTGATCATCTATTGATGAAGTGCCTTTTTTACAAAAAAAATTGGAATCTTTGCTGTTCTGAGCTCAATCTGCAGTTGGTATGGGATGGTTTGGATTTTGGCACGGGCATGCTCAATTGGGTCAGAAATTATAATAAGCCATTATTCCTTCCTATTTTTATTTCTTGGATCATATGGTTTACAAGGAATGAAGTGATCTTTCAGAACTTGAAGCCGGATGCTGTGCAGTGTGTAAAGTTTGTTTGCTATTTATTACAGAATTATCCAGAAGAGGAACATGGTAAGAAAGTTGTGAGTGAGGGTTCTTTTTCTTTTGTTGTCTCGCAACCGTTTTTATTTTTTGTTGGTGCTGCACAAGATGGTTTGTGTGCTATTGGTGGGGTCATCTACATCAATGAACGCCATTACTTTTCTCTACTTCTTAATGGTGGAAGAGGCACCAATATGAAAGCTGAAATCCTGGCACTTTGGGTTGTCCTAAAGGTGGCCAACTCCTTTGGATTTGTGAATCCAATAGTCTTTGGAGACTCACGAGTTACAATTAAATGGGCCAATAATGAATATTCTCTCAATGTTTTGGAACTTGAAAATTGGTGTGTCCGTATTTGTCAGGCGATTTCAAAGCTGGAGCAGATTTCTTTCAATCATATATATAGGTCACATAACTCTCTTGCACATCAACTTTCTAAAGAGGCTTTTGCTGGTCCTGTAGGTGTTCTTTTCTGGGAAGAATGGATGGAGGCCTGTCTGCTAGACAGGGGTAATTTATATCTCTTTTAAGAAAATTTGTAATTCTGGGATGAACTTAAAGTTTTTGTATGTTATCCTTTTTTGGGGGACGATGATATTTATGTATAGCAGCAACTCTGAAGTTTTTTTTTGAGATCAGGTTCTGTTTTGAATATCTCGAGCCAAGATATTCTCACTATCTTTGTACTATTTGATTCCATGGAATAGCAATGGTACGATTTTTTCTGCTGGAAAAAAAGATCATCGTTATCCATTAAAAAGAAGCACATTTCAAGTTCGGAGTTACTGTTGATATGGAATCAAATCAAGCCATGTATCTTTTAAGAACTCAAAAAAAAATGAATGTGTAAAAAATTATATTAAATAAATAAACAATAATTCGTATTCCAGGATGCAGAAAGAGAGTTTTAAAAGCAAGTCATAAAAATATATATAGAAAAAAGATTTTATATAGATGTTTTTCATATTTTGAGTTCGGTCATCGTCACACAGTAGCAATCCCTATTCTCCAAATGTTGTATAAAAAAGAAAGTTTTAAATAAGTTTTAAGGAATAAAAAAAGATAGAAAGTATACAAAATATATTTAAATAATAATTAGCTTAAAAGTTTTTATGAGTGTGATTATTATTCCATAATGTAGAAAGAGAACATTGTCCATTGGTTGTAGCTTGGGTGGTTGGGAGGAATGATTGTCGCCTTCTCCATCGAGGTTCAGTTCTTGTAAGTAATCTGATGTTCTTGTTGAGTCCCTATTGTAATGATTGTATTTATAGCCATACTAGCCCTCTAACAAATTGGTGAACTACCATTTGAAAAAATGTAGAAAGAGAGCATTAAAAGTAAGTTATAAAAAATCTAAAAAAAAGGTTTCACAAGATATTTTCGACATGTTATATAAAAGAGAAACTTTGGAATAATTATGCATCAATGTTGCTATTCTAATTTATGGTTTAAAAGTAATAAACAACTTTAAAATTTTGTTTTCATATATATTTTGTTAATGGTTAAATCTACATATATGTATTTGTTAGGCAAGGTGTTATTAAGTTTTTTTTTCCACATTAAAAAAAAAAAATTTCTCGAACATAAAAACAAAATACAATCCTCAGGTGTTCCTGTACTTAGATCATTGTTTAACTTTGCACTTTTACTATGCTTCTACTTGGATATAGGCTGCTTCAGCCAATACAAAATTGATTAATTATCCCAAACTGAAAACATAAACTTGTGTTTAAACAAAAAAATATATCATCATACATTGTCTTTCAAAAAGCTAGAAATTCTTCCAACTTTGTATCTCATACACCAAACCTTTTCCTTGTAATTTCAGTTGTTCCTGCACTGAGACTGAGTCCCTCCTTTGAAAGTGAATCCACTATCTCATTTGCCTCCCTAAAAATGTGACAAATACGGAAAGTGTTATAAGCACCTACCGATATTCCAAGTCTTGAACTTATCCCCTATAGATTGATATTCCTGATTTGTTTCTTTCCATCCAAGAAGTCTATCCAAACACCTCCAAATCTTGTACCCCTTCTTCCAAAGCTATTTTTAAAATTGTTCCTAAAGCCATACCTTAAGCTCTATTATTTGTTCCTCGTCCACTATTTGCTTTGATTTCAATGCTATAACTGTCAAAAAAGGTAAGAGTGCCGCCCAGTCCACAAAAATCATTCTCACATGCTCCATCGAAAAACGCTTTGCATCCCTTAATTTATGAACTTATAGTTTTTATAATTCTTGTCTTTGCCATGGATTCTTTTTCTTTAAACCAAAGGTGTAAAGCCAAAACTTGTACTGTTACCTAGAAGGTTGGAGTAATTATGTCCTCAAAGACTCTTTCATTTCTGGCTCTCCATATTCTCCAAAGCGTCAAAAAAGGGACACATTTGATCTTCTTTAGTTCAGGTTTCTCGAACCAGGGTTCTAAGTCTGTTCAACAGTGTTTGTTTCCATAGGTTCTCCATCCTAAGCCCTTCGCTAATTTCAGCCCAAACGTTTTTTGAGTAAGAACAATTTATGAATAAATGTTCAACAGTTTCTTCATTGCTCATGCATAACATACATATGCTAGGCCCACTAACGTTTCTCTTAATTAAATTATCCCACGTCAGGATCTTTCCTTTCAGAGTCATCCATATAAAACTTTACACTTGTGGGTGCCAGTACCTTCCACACTTCATTCCACCACCAAGTTCTACTGATTATCAAATTGTTCCAGAAGAGTTTATGTGCTATTTGGATTGAGAGTCTCCCTCCCTCTTTATTTCCTGTCTAGATTAGTGTATCTGGTTCTTCTGTGAGAGAAATAAAACCCTTTTGTATTCCTGATCTCCATCTTTCCCATTCCTCTGTCCATTCTTCATTAAGTTACAAAGCCTCTGTCGAGAGCCAGGATTGACTCGACTCGCTATTTGTCTCTGGATTTGCCCCTTTGTTCAGATTATACCCTTGGTCATTTAAGGATTTTAATAGTCCCTGTGTTAATTTAATCTCTGGGTTGCAACCCATTATGTCGTCCTTTCCTAACAACACCTGTGTTCCTATTCCCACCTTCCAAGACAATAGGTGTCCAATTACCATAAAGGCCACGCTGATAGCTCTCCAAAATAGAGATCTCCCTTTGAAATTTTGTATAAGTGTTATGATCCAGCTTATTAAATCTCAACCACTCAAGTATTTACACTTCAAGAATGATTTCCATCTCCCTTCATTTGTCAGTAGATTCCAAATTGATTTCCCATCTAAAGACTTTCCAAAGCTATGCAATTCCTTTATATCCCACCCCCCTGTTTCTTTTGGTCTAGCTAAATGATTCCACGCCGACCAATGTATTCCTATTCTTGATTTCCCTCTCCATAAAAAAATAAAATATATCTTCCTTCACTTTGTTAGCACTCCTTTTGGGATATGAACTATAATCATCAAGTATACTGGGATTGCATTCAGTACTACCTTAATAAATGTAGTCTTGCCTCCTCTAGATAAAAAATTATTACACCAAAAAATAATTCTAGATTCCACTCTTGTTATCAGCTAGACCCAATCCTTTTTACCATAGTTATTTGGTTTCAAATGAAACCCCAAATATTTGAACTCCACTTCTAGATCATGTTGTTCCATTGGGAATATATCATTAAAAGCCTGCAAAGGCTCTCTTCGATGGCATTACGAAAACAAGCTGATTTTTCATGATTTACCAACATCCTTGTCGCTAGACTGAAACTGCCTAAGATTTATTTTACTACATGTTCTTCCTATGCATTATCACCTAAAAACAATAGAACGTCATCAACAAATAGAATATGTGTAACACTTACCTCTTCCCCGAAATTGATTCCTTGAATTTTTTTCATTTTTTTTTACATATGAATAGATCATCTGAGTCCCTCCATGACAAACATAAATAGGTATGGCGACAATGGGAATCCTTTCCTTAATTCTCTTGAGGGAGTAAAAAACTTAAATGCTGCTCTGTTAATCACCACTGCAAAATTAGCCATGGTCATACATGCCCATATCCAGTTGACCATTCCCACTGATAAACCAATCTGTATAAGAGTTAGTCTTATATATAACCAGAAGGTGTGGTCATAAGCTTTTGAAAGATCAAGTTTGATAACCTTTGTGGGCCTAGCAATACTCTTGATAGTATGCAAACATTCCTGCGTTGTTCCCACTGAATCGTGAATATGCCTCCCTTCTAATAATCCATATTGTTTTGCTGAAATGTTAGTCGAGAGGAAGGGATTGAGTCTTTCCACTATTATCTTAGAGAGAGTTTTATACAGATCATTGCACAATGATATCGTTTTGAAATCCCCAAAAGAGGTTGAATTATCAAACTTTGGAATTAGGACTAAAAAAGTAGAATTGAAACAAGCTTGTAACCTTCTTGTATTTATGATTTCTTCAATAAATTTTTGCAGGTCTGAGCCTAGTAAATAAAAAAAGGAAAGAAAATTTTTTGCGGTCCATCCATCCAAACTTGGACTCTTGTCCTTCTTTTCCTTTCCCAATGTGGATTCTAGTTCTTCTAAGGTTACTGGAGCAAAGAGAGTCTCATTATCATTTTCAGTTAACCATTTAGGAAAGAGTGAACAAGATTGGATTATCTCCTTTAAATTGTTTCTCTCATGTTCAGTGTACATTTCTTTGAAATAGTTCACTCCCTCTTCTGCTAACTGATCAAAATCTCTTACACCCGCCCATCTTTCTTAGAAATCTCCCAAATTGTGTTCCTTATTTTTCTCCGATTTTCAAATTTATGGAAATAAGCAGTATTCTCATCCCCCAGTGATAACCATACAGCTCGAATTTTCATCCTTTCCTTTGTTTCTTTTTCTCTGAGAATTCCATTCTTAGTTCTCTCCAAATCTGCCAGAATTTGGAGGTTCTCCTCTCCAATGAAACCTATCTCTTTTGAGTAAATATCCTCTATATTAACTTGGTTTCCTTTAATCTTATATCCCTACTTTTCAGTGGATTCATAGACCAATCAATTGAAATATTTTTAACCCATGTTAAAGCATTCACGAATTGCCGACTGCACGACAGATTTATGTTAGCATCAAAAGGTTTCTAGTTTTCTCTTATTAAGTTAACGTAGTTAGGGTTTTCCATCCAATAGGGATTGAACTTGTAGCGAATTGAAGGTCGCTTATCTCCTTTATCCGTATCAAATAATATAGGCAAGTGGTCAGAACCACCTCTCGTTACCCTCTAAGATCTACATCTATCGACAATCCCCATATGCTGTTGTAATGTCCCCATGGGATATAAACGGGTCTCATGGACATATCATTAGCTCTCTTAGGCTAATTACTTGATTTTTAGTGCAACAAATAAACCATAAACATTTAATTTCTATTTTTCCAAAATTAATTGCAACACAAAATCCAATCATTAACAATAATTTAATATAAATTCATTAACACACCCAACATCTGATCTAAGGGCTGGGAAGGCTTCTTAATATCATCTAACAACATAAAAACTTCAATCCAAGCCATATTAGAGATGATGACCACTTCTAAAGGCTAATTATTCTTAATCATAGTTAACCAGTAGTTAAGGTGTTACTTACGACACTTAACGACACTTAGTGGGAAAATGACGACACTTATCAGAAATCCAATTGTTTAACAAATAACCATCGATTATCAATCCCAATGACTTAATAACATCTAATTACATGTAAATAAGGCCTAATTACCAAAATTACAATAATTAATTGTAATACCCCTAGAACCTCGATTAAAGTTCAATACTTTGTAATATTGTTTTGAATTATTGTTGAACAATTATTCTGACCAAGTGTGGTCAAAGACACTTGTGAGAGGATTTTGAATTATTATTATTATTTAATAAATATAAACAGGAGAATCCAATCTGAAGAAGCTGTTGAAAGAGTGTTTGCTGGCCCACAAGGAGAAATGACAAGTGTTGGACAAGAAGACAAAGTGGTTAAAACAAATATTTAAAACCTCAACAGGTGCAAAAGGCATCTTCCCTATAATTCAGGTTAGAACTCTACATGGAGGTTCTATAGAAGGAGGCTCATAAGAGACCTAAGTCCTAGGCAAATTTAAATATGCATTCCCATCAGACAAGTAGGAAGCTTGGATGGAAGAGGGAAAATATCATTATTGAGTAATAGAGCGGAACTAAGTGTTGGTACATAAAGAGTTTCAACAATCTTTTTCCATGTGGTCCAACAAACATGCTCGGGGGTTTCGGAGCAAGTAATCTTGACTATTCTGGAAGATTGGTTGGGAGGAACGACGACCTTCAGGTTGGATTCGGTCTATTCTTACTATCAGGTTCTTATCATCTGTTTATTAGTATTCAACATTTTATTTATGTATATTGTTACTACAGTTTGTTGAATTGTATGTTTAATTTCTACTGATTGAATGTTCTATTATGAAATATACTTTAATGATTTATTATTTTATCATGAAATGTACAAATCTTATGTTGTTGTTATGTTTACATTACACTTACCATGTTTATGTTAACTATATTATTCTGTCAATTCTAAGTTTTTGTTTATATCTCTGTTTTTATATGGTAAACTTAGAGTTTTATAGATCAAGGTTTAAGGCTTATAAATCTGTCATGTAAACCTAGGGTTATATAGATTTTAATGTATATATGTTTATAGAATAGAGTATTTATATTATATACAGGGTTAAATAGATAATTAACTACATTCCTAATTTTTTTACAGAGCCGAATGGCCTGTTTATGAAATACATGTTATCTAAGTAATAGCATACAGAAATAAAAGTAAAAAATGAAAGTATCTCAATACATTTCCACATAAGCATTTCAAGCAGAGCCAAGTGATTCGAAGTAATATCCACCCATAAAGAAGTATCAATTCATATATATCTTATACCAAAAAAATTTCATATATTAAATAGAGAGGATCCAACATTTCATACCAATGTCAATAGCATAATCATAAACCTAATATTTCACAGAGCCGCGATGCTAAGAGATTAAGACATTACTTCATACTTGTAATCCATTAATGAAAATATTAATCCCAAATTAATTACGCAGAGTCAAAATGTTAAAGACCAATAATGTTTCCATGCTTAGCGCCGAGACCAAGTATTTGCATAAGAAGTCGAAAATATTGAGTACCAGAGCTGAAAGGATTTCAAATTTATAAATTCAAAATACAAGAGCTGAAAGGATTTCAAATTTTATAAAGATAGAGAACTGGTGCCGAAAGGCTATACATTACATATATTACATCAAATGTCGAAATACTTGAGGGAAGTCGTATGGCTTCCCACGTCTTAAGCACACCCTTAAATATGTGGGCCAAATGCGAAGCATTTCCCATGGCACTAACAAGATCCATACACAGAGAATGCAACTGGTGTTTTCACCATGGTAGAAATGAGAAGAGGACACCTACCTGTATTCTGCAACTGAACCCGTCACGTCCATGTGAGCATATGAAAAATAAACCAACGATAAGTGAAGTTAGGGTTATTATTAAGGGAAGTTAATAATTAATTGATGAGCTTAAGCAAAAAACTAACTTACAGGGTTGACAATGGAAGCGAAATGCTGGACGAACGTCGAACCCCTAACACAGAGGTGTCTCTCCATGCCAACTATGTACATGTAACGAATAGTTAAAATATCATTACATATAAACTTAAAAAGGAATGAAAAAAAGGAACTATGTTGAACCATTATGAAATGAAGCTTGGGGCTTACCCTTTGGAAGTCGCAGTCGAATATAAAGGTCGTGAGCCAAACCCTGCTCTATTTATGTGCTCTTTGTTTCACTTCGAACACCCGAATAATTGTGCAAACAACATTACAATAAGTTTCTTAAACCCCTGCAGAGTTCGTAGGAACACCTACACAAAAGAATGAGGGAATTTGTTAAAATAAGATGGATATACATTATATATAATCTCTTGCAAATAATACAAATACGAATTGAAATTATCAGTGGAGAGCCGAAGTAAGATGGGAAAACCCTTACATTCTTGGCCAGGAAGCATACTATGTGAGCCCACTATAGTAAGGACAAACATAAGCCCTTTTTGTTCCCAAAGTATTCACGAAATCATTGGGATTAGTTAAAAATAATAACCAAAACTAAGAAGCGGGCATGAAGAGCGTGAGAACTCAATCAGGAGAATAACGAGGTTATATCCTGACCCAAAAATCGGAAACGATAACTAAAACTACAGATCCAAGCTCTAAATCTTAAATCAAACTGAAGAAAAATACACAGAGCCTTCCTCAGAGTACAGAGCTGAGCGAACATACTCATATTGGAGGGAAAACCCTCTTGAAGCACTGCAAGCACTCCATAGGGAGGTTGCAAGTGCGTAAAGATGCACATAACATTAAAAAAGATAAAACCACCACCTCAGTAAAGATTTGAATAGAATCACAACCAGGGGAGCTCTGCACAGAGCCAAGGCTTCGTAGCGCAGCAACATAAACCCAAGACCAAAAACAGCATTGAACCAATTCATCAATCTTGTCTGAATAAACCTTGAAAAGAGTAGTTACCATCCCAAGCCATGGATCTCACGGTGTACAGGAAGCCATGTCAAGGAGCCGCATGAGTACTCCCAACCCTCGTTAATGCCATCACATGGCCACACCAACTCACTCACATTTGGAACTTAAACTTAGGCCTAGATTAATAGCACAGATCTCGTGTTATTTAAAACAAAATCATATCAAATATTTCATGGATCTTCTATGGCTGTGTTATATGAAGCGTGAAGACCATAGTTTAAATGTTGTCGTACGATAGAACATCATATCAAGCAATCCGACTTTTATATAGTCGTGGTATAGAGCATACAAATATTTAAAACCTCGACACTTAGGTTATAAAACCAATAGTTTGATCATTTTGATATATATGACCTTAGGATAGAAGGTTTATAGCTATATCATGATCCTAGTTTAAGGATTTACATAGGTAGGGTTTAATGATGTTGTAATGTATATAATTCAAACACAAAATTAATAACCCAGGAGTTCATAGCATGAAGACTATATTATGCAAATGAAGAAATATATGTATATGGACTCTTGTACCATTTAATTATATTCTTGCACAAGACAATTATATTAAAGAGATGATCTAGTAGATGTTGGCATTAAGGCCAACACAATACTAATATGCAACGAGAGAAGAATTCAAAGTTCAAAATATGAATACAAGTAGGACCATGTTAGATATTGGTTCTTGAAGTATTAGTCATCACACAAAACCTATCTTTTATTTCCGCAAGAACAACTTAAAACTTTATAAATAATTCACAAATCAATTTATACCTGTGGACGGTGCAATGCTGAGATGTGCCTTTTCCTCATTCCACTTGTACACCTGCGACATAAGGAATAATGTCGTTATAAAATACTTATATAAATTTGTTTTTTTAATTGAGTAAATTTGGGGTTGTGAAAAATTGGTATCAGAGCATGGTTACAAACACTAGGCCTGAAAAATAGGCTCAACACGTATGATCATGACGAGACAAAAATAAAACTGAGTTATGTTTTCTTTATGGTTATTTTAGGAACAGAAATATAACCTCTATTTTGCAGGAAAATGGAAGGAGTAGAAACATCTATTGAACAAGGATCACAACATAGGGAACAAGAAAATCATGAACAAGAAAATATTAATGATGACAATCTATGGGTATATTTGAATGAAACAAGGAATGATAATTAATCTGAATTCTTACAAACAGTAAAAGAATTAAAGGAAAAAGTACAAAGTGTGAAAGAGGATAATGAACGTATCCTAAAGGCACAAGAAGAGTTAAACATTGTTCTACTAATTAATAATACACACGATCAAGAAACAATAAAGAACAAATGATCAGATGAAGAATTTAGGAAAACTGCATCATATAAGCAAAGAGCACGAAAATTAAATTTTGCAGATAATGAGACTGATTCATCTAGTGGAATTTCAGTAAGGAAAACTAAACAAAAGTATAATACCAGTGAAAGTAGTGACAACGAACAAATTAAGAAAAAGAGTAAACACTACGAAGAAATTACTGGAGAATTTAAGAAAATAAAACAACCTATCTTTAATGGTGAAGTTGAAACTGGAGAAGGAGCTAAAGCATGGCTATCTGGAATGCATAAGTACTTCCAAATTTATAATTACTTTGCAGAATTAAAGGAAAAAATGGCCATTTATAATCTATCCGGAAAGGCAGATATATGGTGGCAAGACATTAAAAAAGTGAAAAATATAAAAAAGCGTTATGTAACATGGAACTCTTTTAAGAAACTGTTTAAAAGTAAATATTTATCTGAATGGTATTATGAAGAGAAGGCCAAAGAGTTTTATGATTTGAAACTTAGTACACTAACTATGAAGGAATTATGCAGCAAAATTTTAAGTTTACTTCGATATGTACCCTACATCATTGAAGAAAAACCAAAAGTACAATGTTTCCTAAGTTGTTTTCCTGTAATATATAAAGAAAGGATTGAGTATGATAATCCTAAAACTTTGGAAGAAACAGTGAGAAAGGAAAATTTCTGCCATGAGCAAAATAAAAATAGAAAAGATAATATACCATCCTGGAAAGGAAAGAGTTATGATCAAAAGAAAAGAGGAAATAAGTTTTTCAGAAATTCTGGAAATAACTAAATGAGTTATCAAGGGAATAATTACGGAAATAGACCTCAAAATATAATGAATAATAAAGGAAGAGATGTACCTGCTACATATAATAAAACTAATAATAAAAAGGAATCTTTGAAATGTTGGGAGTGTGGGGAACCACACTACTTTAAAGATTGTCCCAAGAGAAAAAATAATATTAACAATTTATATTCCATACAAGAAGATGCTACTATAGGAGATGTAGCCAGGAGCATGCCAAGGATTAGTGCAGCATTGGAAAATAGACAAGCAGATAATCAATCGACAATGGTTGAAATCGAAGGTATGTTAAAAGAAAAACCTATTTCTATGTTGATAGATCCAGCTGAAAGTTTGAATATCTCCTATATTGGTAGAAGTATGTAAACTTCAGCAAGATAAGTTTGAAAAGTCATGGTTAGTTCAGCTTGCTACTGGAACAAAAAGGAAAGTAACTAACTTTGTTAAAAAATGTGAGTTTTTCATGAATGAATTTAAAACACATGCAAATTTGAATGTTTTACCTTTAGGATCTTACGACATGTTAATAGGAATGGACTGGTTAGAAAAAAATAGAGTGATTCTAAAATGCTATGATAAATCTTTTACATACATTGATGAAGGAAATAATTCTGTTGTAATAAAAGGAATTCCTAGGAAGGTCATGATTAGAGAGATTTATGCTTTACAAATGAAAAGATCAGTTAGGAAAGGATGTAAAGTTTTTGTTGTTCATATACTTGATGATAGAGATAAAAGTGATAAAATGGATATAAATGATATTCTAGTACTGAAAGAATTTAAAGATGTTTTTCCGAAAGAAATTCCCAGATTACCTCCTAAAAGAGAGATAGATTTTACCATAGATATCATACCAGGAGCAGTACTAGCTTCAAAAGATCCTTATAGGATGAACATACTGGAATTAAATGAACTAAATCTCAGATTCAAGAATTAATTGACAAGAAATATATCCGACCAACTGTGATCCCCTTAGGGAGTACCAATAATATTTGTGAAAAAGAAAGCTGGTACTCTAAGATTGTGCATCGATTATAGACAACTAAATAAAATGATTATTAAAAATATATACCTATTACCCTGAATTGATGATTTATTTGATCAATTCAGAGGAGCAACTATATTTTCCAAAATAGATTTGCGATCGGGATATCACCAAGCAAGAGTAAAAGATGAGGATATATACAAAACTGATTTTAGGACTAGATACGGTCACTATGAGTTTGTCGTGATGCCCTTTGGGTTGACAAATGCACTAGAAGTGTTTATGTGCTTAATGAATAGTGTATTGAGTAAATACCTAGACAAATTTGTAGTCGTGTTTATTGACGATATATTATTTAACTCTAAAAATGAACAAGAACATGAAGAGCACTTGAGGATTGTACTACAAGTATTAAAGGATCAAGAACTTTATGCACAATTCAGTAAGTGTGATTTATTTAAAGATAGAATTCAGTATTTAGGACACGTGATATCGAAAGAAGGAATATCAGTTGACCCTGATAAGGTAAAATCCATAATAGAGTGGCTAGTTCCTAAAGACGTATCTGATATACGATATTTCATGGGAATCACAGGGTATTACAAAAAGTTTATTGAAGGATTCTCTAAAATTGCATACCCTATAACTTCTTTACAAAAGAAAGGAAATAGGTTTGACTGGAATAATAAATGTGAAGATAGTTTTAATAAACTAAAACACTTGTTAACAACAGCTCCTATTTTAAAGATTGCAGACCCTTACAAATATTTTACCATTTGCATAGATGCATGCAAGGAAGGTCTAGGTGGAGTGTTAATGCAAGATAACTATGTTATGGCTTATGAGTCTAGAAAACTAAAAGAACATGAAAGAAATTATGCAAATCACGATTTGGAGTTGGATGCTATAATACACACACTAAAAATGTGGCGACATTATCTCATTGGTAGATGATTTTTACTAAAATATGACATTGTTAGTTTAAAATATTTATTTGACCAGCAAAATCTAAATGCAAGACAAGCTAGTTGGTTGTCTTTTCTAAGTGAGTATGATTTCGAAATAAAACACATAAAAGGGAAAGAGAATAAGGTAGCAGATGATTTGAGTCATCATGCGAATATGTTATATGTAACTGCAAGCAACAGTTATGAAACAAATTTGGAAATAAAAATATAAACAACATTAAGATTGGATGATGAGCACCAGAAATTAAAAGAGAAAACAACAGAAAATGAAGTAAGACAAATAAAAACAGAATTTAAATTGAACAAAAAAGCGTTATTGATGTATAAGGATAGATTATATGTACCTAATTCTGAAGAAGTTAAGCTGTTAATTATGAATGAGATGCATAAGAAATTGTATTCAGGACATCATGGATACCAGAAAATGATTACCATGTTGAGGAAAGAATTCTTTTGGCCTAATATGAAAAATTAAGTTGTAGAATACATAGCTAAATGCATGGAATGTTAGCAAGTTAAAGCCGAATATTAGCATCCAGCAGGTTTGCTCCATCCTTTACCTATTCCAGAATGGAAGTGCGAAGTCATAAGTATGGACTTCATAACAGATTTGCATAAAAATGTTAAACATAATGATTCTATAATGGTTGTTGTAGATAAGTTGAGTAAGGTAGCACATTTTATTCCTGTTAAATCTACATACAAAGCTATTCATATTGCTGATATCTTTATGAAAGAAATTTTCAGATTGCATGAAATTCCTAAGATAGTAATTTCTTATAGAGATTCGAAGTTTACAGGAAATTTTTGGAAGGCTTTGTTTAAAGGATTAGATACTAAACTAAATTTTAGTACTTCTTTTCATCCTCAAACTGATGGACAAATAGAAAGAGTAAACCAAATCTTAGAAGACATGCTTAGAATGTATGCTATGGATAAACCATGAAAATGGGAAGACTATTTACATTTGGTTGAATTTGCATACAATAACCATTTTCAAGCTTCTGCTAAGATGAGTCCATTTGAAATAATTTATGGACGAAAATGCAACACTCCAATTTCTTGGAGTAGTCTAGTTGATAGATTAATGTTAGGTACTGAAGTGTTACATGATATGGAACTAACTGTGAAACGTGTACATCATAATTTGAAGATAGCTCAAGATAGACAAAAGAGCTATGCAGACTTAAAAAGAACTCAAAGAGATTTCCAGGTAGGGGATCATGTTTATGTAAAAGTAAAACCAAGGAATAGTTTTTTAAGATTGGGGAAATGTGCTAAACTAGCACCCAGGTATTGTGGCCCTTTTGAGATATTAGAATGGGTTGGACCAGTAGCTTATCAGTTGGCATTACCACCTATGGTAAAAGTACATAATGTTTTTCATGTTTCCTTGTTAAATAAATATGTACATGATGCTACTCATGTTGTGGACTGGAATGTTATTTAGGTGGAACTAGAAGGAGAATTCCAAGTGGAACTAGAATGCATCCTCGAAAGGAGGGAGCTTATTCTTCATAACCGCATCATTGGGAGGTAAAGGTGCAATGGATGCAACTTATCCCAGAAGAAACTACTTGAGAATTGGAAAATAATATGCGAGAGGCATATCCAATTATGTTCCAAGAAGCAACAATAGAAGATTGAATAACACCGAGGATGGTGTTATCTTTAAGGGGGGGTGTATGTAATACCCCTAGAACCTTAATTAAAGTTAAATTTTTTGTAATCTTGTTTTTAATTATTGTTGAACAATTATTCTGACCAAGTGTGGTCAAAGACACTTGTGAGAGTATTTTGAATTATTATTATTTTTTAATAAATATAAACAAGAGAATCCATTCTAAAGTAGTTGTTTAAAGAGTGTTTGCTGGACCACAAGGAGAAATGACAAGTGTTGGACAAGAAGACAAAGCGGTGAAAACGGATATTTAATACCTCAACAGGTGCAGGAGGCATCTTCCCTATAATTTAGGTCATAACTACAGGTGGAGGTTCTAGAGCAGGAGGCTCATAAGATACCTAAGTCCTAGGAAAAGTTAAATATGCATTCCCATTAGACATGCATGAGGCTTGGATGGAAGAGGGGAAATATCATTGTTGAATAAGAGAATGGAACTAAGTGTTGGTACAAAAAGAGTTTCAATAGGCTTTGTCTGTGTGGTCCAGCAAACAAGCTCGGGGGTCTTAGAGCAAGTAATATTGGTTGTTCTGGAAGATTTGTTGGGAGGAATGACGACCTTCAGATTGGATTCGGTCTGTTCTTATTGTCAGGTTCTTATCATTTGTTTATTAGTATTCAACATTTTATTTCTGTATATTGTTACTACAGTTTTTTGATTTGTATCTTCAATTTCTACTGATTGAATTTTCTATTATGAAATATACTTTAATGATTTATTATTTTATCATGAAATGTACAAATCTTATGTTGCTGTTATGTTTACATTATACTTACCATGTTTATGTTAACTGTATTATTATGTCAATTCTCAGTTTATGTTTATATCTCTGTTTTTATATGGTAAACTTGGAGTTTTATAGATAAGGGTTTAAGGCTTATAAATCTGTCATGTAAACCTAGGGTTATATAGATTTTAATGTATATACGTTTATAGAATAGAGTATTTATATTATATATAGGGTTAAATAGATAAGTAACTACATTCCTAATTTTTTTGTAGATCCAAATGGCCTGTTTATGAAATACATGTTATCTAAGTAATAGCATAAATAAATAAAAGTAAAAAGTGAAAGTATCTCAATACATTTCCATATAGGCATTTCACGCAGATCCAAATGATTCGAAGTAATATCCACGCATAAATAAGTATGAAATCATATATATCTTATACCAAAAAAAATTCATATTAAATCAAGAGGCTCCAACATTTCATACCAATGTCAATAGCATCATCATAAACCTAATATTTCACAGAGCCGTGATGCTAAGAGACTAAGACATTACTTCATACTCGAAATCCATTGATGAAAATATTAATCCCAAATTAATTACGCAAGGCAAAATGTTAAAGACCAATAATGTTTCCATGCTTAGAGATGAGACCAAGTATTTGCATAAGAAGTCAAAAATATTGAGTACTAGAGCCGAAAGGATTTCAAATTTATAAAGCCAAAATACAAGAGCCAAAAGGCTTTCAAATTTATAAAGCTAAAATACAAGAGCCGAAAGGCTTTCAAATTTTATAAAGACAGAGAACCAGTGTCGAAAGGATATACATTACATATATTACATCAAATGTCGAAAGACTTGAGGGAATTCATATGGATTCTTGCGTCTTAAGCAAACCATGAAATATGCAATTGGTAATGTCCCCATTCAAATAAATCTCAAGAAGATAAAATTACACCAATCTACTAGTTTCCTAGGTTAGGGTGGAGACATTAAATTTGGAATAAGGAGACTAATAGACACAAAATGGAATTTAGCTTGACATAAATATATTAAGAGGGTATAAATAAATAGTTGTGATGAGAAAATAAGATGGCACTTGGTCATGGAGACACATTGGTAGTGTGGGACCCACACAAAGCTAGATTCCCCATGCCACATGGCATTCCACTCTCAACCATTCGAATCCAAGGTGGAGTACACTATTCTTGGGGGAGTTGTAAGGGAATAATACTTGGAATGAATTAATTAGGTCGAAATGTAGAGGAAGAGTAACTCCCATGGAAGAGGAAGAGGCATTTTGGAGCTAGTGGGACACTTGGGCTAGATTCCCTAGCTTCTATGACACCAATGATGAAGATGCCTATGAAACTTCTGAAAAAATCAGACCTGATGGATGAAATATGACATACATGACATGTCAGGGCTAAAAATATCCTCCAAGAAGGTGCACAAGGGAGTTAGGGAAGCCAAAGAGACACCTATTCGAATTAAGTGAAGGAGGAGGCTATAATTGGAGGGACAAGTGGCATACTTTGGAATCTCTTCCCAAATTGAGTTGGCATGAAGCTCATGGATGGAATTCGAGTTAAGGAAGCCTTAGGAAGTTTATAAAAGTCAATAAAAAAGAAAGAGATAATATTTTGATCATTTACATTTTTCATTTGGAGAGGAGAGCTAGTAGAGTGTTATTCTACTTGCCTTAGCACCAATTTCGAGGGTGAAAGATTCCCATCCTAATTGGAAATTGGAGAGGACATTCAGACCTTTCATTTTGCGATACAATGGAGTATTTTGTTACAGGTTGAAGCTATAGGGAATCTCATGGTCACATCTCTTTCATCTTTCTTCTACAACCATTCTTCCATTTCTTGGCATATTCTTGCTCCTTGAGGAGAGGCGCACTTGGTGAGGTGATGATCTCTTTGGGATAGATCTTGAGGCACCATATATTTATAATCTGATATATATACTCTATATTTACTTCTCAAAATACTTTCAGGTTGAAACTCCAAGATATTTTATGTATAAATGCTAAACTATGAATAAATGGTGTCATTTCCCCAATACCTTTTTACTTGCACTTGAAGTGGTATCAAATTCGAATGGTTCAGTAAAAATATGATATATTATTGTTGTATGGAGAAATATTAAAATGATGAAGAATTTTAATATTCATTAGAGAAGCATTGGGAGAAATATTCTTAAGTTTCATAACCATTTGTGAAGATTTACTATCATTTACCCTATGTTAAAGCTAGTATACAAACATCTGATTTAAGGAAGTTGAAGAAGCCTATAGAAACTAATTGATGATGAATTGGGGAGACCATTGAAGTCCTTTATTAGTAACATGTCTCTGTTCTGAAATTTGGGAAGGTATTACAGTGTTTGGGAAGCCATCTTTGTCCCCTACCCTTGGGGGTTTTGAACCTCAATTTGACTAGTAAAGTTCCTTATTTTTTCCTGATTATAAATGAATGTTGAAGAAGTGTTTTAAGAGTTTCCAAGCATCCATCATCATCATTTACATGTTTAAATACCTTCCAAATGCATACCCAATTTGGAACCATTTGGAGCCATTTGGAAGCAGTTGAGTCAATACTAGTCTAAGGGTAGAATTGGTCAAACTTTGCAATTTATCCTAGTTTTTGCAAATCATTAAAAAGGGACACTACAAGTAGTATCAAATCATGGTCCTTGCACCTGATTTGGATGACCGTTTATGAATACAAGAATCCAAATAAATAATCCCCCACCCTTACAAACTGAAACTAAAAGTGCTTTTGGTGAAGCGGAAGAAGAAGGAGAAGAGGTGTATTCTATTGAAAATATGGCTAGGGATGAGACGGGAAAATCAGAGGATAAAGAGGAATTTATCCTCTTTATCATGAAACCATTCTTTGAATACATGACAAAAAAGATCATGAAAGGGTTCGAATTGTTGTCTAGTCAACTTGGAAGCAAAGGAGCAATAGGAGGCAACAATAGTTCTCCTTTCGAGGAAAATAAGGAAATGGGTGAAAACATTTTCTCAAGGACATGACCTCATAATATACCTAATGAATTTCAGAGTTCAATAAGGAATACTAAAACTAAATTTATTGAGGCCAAAGAAGAACCTAACACCCAATTTGATATGCGGGAGATTGTAAAAGAATGGGAAAAGTTGAGTGAAGATTGTAGAAGGACTCTACCCTTTGAGAAATACTTTAATGTTGCAAACAAACTCAAAATGAGGGAAGGTAATAGGACTCCATTTCAGAATAAATAATTGAATTATTCCATTTGAAAAATTCCCCTTCCCACTTTTGATGGCTCATCTCAAAGTTCTGCAAATACTTGGGTACGAAAAATAGATGTGTATTTTCAGCTGAATCCAATGGTGGAAGATGATGCTTTAAAAGTGGCCATTTTGAATCTTGAAGGAGAAGCCAATGATTGGTGGTTCCATTCCCTAAAAAAATTGGGACATGATCAGGTTACAACATATGGATAATTTGTTGACAGGTTATTAGAAAGATTTGAGCAAAAAGACCCAGAATTGCCTTTCAAAGAACTAGCCCAATTGAAGCAAGTTGGAACCCCTGCTGAGTATATGTTGGAATTCCAAAAATTATCAGTTAAGGTGGCTGATATATCTATGGTAAGATTAGTATTTCTCTTTAATGAAGGTTTGGTTGAACCTTTAAAAGGTTTATTTAAGGCCCACAAACCTAATTCATTGAAGGATGCCATGAACTTGAAAAGAGATCTACAAAATGTGCTACCTAGGACAAGGCTTCTTCCCAAGCCTAACTTCCCTTCCAAATTTAGATTTGAAAAGAAGCCTTGGAAAAGAGATGCATTTGAAAAGAATAATAAAGAGGGACTAAATAGGGAAGAACTTAGAAGAAATAAATTGTGTTACACATGCTTCTAACCATGGATACCAGGGCATAAATGTGTTAAGGGGAAAGCACAATACATTGAAGTATTTTCTGATCATGATGAGTATGAAGGGGGTATGGAGGAAGGAGGACATATTTCAGACCAAGAAGAGGGATATGATACAACAGAAGAAGGGAAACAAGAATAAAATCATCCTTCACCTGACAAAGGAAGGATGACAGTACTTTCAGCAGTGCCTCTTTTTCACACTATTCGATGCAAGGGAGTGTTACAAGGACAAAGGGTCTTGGTATTGGTAGATGGAGGATCCACACATAAATTCATTGATGTAGACATGGTGGAGATGAGTAAAATACCTACGGAACCATTCAATGGCTTCACAGTCATCATTCCAGGTCACAACACTATGGAGTGGAAAACATGGATTCCAAAGCTAGAAATCACCATAGGTAATTACACTTTTTTTGATAGATTTTATGTGGTTGATGTTGCTGATACTAATGTGGTATTGGGAGTGAAATGGTTGTACTCTATAGGGGAATACACAATGAACTATCAAATTCTTGAAATGAGATTCAAAGATTCGGAAGGAAAACAAAGGGTTGCGAGAGGGAAGCACACCTATCCGAATCAAGTAGTGACTTCCCACAGTATGAGGTCCATATTGAGGCATGGATATATTTAGTGGGATATTGAATGTTACTTAAATTCACCCAAACAAAAAATAAATATTTCAAAACATCCCAAGGAGATAAGGCAGCTACTACACAAATATGAAATTGTTTTTGGAGACCTCCCTCCTAGAATGCCACCTGATAGAGGAGTTGAGGACAACATTGTTTTGGAGGTGGGAACTTCAACTATACAAATCCCACCATATAGACATACCAAAAATTTCAGAGAGGAGATTGAAAAGGATATTGAATAACTCTTGGAGTTGGCACTCATTAGACCAAGCTCTAGTCCCTATGCTTCTTTAGTGGTTTTGGTGAAGAAGAAGGATGGGACCTTGAGAATGTGCATTGATTTTAGAGCCCTCAACAAAAATACAATAAAAAATAGATATCCCATCCCAAGAATAGATGAGATACATGGAGAAAAATTCTTCTAAAAAATTGATCTTAGATCTGGTTACCATCAAATTCGAATGAAGGAGGAGGATGTGCATAAAACAACTTTCAGGTGTCACTATGGCCATTTTGAATTTCTTGTCATGCCTTTTGGGTTGACCAATTCTCCAGCCACATTTCAATCATGCATGAATCATATATTTTTCAAACAGATCCATAAGTTTGTTTTGGTTTTCTTTGATGACATTTTAATTTACAGCAAAACATGGGAGGAACACTTGCACCATCTAGAAGTTGTCTTGAAAATTTTGCATGAACAATATTTGTTTGCTAAGTTGTCTAAGTGTGTATTTGGGATGAAAGAAGTTTTATATATTGGGCACATCATTTGGAAATATGGGGTGAAGGTGCACTTGGAAAAAATAAGAGCTATTCTTGAATGACCATCACCCAAAAACATCATAGCATTGAGAGACTTCATTGGAATATGCACTTACTATAGAAAATTTGTGAAAGGGTTCTCTAAATTGACTGCTCCACTTACTGATTTGACCAAGAAGGATGCTTTCAAGTGGGATGAAGAGGCTGAAAAGTATTTCCAAAATATGAAAGAGGTAATGAGTAGTTGTCCAGTACTTGCATTTCCTGATTTTACAAAACCATTTGTCTTGGAATGTGATGCATCAGGAGAAGGGATATGGGTTGTCCTAAAAAAAATCAACACCCCATAGATTTTGAGAGCAGAAAGTTGCAACCACATGAGAAGCTCTATTCTATTTATGACAAATAAATGTTATCCATCATGCATTCATTGGCCAAGTTTAGACAATACTTGGTGGGAAACAAGTTTGTAGTCAATACCGACCAAAACAGTTTGAAGCATTTTCTCACACAAAAGGACCTCAATGAACGAAAAAAAAAGTGGGTAAGAAAAGTCCAAGATTTTGACTTTGACATTGAATATGTTAAGAGAAAGAATAATATTGTATAATATGAATTATCTAGAAGACCACCATTTTCTCTTATGAACATTTCAAAAGATTGGAAAAATATGCTAATAGTTGAATATGCCAAAGATAGTTTTTCTTGTGGTGTGTTAGATGGGGTCAGAGGTGATGATAGGTACAAGGTTTTGGATGGTAATATATACTACAAGGATAGAATATACTTGGTTCATGGTTTGAATCTCAAGCACGATATTTTGAAGGAAGCTCATGACTCTCCTTTAGCAGGCCATCCTGGTTTTTTCAAAACATATAGGAAACTAAGGGAAAGTTTCTTTTGGAAAGGGATGAAAGAGGATGTTCTAAAATATTTGAATGAATGAAATTCATGTCAGCAAAACAAATATGAACATACACATTATGCTGGTCTATTGCAACCATTTCCCATTCCACAATAAAAATGGGAAAGTGTCTCCATGGATTTGATCACAGGTTTTCCCAAGGCTTTGGGTAAGGATTTAATTTATGTTGTGGTGGATAGAATCATTAAATTTGCTCATTTCTTTGTTGTTACATCATATTTTACTGCTGCACAAGTGGCTGATCTATTCTTTAGAGAAATTTTGTAGATTACATGGAATTCCCAAGAACATTGTGAGTGATAGAGATAGCAGATTTATGAGTGCCTTTTGGCAAGAAATTTTCAAGTTGTTTGGCACTCAATTGACTCCAAGCACAAGATATCATCCTAAAACTGATGGCCAAACAGAAAGAGTGAATAAATTCTTGGAAGGGTACTTGAGGAACTATGTCTGTGAGCAACAGAAAACATGGGTGAAATGGCTACATTTGGGTGAGTTTTGCTACAACACTACTTTCCATATGTCCATTGGCATGTCTCCTTTCAAAGAACTATATGGTTATGAATAAATTACATTAGTTGAGCACATATTTGGTGATAGTAGAGCCCTAAAAGCTAAATATTGGGTGTAGGAAAGTCAGGAGATTTTGAAACTCCTAAAAGACAATTTGCAGTTTGCCCAAAATCAAAAGAAACAGTATATGGATCAACATAGAGTGGACAAAACTTATCAAATGAATGATTTGGTATATTTGAGGATACAAACATATAAACAAACATCCTTGAAAGTGAAAGGATCAGAAAATCTCAAACCAAGATGCTATGGTCCATACATGATAGTTCGAAAAGTTGGGGAGGTGGCTTATGAGTTGGAACTTCGGAAGGGAGAAAAATCCATAATGTATTTCAAGTTTCATGCCTTAAGAAGGCTATTGGTCAACAAATATCTGTTTCAGAAACCCTCCCTCCATTAGATGATGAAGGATAGCTCACACTTATTCCATAAAAAATTTTGAAGGCAAGGGAAACGAAACTGAGGAGCAGAACCATAAGGGAGTATTTGGTACAGTGGAAAGATTTGCCAAGTGAGGATGCCACATGGGAGGAGGAAAAAAAAATTCAGCATCCTAATTTAGAATTTATTTAGGGAAAGAAATATTGGGTGGGGAGGACTGTAATGTCCCCTTTCAAATAAATATCAAGAAGAGAAAATTCCACCAATTTACTAGTTTCCTAGGTTGGGGTGGAGACATTAAATTTGGAATAAGGAGACTAATAAACCCAAAATGGAATTTAGCTTGACATAAATATATTAATAGGGGATAAATAAATAGTTGTGATGATAAAATAAGATGGCACTTGGTCATGGAGACACATTGGTGGTGTGGGACCCACACAAAGCTAGATTCCCCATGCCACATGGAATTCCACTCTCACACATTCGAATCCAAGGGAGAGTCCCCTATTCTTAGGGGAGTTGGAAGGGAATAATACTTGGCATGAATCAATGAGGTATAAATGTAGAGGAAGAGTAACTCCCATGGAAGAGGAAGAGGCATTTTGGAGCTAGTGGGACACTTGGGCTAGACTCCCTAACTTCTATGACACCAATGATGAAGATGGCTATGACACTTATGAAACAATCAGACCTGATGGATGAAATTTGACATACATGACATGTCAGGGATAAAAATAGCCTCCAAGAATGCGCACAAGAGATTTAGGGAAACCAAAGAGACACCTATTCGAATTGAGTGAAGGAGGAGGCTAGAATTGGAGGGACAAGTGGCATACTTTGGAATCTCTTACCAAATTGAGTTGGCATGAATATCATGGATGGAATTCGAGTTAAGGAAGACTTAGGAAGTTTATAAAAGTGAAGAACAAAGAAAGAGAGAAAATTTTGATCATTTTACATTTTTCATTTGGAGAGGAGAGCTAGTAGAGTGTTATTCTACTTGCCTTAGCACCAATTTCGAGGGTGAAAGATTCCCATCCTAATTGGAAATTGGAGAGGCCATTCAGACATTTCATTTTGAGATAAAATAGATTATTTTGTTACAGGTTGAATCTACAGGGAAGATCATGGTCACATCTCTTTCAACTTTCTTCTACAACCATTCTTCCATTTCTTGGCATATTCTTGCTCCTTGAGGAGAGGTGCACTTGGTGAGGTGATGATATCTTTGATATCTCTTGAGGCCCCATATATTTGTAATCTGATATATATACTCTGTATTTACTTCTCAGAAGACTTTCAGGTTGAAAATCCAAGATATTTTATGTATAAATGCTAAACTATGAATAAATTGTGTCATTTCCCCAATACCTTGTTACTTACACTTGAAGTGGTATCAAATTCGAATGGTTCAATCAAAATATGATATATTATTGTTGTATGGAGCACCATTAAAATGATGAATAAGTTTCATATTCATTAGAGAATCATTGGGATCAATATTCTTAATTATTTTCATAACCATTTGTGAAGATTTACTATCATTTCCCCCTATGTTAAAGCTAGTATACAAACATATGATTTATGGAAGTTGTAGAATCCTATAGAAACTAATTGATGATGAATTGGGGATCCCATTGAAGTCCTTTATCAGTAACATGCCTCTGTTCTGAAATTTGGGAAGGTATTACAATGTTTGGGAAGCCATTTTTGTCCCCTACCCTTGGGGGTTTTGAACCTTGATTTGACTAGTAAAGTTCCCTATTTTTCCCTGATTATAAATGAATGTTGAAAAAGTGTTTTAAGAGTTTCCAAGCATCCATCATCCTCATTTACATGTCTGAATACCTTACAAACGCATTCAGACCCAATTTGGAACCATTTGGAGCCATTTGGAAGCAATTGAGTCAATACTAGCCTAAGGGTCGAATTGGTCAAAATTTGCAATTTATCCTAGTTTTTGCAAATTCTTAAAAAGGGACACTACAATTGCCTATGGAACTAACAAGATCCATACACAGAGCATGCAACTGGTGTTTTCACCATGGCAGAAACGAGAAGAGGACACCTACTTGTATAACAAGATTTACTTAGATGAAGGGAATCATGGGAGAGATGGGATAAATGAAGATTAGGTTGTGGTCAAATGATAATATTTTTAAACATGGACTCTACCATCTTAATCCTTGATTCAAGGAGAAAGTGAAGAAGGAAATCAATAGAACATTGGCTACATGATTAGTATTTTCTACTAGATGAATTTGATTGGATCAGTCACATTGTTATTTAGAACAAGAAGGACACTGATGACATCAGAGTTTGTGTAGAATTCAATAGATTTAATAGTGCTTGTGGGGATGATAATTTTCAACTCCTTTTATTGACGAGGTGCTTGGTCAATGTAACATATATAATAAATAACAATAATAATAACAGTAAATAAATAATAATAACAATAAATAATGATGATGATGATGATGATTATAATACTAATACTAATAATTAATGATTAATGAAAGGACACATCCTATCTAAAATACATGACCTAGTGAAAGGACATGACTTCCCATTGTGACCAGTCAATGCTATAAGTACATTGCCACATGGTCGTTGTATCATAATCTCATATTTTATTCATTATTTATATATTTATCTATGTGGATCATAACTTGTTGTCAGCCTTACATTGGATATTCAACAATTGAGCTATTGTTTGTATTTCGGAAACGAACTTTGTTCATTTCATTTGGTATCAGAGATTCATCTTGATCCTGCTTTTGGCCACTCAAAGTTTTTCAAAGTTTCTTTGTCTAGGCCTCAGACCACATTCAGGACTTTGGATACAAAAAGTTTAGAATTCTTTGAAGGAAGTTCTGCAGAAAGATTAGTATTGAAAGGAAGCATTACTACATTGCATACAAAAAAAGGGGAAGAAGAAGAAATAAGAAGATACAAAAAATTACCAACTTGGTAAAAAATTACCAACCAATAAAAACATTTTACTAGTAAATATTTTTTTACTATACTCGAGAAATGTTTTTTAAACAACCTAGTACATTTTTTTATTAGACTAGTAAAAATTTTGGTTGTGGATCATCATTTTAATTTCAAAACCACCAACTAGTGTTGAAACCCCATATTGGAAATCAAAGTCAAACAACAGTTGGTTGGATAATTTCAAGTCAAATGACAGTTGGTTAGATAAATTGTAAGAAAGTTTGAAAATGCGTTAACAAGTTACAAAGGAGTAATAGATTTTTTTAAAAATTTGTGAAGAGGGTTAAGTTATAAATATTATTTAAAAAGGGAGTTATAAGAAAAATGATACTTAAGTTTCCATTTAAGTTACTTAATTCATTAAAAAAAAGAGCGACAATAATATTTAAAGGTATTTATAAAAAATTAAAGGGTAAGGTGAAAAATACCAAGTGAGATACTAAGGCATATCAAGGAAGATATTAATTCTTAAAAAAGGTATTATTTGACGACGAATTTGACGAAAAAAGGATTGTAATGAGGGAATATTTTCTTATAAAGGACTTTCAATTCCGTCCTCTACAATAATAAAATTCCAAGGTACCATTCAAGGAAAATTCATTCACATCTACCTTTGTCCAAACGAGAAGGAAAATTACATTAATATCAACTTGGCAAATCAATTATTAATTCCAGAACCCAATGATATATTAAGAAAAACTATTTTTTGGCAATGGATATGAAATTATGGACTTATAGTGCCCCCAAGGGTGTAGACCAAGTGGCAATAAAGTGTACTATTAAGGAACTCCTTGCGACATCACAAGTTCAAACCTTGGCTAGCTCATGCCCCATGCTGGGGGGCTATGTGGGTGCACCTAGGGGTATAGTGGTAGTAGATGGGAATCGACCCTATGTCACAGGAGTATGAGTCCCACACTAGTTGTTGTTTCCCCTAGTAAAAAAAAATGAAGGAATTACATTTAAACATAGATGGTTATAAATTCATATCCCAATTAAGTGTTACAAAAATGTCTAAAGAAAATGTGGACATAATGCTTGATCACATAGATTAAGAAGTTAAAAAATGACAAAAATTCGCTACAGAACAAGTTAGAGAAACTCATTGAAAAAGGAAGTATTGATTAATAAAGAAACAATGATCGAACCTATGGAACTAGAGGAATCATTGGATGTAAGAACCCAAGACGTGGACAAAGGAACCAATACAGATATAGTCAACATCAGAACTCATAAGATGCAAATCTAGTTGAAATAAGGATATTTTCAGATGTCAAAGTAGAAATGATGGAAAATCCAAGTGCACTCACCAATAGAAATTCAGTGATCAACAAAGTGACTCGAGAATATAAAGAGGACTTAATACTAAAGGTGAATAAGGAAAACACTACCAGTATGAGGAATATTCATGCTACAAGGACACCCTATCGACATCCAAATCACAAAAGATGATTCTTTAACCAATCAATGTATCAACATTGTTCTCAACAGGAAAAAATGTCGTATATCCGAAGGATATAAATACCAATATAGTTAAGTCTCAAGGTACAAGTAATCATCAAAATCATAATATATTAGGTTCTTCCCAAGGAGCTTATGATTGCACATTTTCACAGAAGATCCGATTGGTGTGATCTAATCCAATTATAGTTAAACAATTCTATTTTACACTTCCAAATCATATCGCCTTGTATCGTCAACTATCACAGTTACAAGAGAAAAGGATCATGAGAAGACAACACAAGCCAAACATGCGTGATATTCTTTCCATATATATATATATATATATGCTTTGAAAACAAAGCATTTTTAAAGGGGAAGGCAATGTAGCATACATAATAAATAACAATAACAACAACAACAACAACACCAACAACGGGAGGTGAGGGAGCTCCGCTAGGGTTTGAGCGTTCAACCCCGGCGGCCATGGATTCTTCCATGGACGCCTCTCCTCTCCTGCGTTTTTTGCTTTCAGGATTCGACAGAGCATGATGGATCTTTCTGAATATGGTGAGAGGGCGGTGCCTTTGCATGGCGACCCATTGGGTCTGTACCCAGTGGCGGCGGCGGCGGTTTCTGGGAGTCCCACGACGGCGGTGATGATGGCAGTAGTGGTTGGGCTTGGTAGCGAGGCGCAATTGTGGGCGGATGCAGCTCCTGGGCGCGTTGGGTGAGCGGCGGCAGTGGGGATCAGGGTCCTCTCGTGCTTCTGGAGCTCTGAGTTATATGGCAAATGGATCTTGCGATCTTGGAACCACCTACCTGCGTGGGTGTGGGGCAACATGACCGAGTTCCAGATGCGGCCTACAGGCTCCTGCTACTCCGACTGCGGCCCATCGACGGCGGCTGCGTGGGTGTGTGGAAACCTGATGTGGCCCTGACTACCGGCTCCTGCTTATCCGACTGCGGCCCAACGACGGCGGCTGCTAACCCTTCGACGGCAGCTGCTACACCCTCGCTGGTGGCGACAACTTCTCTGGGGTGTTTCCTGTCGAGCATCCAGATCTGAAACCAGTGGCCCTATTTTCACCTGATGTTCAAGATTTATCTGTTTCTTCTTCTTGTGGCAATGTTTTAGTTGGGGGTTTTTCTTTTTTGGTTCAGTTCTTTATAAGCTGTTTTCTGCTTATATGGGACAGAAAAATGTGTAAATCCAGGGATCCTTGTGATCTTGTGGCAACATTCTCTGGGTTTTTCCTTTTCTTTTGGTTCAGCTCATTATAAGCTGTTTTTCTGCTTATATGGGACAGAAATATGTGAAAATGTAGGGATCCTTGTTGATTCTACTACATGTGCAGTATGTAATTTTAATCATCTTTTTGAAATAAAATTACGGACTTTTTCCCAGGAAAAAAAAACAACACCAACAACGACAACAACAAAAACAATAATAATAATAATAATAATAATAATAAATGATTAATGATTAATGAAAGGACACATCCTATATAAAAGACATGACCTAGTGAAAGGACATGACTTCCCATTGTGACCAGTCAATTCTATAAGTACACTGTCACATGGTCATTGTATGATCATCTCATATTTTATTCACTATTTATATATTTGTATGGATGGATGATAACTTGTTGTCTTATTTACATTGGATATTCGATAGTCAAACTATTGTTCGTATTCGGGAACTGAACTTTGTTCGTTTCAATCAAGTTGTAGAGAAGGATATTTATTAATTTATAAATGAGTTTTTAGGATATTAACAAGTCCAGATTGCAAAAGAGGATAAGAAAAATACCTCTTTTACTACTGAATGGGTATCCTTTAGTTATAATGTCATGCTTTTTGGTCTCAAGAATGCACCAACTGTATTTTCTCGAATTGTGGGTAGGCCATTTACCCATGCCTCACATTAAGGAAAAGTGTGGGTGCACAATTCCTTGATTTGCGGGGGATTCCCCATTGATGAAAAATCAATGAAATTTGAAAAGAAAGGAATTAAATGAAAGGTGAGAGGCATAACGAATGCTTGGCTTTGACATATGTTGAATGCCTAAAATTGATAGATTCCATGACACAAATTTTAGGGAAAATGGATTCTCCACAACTATTGTGGAAAACAATTCAAAGTAATTTGGTAAAAATGAGTTTTTCGCCTCTTTACAAATATTTTTCACCCATTTTTGCATAAAGATTTCATATTTTTTTACTAATTTAAATTAGATAAAGTGCTTTTGATTCTTTGTAGGCACAAGGAAGGTTTGTAGGGAATTTTATTTGGCATTTGTCGTTAATTTTTCTCTTATGTCATGAGGTAAACGAACTTTTTTTTTTTAACAGTAACAGAGAAAGGATTATATTTATAAAGCTGTGCACAGCTATTCATTACAGACTTGCAAACAAAGTTTTAACAGTGCTGAGATGTCAGGACCAACTAACACTACTATAACTATCTGCATTACATTATCATCTCTGATCTTGGTCTTCCTGAAATTGTCCAGCATAGAGCTGGCATAAACCTTAACAAACTGACTACAGAGGAGTATACAAAAATACATTAACCAAAAGCAAAAAAATTTTGAAACCTGGGCTGGGCTAGCCTTTCTTCCTTAGCTTGACAGACGAAGCGTCCACCATCACCTGGTTTATTTCCTGATTCACAGTTGGATTTTCGTGTACCCAGCTTCCCTGCGTCGCTCTGAAGAAAACGGCCATGTCTTCCTGCATTCTGTCAACTTTTCCCATTAATTCTATAATATTTCGTTCCAGATCATCTATTCTGGAATCCTGGCAGGATAACTGATTGCAAACGTGCGTTATGACCGACGCCATTTCAGCATTCTGGTTCATGCTGGAGCAAACCGCGTCGTATGTTCTCCGGACTGCAAACTTAATGTCAATCAAGGTTCTGCTTAGTGCAGCTATGGCTGCCCTAACTGACGGCATTGTATCCCGGTTATTCGCCTGCGAGAGACGAGGAGCAGAAGAAACAAGCTCCCCGAGGGATAGACGGCTCAGAGTTTCGGGGAGATGGGGAGGAAGAGCCATCGCGGAGGGAGGAATAAGGAGGGCGGTTGGGGGAGTTAAGGAAGCCCCGTGGGAGCTGACACCGGGGGAGAGAACGAGGAGACAGGTGGTGGGTCGGACGGGAAGGCAGATGGGGGAGCGTGTGGGTGGGTACGCGGAGGACGAGTTCGAACATAAGTTTGAAAGGAGGGGAAGGCCATAGTTTTGCAAAGGGAGTGGATGGTCCCTTAAGGCCAAGACCCTAACCAAAATCCACGTCAAAAAACCAAGGGGCCAAGACATTAGTATGTTAGGGGATAAAATGAAATCCCAAGACTCCTTTATGATCCTTAGTTTGCCCGACTGTGAGCGTGATTCCTTGGTTTGCCGCTAAATCCGCCACCCTGTTGTTCTCTCAAAGGATATGAAAGAAGGAGGCCTTTGAAAATAATGTATTGGTCTTAATTCTTTGCATGTATCTATCTGCTTTTGAGCCTGGCGAGGCATATCCTCTTCGCATGATTTGGATGACGTGCCTGGAGTCTCCATAGATTTTGAGATTGGCTATGCTGTAGTTGGAGGCCATTTCTAATGAGAGGATGAGAGCTAACCATTCTGCCTCATTATTAGTTTTCCTGCCTAATCCCCAATCAAAGTCTGCGATTTTATTTCCGCCGGGATCGAAAAGAATCCCACCCGCACCTGCCACCCCGGAGGTAAACGAACTTGAACTAGCATATATGTATAGTTATTTTCATTTATCAATCTCTTTTTCATTTTTCCTTAGGATCCACCCCACTAGATTGTAGTGGATAACCACTTCTCTCATCATTTGTTGCAAATTGAGTGTTAGAGCCTACCATCCATGGTATACCCTAGATAGCACATTGCTCAAATTTTGGTGCCCATGCTGAGTTTTCTCATAGAATTGGAAACCCTCTCAACCCCTCCATGACATCATGTTTGAAGTTGCATAATCTCTTCTCACTCCATTTTTTTTGGCCTTCTTCATGGGGTTTCCATTTTTAGTTTGAACTTGCATATTGAATCATATACTATTAATGCTTTTAAGCCTAATGTCCAATGCAATTTTCCATTAATTTGATAGCTTATTCATTCTCTTTAGCCACTCACTTTCACATATATTTCTTATTCATTTCAAAACCTTGTCCCTAGAAATGGTTTCGAGTGTCCATATAATGCATGCCACTCTTTGCATTTCTTTCATAGGTATGTTCTATGTGCTTCGAGCATAGTTGCATACCCAGTGACACTAATTTCCTCCATTGCATTCTAGCATTCTTTTATTCCTTTTTAGGCTTTATAATATGAAAAAGTCACAAAACAATATTCATATAAAAAGAGAGGGGGGAAAGAATGAATATCTCTACAATTTTTTTTATATTTAGTAGTAGTCAAGTTATGTGACCCTTGAAAAATGCAGCAATTTTGTGTTTATGATCAAACAATTGGTTCTTAGTATTGCCTTAGGAGTTGCACCATGATTTTTTATTTTTGTTCTCCTCCAGTTGTTTACTCTTCCAATCACTATATAGAATATTTCAATGCATATTCCATTGTAGATTATATCATCGGTCCCTTTTGGCATCAGTTGTTTCCCAAGTCACCATTATGTCATGCTTATGTTCAAGTGATGTTATTAAGACGATGTTGGCCTTTCTTCAAATTTCCTAACCGTTCATGTCAACATTCCCTATTGTCAAGCAATTCTCAATTCATCATCATAACTAGTGTTTTACTCGTGTTAGCATGAAAGAACTCATCATTACCTTCTTATTGGAAAGTATTCTCCTATAAACTACAACGTATTATTCCAATACATAGAATTAGAGTTTATAGTACCCTATCACTTACTTTCAACAATGATTTATAACCTTACACTCATTATTGATTTCCATTAATTATCACCAATTGAGTGGTTTCCCCCATGTTAGATGGAAAGTCCTTTATTAACATAGTGGGATTCATACTATACCTTTTGTTCATTTTCATTATTGGTAGAATTCCTTGCCTTTGTTAAAAATTCGTCATTATTGATTACTACTAAAGGGGTTTTCTTTGTGTGTTATTTCCATCTAGCACATATAAACATGTCCTTGGTGGTGTGCTCTATCAGTTATTGTCCAATACCTTCAAATCATGTTCTCATTACTTGCTCATGTTGATTGATAAAGGATTCCCTAATGCCCTCCCAACAATGGATCTCTTCCTATTTATATCCACTCATATGCTCTAGGAATGAGATTTAGATACCTTCGTATTACCTTAGGGATTCCATTGATTAGTGGTAGGTTCCATCACTATTAAAAATGGGAATACATCAATATCCCTTGCTTGATATATTCTATAAGTGTTCAACATCAAAAAACCTATTCACACTTGTTAGAATGTACTAAGCACCTTGGTGTCCATTTTCATCATCTATAGGCTTCTTTGCGTTTTTCAATGATATACATCAATAAATGATGATCAAACAATTTCTCGCATGTTCAACATCAAATCATTTATTCACATGATGTAGATTCATACATTCGATGGATTTGGATTGAAGACCATGGGGTAGGTAGCATCTCATTCTTATGTTGTTGCTTGAGTTACACATACAATACTACCTACTTATTTAACATTAATACTTTTGGAGAATCAATTTGTACTTCACATAGTTTTTGGTTATTCTTCTGATACATATTGATATGTAGATCCACTGTGTATTTTCTCATGGCTACGATACTATTATTACATGGATCCACTTTGTATCTTCTTCACGGTAGTGATTCTGGCAGTTCACTTATACTTCATGGATCCATAGTGTGCTTGATTGGTGGCCATGCTTATTTTCTCGTAAGCATGGGTATGCTTGCCTCTGAGAAGAGATTTATTTAATACTTTGATTTTAGTTTGTAGGTTCCTTGTAATCCTTGGTTTACTAGCCTCCACCTAGTCTTTCTCATAAACTATTTCCATACAATTATAATGCACTTTTACCACTAGATTCTCTTATTACCTCATACATTAGGGTGCATCTATTATAGCTATATTTAGTCACCGTTAACCACTAAATAGAGCTAGGGCACATTCATGCATTCATTCACTAGTTTGCATCTCCTCTAGATAAGATTTTAAAACTTGTTACCTCATACACGTGCCTTTCCTTCATGCAAGGTGTGGATACCTTCAACATCCCCTAAAAAACATATGAAATACACCAAAATACAGGTTTTCAATGGAATACATGTAAAATGTAAATGTGTACAACCCATATACTGACTTTTAACTTCTCCTAACTAATCGAACTAATTTTTCCCCATATAAATTAGAAACTCACGGGATGAGAAGGGGGCCTTGAGAATTGTATTTGCTAGGAAATGTTGGAAGAATAGATCTAGGATAATTCATGTCATTTGATTTGTTGTCCCCTCTTTCATAGCCTCTTGGTTCTAAATTTGATGTTGGATTTGTGTTGGGCCTAAAATACACATTGTTTCTCGAACACGGTAAAATTAGCATGTATACGTGGAATATTAGTGGATAAGAGTACTAGTATAAGGAACCCATACTCAAATTAATAGGTATCATTTGCATTTTCTATTCATTATTAACAAAGTATGAAGATCCCTCTTCTTCCCCTCCCCCCAATTTTGATTGAAAAAAGTTAAATTATTTACATTTGATATCTAATTGGTGGTGGAATTAACTCTTTGATAGTTGGCTAGAATAAATGTGTAAGTAAATTCATGTGCTTATTGTGATTTTCATTATTATAAACAATAGGATTTTAGGAAGGTTGGTTGTTTTCTTGTTTGTAGATCATTGAAGAAAATATTGGAACAATGAAGAGCATATTCAGATGCATGTAGTGTATTTGCAAAGGAAAATTGTATGAGCAAATGTACTTCTTTTTCCTCTTCTCCTTAGGTATTTATATCAGACAACTTATTGTTTTGAGAATTAGTCTATAATCCTCTTTCTTCTCTATCAATGATTTGAACTTAATCATTGGGAATTATTCCTTCTAACACCTGCAAAGGTGCCTCTACATTGTTGAGTCAATATTCAATTTGATACTTGGAGCTCCTCTACCTAATCGCCTAGTATACAAATGCTATAGTATGGAGAATGAATAAATTGAATGTTAGATTTAATAGATTATAAAAAAGGGCCACATTTAACAGAGCTCCTCAGCATGTGGGAGCGCAATTGTGTTGGTGCAGAAGAATAATGAAACATGATGACTCTGTATTCATTACATAACTCTAAAAAAAATTAACAATAGAGAACCAATATCCAATCCTCTAATCCTCTAATCTTCTTGATCAACTCAAGGGTGCCAAGTACTTTAGCAATATTTATCTGACGTCAAGCTACCACCTTATACCAATTGATAAAATTGATGTATGGATGACTACCTTCAAGTCTAAACAAGGCATTTTTTAGTGGTTGGTCATGCCTTTTGATTTAACTAATGCTTTGGAAATGTTCATGAGGATGATGGATGATATCTTGCGGTTATTCTCAAATTATTTTGTGGTCATATATTTGGATGATATCCGCATCTTCAACAAAAATTGAGCATAACATTTCCAACACAATTTATATGATAATATGGAGAAGTGCTCATTCGACATGCATATAATTCAATATTTGGGATATATCATTAATGAACATGGTCTACATGTAGATCCAACCAAGATCCATGTCATTTATGATTGGTTGGACTCAAAAAATCTAAAATAGCTCCAAAATTTCTTGGCCTCAACAACTTCTATCATAGGTTCATATTGTGGTTCTCTCATAATATATGGCCCCAGAGCCAAGTGACCAAGGGTGGGGCCAAATATAAGATCATTTGGGCCAAGTCGCGACATAAAACATTCAAAGATTAAACCACCACATTTTTTCTGCAACAATACTCACTCTACTAGATCTCCAACAACCCTTTAAGAATGGCCTAGATTTCAAGGGTTGAGATTCATAAGGCTTGAATGAAAGAGAGGAGGAGAGTAAACATGCAAATCATTCCATGAAATTCATAGAAGGAACATTTTTGAAACACACACACACACACACACACACACACACATGTATATGTCACAAAAAATATAAGAGAAAGTTGGAGAAGAAGGATTATATTAATATGAACCATTATATACAGTGAGGCCAATTTTATGACCTCTACGTCTCGACCTTCACTCTCTTCCTATTTATTTTTTACAGGGTGTATTATTGATGAAGTGAACTTTGATTAATATTGACTCTATAAATTACACATCCATCACGTTCCCTTTTACATTTAATACAAATATGGTGTTATGACTTATACAAATGAGTATCATCAATTGAAGTTCCAAAGGTATGCAACACAACAAAGCCATGTGTGACTTGAGTTCAATGAGATTTTTTTCACTCCATGAGCTACAAAAGAATATTAAGTTCCATATACCAATGGAGAAATATCTTTGATACCCCAAATGGGTCTTTGATGGAATTTGATTTCATCGCCTATTATAAAAGTTATGAATGAATTGGAATCACTTTGTCAACTGCTCCCAAAGTCATAATTTTTCCATATGATTTTTTATTTTTTGGATTTATTAAATCATATTGTAATTTCTTTGAACTTTTATCCATTTAATTTAATGGTCATGTAAAGCACCCCACACATTATAATTTAGGATCAAGAGAAATATTTTTTTTTCCAACTCGGTTATGGGTCAATCACAAATCCAAGGTTATGGGTAAGCCACATAAAGCCCTTCTTTAAATTGGAAGTTAAAATTTTTTAAGCATTTTCATTGGCAATTGAAAAAATGTAAGAATGTTGGTACATAAAACATAATGGGGTATTCTTTTTTCTTTAGCATGAATTAAATGATGGGGACCATAATTTTTGTAGGGGGGGGATTGATTCGAATCACATCTGCAATTATAGTTTAACTTCGTATGTATAAGTCATAAAGCCACATTTTTATTAAATGTAAAAGGGAACATGATAGACATGTAACTTATGAATTCAAGATTAATCAAAGTTGACTTTGTCAATAAGACACCATAAAAAGTTGTTGAGAAGAGAGTTAAGGTCATGAATTAGAGGTCTTAAAATTGACCCCATTGCATGTAATGATTCATATTAATATAATCCTAGCTTCTTCTCCAATTCTCTTATATTTTTTGTGTATTTTATTTGTGTTTTGTCAATGTTCCTTCTATGAGTTTCATGGAAAATTTGCATGTTTACTCTCATCTTCTCTTGGAATTCAAGTGTTTTGGATCTTATCCCTCAAGATCTAGGTCATGTATCTGTTGCATTTGTATTATTCATAAGTCTACCTACCTCTCTGGTTGTCAAGATAAATTTTTGTCTATATACATGTCTATATTAAAAATGAGAGAGAATATGTATGTATAGAGGTTATTATTCACAAGTCTACATACAATACTACCAACTTATTTAACATTAGTACTTTGGAGAATCAATTTGGACTTCACATAATTTTGCTTATTCTTTTGATACATAGTGATATGTAGATCCACTGTGTATTTCTCATAGCTATGATACTATTAATACATGTGAGGAGTCCTGGATATAGGTACTCCATAGACCCCCTTTATGCCACACGCAAACAGGAAAGACTACACCTCTTTTTGTAGGGGAGAATGCATTTGTTTGATTATTTAATAAAGTAGTTTAGTGATTATCCTTTCTTATGCTTTAAGTGTTTTATGTGCTAATCCTATGAATTTAGACATATGTGAGTAGGGCGCAGGTGACCTGAAAAAGAAATAAATAACCAAGCTCAAGACTGAAGATCACGAGTGACTCAACGATCCATTTTATCCTGATTTAAAGGAAAGACTCCTATTAAACAGGATCGTTGTTTACAATGTAGAGCTAGGTTAGAGATAAGGTTAAATAGGGACCTTTTGAATAGTAGGAGGTATGGAGACATTTTCGAGAAACAATCTTCAACATATTTTTTATTTGAGATAGTTCTATTTTAAATTTTCCTGAAACATGAAATTATGATTTGATAATGGAATACCAGCGTTATAGTAATTCCTTGAGTTTATAAGTCTCTTTTCCTCCTGAAAGACGTGTTGGGGAGGGGCTCCTCAATACATAGATCAAGAGTTTTGTGTAGCATTGCAGGTATTTCTCATGCATTTTGCTTATTGTTACAATCATCATGATGTGTGAAATTGCTTTGGTATTTATTTATACATCAGATTCTGATTTCAGTACAAATGATTTTATTCTAGAGTTCGATAACACTATTTCTGTAGTTATGTAACGCACTGTCCGTAGTCCTGTGTGTTCCATCCGTGCAGGCATATTTTATATCTGAGTTCCATCATTTTTATACAATTTCCAGATAACGATTCAGATCTATGATTCCACATATACTTTCCTTATTTAAGTTTGATCACATAGAGTTTAAATATTTCAACATTTGATTTGAATAGAACAGGGTTTAATCGCTTTCAGTATTTGATTGGGTAGATAGAATTTAATGGTTTCCAACATTGAAATTCCTAGATTAGATTTACCAGTTTTCAGCATTTCAATTCCTAGAATAGATTTTACCAATCTTTCAACATTCAATTCCTAGACTAAATTTCCAGTTTTCCAGTATTCAATTACTAGAGTAAATCTCTCAGTTTTCAACATTTTCAATTCAAGGATTTACATACTTTCATATTTCCTGCTTCTTCATTTTTAGAACAATACTTCCTGTTTCCTTAGAACATTCTCTAGGATACATTGGAACACTTAGAACGACAAAGAACACCCTATAGTGCACATACAATGCCTAGCATCTCTTACGTTTGTATGCTCCCTGGTTGATAATTAAAGTATACTTCTGGTATAGCTACCCTAAATAGGTATCCATTCTTGGAGTCCACCAACATGGATCCACTTTGTATCTTCTTCACGGTAGTGATTCTTGCAGTTTACTTATACTTCATCAATCCATAGTGTGCTTGATTGGTGACCATGCTTATTTTCTCATAAGCACGGGTATACCTGCTTCAGAGAAGAGATTTATTTAATAATTTGGTTTTAGTTTGTAGGTTCCTTGTAATCCTTGGTTTACTGGTCTCCACCTAGTCCTTCTCATAAACTATTTCCATACAATTATAATGCATTTTTACTACTAGATTCTCTTCTGACCTCATACATTAGGGTGCATCTATTATAGCTATATTTGGTCACCCTTATCCACTAAATAGAGCTAGGCCACATTCATGCATTCATTCACTAGTTTGCGTCTCCTCTAGATAAAATTTTAAAACTTTTTACCTCATACACGTGCCTTCCCTTCATGCAAGGTGTTGATACCTTCAACATCCCCTAAAACATATATGAAATACACCAAAATACAGGTTTTCAGTGGAATACGTGTAAAATGTACATGTGTAAAACCCATATACTGACTTTTAACTTCTCCTAACTAATTGAACTAATTTTTCACCATATAAATTAGAAATTCACGGGATGAGAAAGGGGCCTTGAGAATTGTATTAGCTAGGAAATGTTGGAAGAAGAGATCGAGCATAATTCATTTTGTTTTATTTTTTTCCCCTCTTTCATAGCCTCTTGGTTCTAAATTTGATGTTGGATTTGTGTTGGTCCTAAAATCCACATTGTTTCTCGAAAACAATAAAATTAGCATGTATACATGGAATATTAGTGGATAAGAGGACTAGTGTAAGGAACCTGGACTCAAATTTTTAGGTACCATTTGCATTTTCTATTCATTATAAACAAAGTATGAAGATTTCTCTTCTTCCCCTCCCCCCAATTTGGATTGAAAAAAGTTAAATTATTTACATTTGATATCTAATTGGTGGTGGAATTAACTCTTTGAAAGTTGGGTAGAATCAACGTGTAAGTAAATTCATGTGCTTATTGTGATTTTCATTATTATGACCGATAGTATTTTAGGAAGGTTGGTTGTTTTTTTTTTGTAGATCATTGAAGAAAAGATTGGAACAATGAAGAGCATATTCAGATGCATGTAGTGGATTTGCAAAGGAAAATTGTATGAGCAAATGTACTTCTTTTTCCTCTTCTCCTTAGGTAGTTATATCAAACAACTTATTGATTTGAGAATTAGTCTATAATCCTCTTTCTTCTCTATCAATGATTTGACCTTAATCATTGGGAATCATTAGTTTTAACACCTTCAAGGGTGCCTCTGCATTGTTGAGTCAATCATTCAATTTGATACTTGGATCTCCTCTACCTAATCGCCTATTATACAAATGATATATTATGGAGAATGAATAAATTGAATGTTAGATTCAATAGATTATCAAAAAGGGCCACATTCGACAAAGCTCCTCGCCTTGTGGGAGCCCAATTTTGTTGGTGTAAAAGAAGAATGAAACATGATAACTCAGTATTCATTACATAACTCTACAAAAATTAACAATAGAGAACCAATATCTAATCCTCTAATCCTCTAATATTCTTGATCAACTCAAGGGGGCCAATTATTTTAGCAAGATTGATTTGAAGAAAAGATACCACCATATACCAATTGAGAAAATCGATGTATGGATGACTACCTTCAAGTATAAATAAGGCATTTTTGAGTGGTTGGTCATGCCTTTTGATTTAACTAATGCTTTGGAAATGTTCACCAAGATGATGGATGATATCTTGCAGTTATTCTCAAATTCTTTTGTGGTCATATATTTGGATGATATCCTCATTTTAAACAAAAATTGAGCATAACATTTCCAACACAATTTATATGACAATACGGAGAAGTTCCCATTCGACATGCATATAATTCAATATTTGGGATAGATCATTAATGAACATGGTCTACATGTGGATCCAACCAAGATCCATGTCATTTATGATTGGTTGGACTCAAAAACTCTAACAAAGCTCCAAAATTTCTTGGGCCTCAACAACTTCTATCATAGGTTCATGTCGGGGTTCTCTCATAATACATAGCCCCTAAGCTAAGTGAGCAAGGGTGGGGCCAAAGATAAGATCATTTGGGCTGAGTCACGACATACAACATCAAAGATTAAACCACCACATTTTTTCTGCAATAATACTCACTCTACTAGATCTCCAACAACCCTTTAAGAATGGTCTAGATCTTGAGGGTTGCCAGATTCATAAGGATTGAATGAAACAGAGGAGGAGAGTAAACATGAAAATCATTCCATGAAATTGATAGAAGGAACATTTTTGAAACACACACACATACACACATATATACACCACAAAAAATATAAGAGAAAGTTGGAGAAGAAGGATTCTATTAATATGAACCATTATATACAGCGAGGTCAATTTTATGGCCTCTACTTCTTGACCTTCACTCTCTTCCTATTTATTTTTTACAAGGTTTCTTATTGATGAAGTGAAATTTGATTAATATTGACTCCATAAATTACACATCCATCACGTTACCTTTTACATTTAATAAAAATATGGCATTATGAATTATACATGTGAATATCGTCAATTGAAGCTCCAAAGGTATGTAACACAAGAAAGCCATGTGTGACTTGAGTTCAATAAAAAAAAATTCACTCCATTGGCTACAAAAAAATAGGTTCCATATACCAATGGAGAAATATCTTTGATACCCCAAATGGGTCTTTGATGGAATTTGATTTCATCACCTATTATAAAAGTTATGAATGAATTGGCATCACTTTGTCAAGTGCTCCCAAATTCATAATTTTTCCATATGAATTTTTATTTTTTGGATTTATTAAATCATATTGTAATTTCTTTGAACTTTTACCCATGCAATTTATTGGTCATGTAAAGAATCCCACACATTATAATTTAGGACCAAGAGAAATATTTTTATTTCCATCTCGGTTATGGGTCAATCCCAAATCCAAGGTTATGGGTAAGCCACATAAAACCCTTCTTTAAATTGCCGGTTAAAAAATTGTAAGCATTTTCATTTGCAATTGAAAAAATGTAAGAATGTTGGTACATAAAACATAATGGGGTCTTCTTTTTTCTTTAGCATGAATTAAATGATGGGGACCATAATTTTTGTATGGGAGGGATTGATTTGAATCACATATGCGATTATAGTTTAAGTTCGGATGTATAAGTCATAAAGTCACATTTTTATTAAATGTAAAAGGCAACATGATAGACATGTGTTTTATGAAGTCAAACTTAATCAAAGTTGACTTCGTTAATAAGACACCTTATAAAAAGGTGTTGATAAAAGAGTTAAGGTCAAGAATTAGAGGTCTTAAAATTGGCCCCATTGCATGTAATGGTTCATATTAATATAATCCTTCTTCTCCAATTCTCTTATATTTTTGTGTATTTTATTTGTGTTTTGTCAACGTTCCTTGTATGAGTTTCATGGAAAATTTGCATGTTTACTCTACTCTTCTCTTGGAATTCAAGCCTTTTGGATCTTATCCCTCCAGATCTAGGTCATGTATCTCTTGCATTTGTATTATTCACAAGTATACCTACCTCTCTATTTTCAACATAAATTCTTGTCTATATACATGTATATATTAAAAATGAGAGAGAATATGTATATATAGAGGTCTATAGAATCATTATTGTATACATGGACTTATGATTTGGACATATGGATGTACTTTATACTTTATTTGAGATTTGTTCTCCTAATGTGTATACCTTTAACCCATATACTGACTTTTAGCTTCTCCTAACTAATTGAACTAATTTTTCCCCATATAAATTAGAAATTCACGGGATGAGAAGGGGGCCTTGAGAATTTTAATAGCTAGGAAATGTTGGAATATTAGATTGAGGATTATTCAAGTCACTTGCTTTGTTCTCCCCTATTTGATATCCTCTTGGTTCTAGATTTGATGGTGGATTTGTGTTGGGCCTAAAATCCACATTGTTTCTCTAACATGGTAAAATTAACATGTATACATGGAATATTAGTGGATAAGAGGACTAGTGTAAGGAACCTAGACTCAAATTATTAGGTCTCATTTGCATTTTATATTCATTATTAACAAAGTATGAATATTCCTCTTCTTCCCCTCCCCCCAATTTTGATTGAAAAAAGTTAAATTATTTACATTTGATATCTAATTGGTGGTGGAATTAACTCTTTGATAGTTGACTAGAATCAATATCTAAGTAATTTTTAATGCTTAAATTATGATTTTCATTATTATGAACAATAGGATTTTAGGAAGGTTGGTTGTTTTGTTTGTTTGTAGATCATTGAATAAAAGATTGGAACAATGAAGAGCATATTCAGATGCATGTAGTGGATTTGCAAAGGAAAATTGTATGAGAAAATGTACTTCTTTTTCCTCTTCTCCTTAGATAGTTATATCAGACAACTTATTGATTTTGAGAATTAGTCAATAATACTCTTTATTCTCTATCAATGATTTGACCTTCAATGGGGATTATTCCCTATAACACCTTCAAGGGTGCCTCTGCATTGTTGAGTTAATCATTCAATTTGATACTTGGAGCTCCTCTACCTAATCTCCTAGTATACAAATGCTATATTATGGTGAATGAAGAAATTGAAGGCTGGATTCAAGAGATTATAGAAAAGGGCCACATTCGACAGAGCTCCTCACCTTGTGGGTGCCCAATTGTGTTGGTGCAGAAGAAGGATGAAACATGATGACTTTGAATTCATTACACGACTCTAAAAAATTAACAATAAGGATATCCAATCCTATAATTTGATGATCTTCTTTATCAACTCAAGGGTGCCAAGTGTTTTAGCAAGATTGATTTGAAGTCAAGCTACCACCCTATACCAATTGAGAAAATTGATGTATGGATGACTACCTTCAAGTCTAAAAAAGACATTTTTGAGTGGTTGGCCATGCCTTTTGATTTGACTAATGCTTCAGAAATTTTCATGATCATGATGGATGATATCTTGTGGTTATTCAAAAATTCTTTTGTGGTCATATATTTGGATGTTATCCTCATCTTCAACAAAAATTGAGCAAAACATTTCGAACACAATTTATATGATAATATGGAGAAGTGCTCATTCAACATGCATAGAATTCAGTATTTGGGATAGATCATTAATGAACATGGGCTTGCATGTGGATCCAACCAAGATCCAAGTCATTCATGATTGGTTGGAATCAACAACTCTAATAAAGCTCCACAATTTCTTGGGCCTCAACAACTTCTATCATAGGTTCATATTAGGGTTCTCTCGTAATAATAGCCCCTAAGCCAAGTGACCAAGGGTGGGGGAAAATATCAGTTCATTTGGGATGACTCACACAACATAAAACATCCGAAGATTGAACCACCACCTTTTTTCTGCAACAATACTCACTCTACTAGATCTCCAACAACCCTTTGAGAATGGCCTAGATCTTGAGGGTTGAGATTCAAAAGGCTTGAAGGCAAGAGAAGAGGAGAGTAAACATGCAAATCTTGCATGAAATTCATAGAAGGAAATTTTTGAAACATATAAATAAAATACACCACAAAAAATATAAGAGAAAGTTGGAGAAGAAGGTTTATATTAATATGAACCATTACATATAGTGAGGCCAATTTTATGACCTCTACTTCTCAATCTTCACTCTCTTCCTATTTCTTTTTTGCAAGGTTTCTTATTGATTAAGTGAACTTTAATTAATATCGAGTCCATAAATTACACATCCAACATGTTCCCTTTTACATTTAATAAAAATATGTCTTTATGACTTATACATCTAAATATCGTCAATTGAAGCTCTAGAGGTATGTAACACAATAAAGCCGCGTGTGACTTGAGTTCAACAATCATTATTTCACTCCATGGGCTACAAAAGAATAGGTTCCATATACCAATGGAGAAATATCTTTGATACCCCAAATGGGTCTTCCATGGAATTTGATTTCATCGCCTATTATAAAAGTTATGAATGAATTAACATCACTACATCAACTACCCCCACAGTTATAATTTTTCCAAATGATTGTTTTTTGGATTTATTAAATCATATTGTAATTTCTTTGAACTTTTACCCATGCAATTTGTTGGTCATGTAAAGCACCCCACACATTATAATTTGGGACCAAGAGAAATATTTTGATTGCTAGCTTGGTTATGGGTCAATCACAAATACAAGGTTATGGGTAAGCCACATAAAACCTTGCTTTAAATGGGAAGTTAAAAAATTGTAAGCATTTTCATTGGCAATTAAAAAAATGTAAGAATGTTGGTATATGAAACATAATGGGGTCTTCTTTTTTCTTTAGCATGAGTGAAATGACGGGGACCATAATTTTTGTAGGGGGGGAATTGATTCGAAACACATATGCGATTATAGTTTAATTTCAGATGTATAAGTCATAAAGCCACATTTTTATTAAATGTAAAAGGGAACATGATAGACATGTAACTTATGAAGTCAAGCTTAATCAAAGTTGACTTTGTCAATAAGGAACCTTATAAAAAGGTGTTGAGAAGAGAGTTAAGGTCATGAATTAGAGGCTTTAAAATTGACCCCATTGCATGTAATGGTTCATATTAATAGAATTCTTCTTCTCCAATTCTCTTATATTTTTGTGTATTTTATTTGTGTTTTGTCAATGTTCCTTCTATGAGTTTCATGGAAAATTTGCATGTTTACTCTTCTCTTCTCTTGGAATTCAAGCCTTTTGGATATTATCCCTCAAGATCTAGGTCATGTATCTTTGGCATTTGTATTATTCACAAGTCTACCTACCTCTGTGGTTGTCAACATAAACTCTTGTCTATATACATGTCTATATTAAAAATGAGAGAGAATATGTATGTATAGAGGTTTATATTATCATTATTGTATACTTGGACTTATGATTTGGATATATGGATGTACTTTATACTTTATTTGAGAGTTGTTCTTTTAATGTGTAAGGTTTTTTTAAAAATAAAAGCAGTTTGTACATATGAGCTTGTAGGGGATGGCATCGCAACTCTAGAAGATTTAAAAATAGATCTAATCGTAGCATGCGGTACATTAGATGATAAGGTTTGGCTCTAATGTGGGATATATGTGGAAATATAGAGAATATGTATATATAGAGGTCAATAGAATCATTATCATATACATGGAATTATGACTTGAATATATGGATGTACTTAGTTTATTTGAGATTGTTCTCCTAATGTATAAAGGTTTTTTTTCTCCAAAGAAAAACCTCATGAGGAAACCACTAGGCACTTCCCCACATTTCACTAATGGTACTTGGTCTAAACCCATCAATGTTGATTATGGTGCTTGATCTAATAGGGACATTGATATGTGCACACAATAGAGGCAACAACCCTAGGAATCAATGTTGAGACCTCTTGCATGAAGCTCAAAACACTCAACCACTCAGATTAACTTACCAAGCTTAAATATTAAAAAACAATTTATTCCATCCTCAAACACTTAAGTAAGACTAATATCACAAGTACCTTTCCAACCCATATAAATTAAAAGATATACCCCTTATATGCACCTCACATGTGTTTTTGAATGGACATAAAGCCCTCACCCCATCCACATCCACTTTTCTATTGGAGCAAATCTCATTAAGGAAAAGTCATCTTGTTTTTCAATCACACCACATGTTCATGTACTTAAAAAATTATATGGAACACTTATGCATTGGCCTGAAGACACTTCACTTGTCACATATTTATGTGCTAAAAAAACATAAAACACTCTATACGAACCTAACGACACTTCACTTCCTCATCGAAACAAACCTCATTAAAATATTGAACCCACGGAATCACACACCACATGGTCATGTACTAGAAATTAAATATCTTGTCATCACATCAATTCAACTTTTTAAGTTAGATGTTGAGTCTAACAAGTTGAGGTACTTGTTTATGCCAATGTTGACATATTCAACTTAAACCTCATTAAAATATTGAACCCACGGAATCACACACCACATGGTCATGTACTAGAAATTAAATATCTTGTCATCACATCAATTCAACTTATTAAGTTAGATGTTGAGTCTAACAAGTTGAGGTACTTGTTTATGCCAATGTTGACATATTCAACTTATTGAGTTAAATGTTGAATCTAAGAAGTTGAGGTAATTTGTTCATGCCAATGTTGACATGGAAATTGTATACTTTAATTTTGATATGTATTTTTATAAAAAAAATTAATTTTAAAATTTTATAAATTGTAATTTTTTTTGCATGTACAACTTCATGATTGGTATAGTATAAACTTTGTTTCATGTTTGGTATATTATTAACTTCGCTTTGATACTATATGTAATGATTTCTTTATTCCAATAAAATTATTTATCAATTTTTTTGAATTAATGTAAAAACAAATTATGGATGCATTTATAATGCATAGTATTTGGATTTATGAATATAATTTGTCTTTGGTATAATGTGGCACTACTTAATTACTATTGTAATGACTTGTATTTTACAATGTGATGATGTATTTAAGGAGTCCTGGGGATTTTATGTGAGTAACCCATTATTGCCACATTTGTGTGATGAAAATGGTATATAATTTAAAAAAGTAATACCATATATACAATAAATTATTAGTTTTATGAAGATCAACGAGTTAGTCAAACTCTCCATTGGATTTGTGATTTCTTATGGTATATACCTAACATAGAGAGATGTTGAGGGATAGTAGTGCTACAGCACAATAGTGTATTTAAGAAGTAATTAGTTTTTAATATAAGAGAGACATGGGAGGATAACAATGCTACAACATAATAGTGCATTTAAGAAGTAGTTAGTTTTTATTATTAAAATAAAGAGGATGACACGGTCAAAGTAAATGAATCATTTTGAATTTGCTTATAAAAGAAGGCTACTACTATACATTCACCATTTTATGAGTTAATGGAGCTTTATGTTTGGTAAATGATTACTATAGACTTATATATGTTGTATTGAAAATTATAAATAAATTTTAATTGCTTAGCATTTAATTTAATTTAATTTGTATGTGTTTTATAAATAAGGTAAGAGTGTAAAATAACCATATGTAAAAAAGATTGAAGAAGTTGAGTTTTAGCTTTTGGAAATAGAATTTAAATTACTAAATAGGGGAACATTCAAGAAAATATATTTTTATATTTTTTTCTCTTTATAATATATCATTAAAATTTTGAGTTTCAATTTTCTAAGCTAAATATTTTTTTATGTGTATCTCACTTTTTTAGAAAATAGTATTTTTTATCTAATTATATTTAGGTGAAAATGTTTTTTTCAAAATAAAAAAATAGTAATTCTATTAATATATGAAAGAAGTACATTCTTCAGAAGAAGATGAATATTTAAAGAGACTAATATAAGCATATGAGCATTGATATTTAACATTTTCTCATAATATCTATAAATATAATGGAGAGATTATATGCACAATTCCTGCTTTTTGCAAATGGAATTTCTTCCAAAACAATTTTATCTATATGCTCAATTTCCGCCTTTTGCCAAATTTGGACCATCCTTGTGCAAGGGCCATGCTAATCTTCTTTGTATCATTCCAATTTTATAGTGGTTTTAGTTATTTATTTAAACTATAACCGAATTTTTTGGAAGTAGAATTTCATTGTGTACAAAATAGTTTTTTTTTTCCAATTATTTTTAGGTGAAAATATTGTATCATCATCGTCATCGTCATCATCATCGTCATCATCCTCCTCCTCCTCGTCGTCCTCGTCGTCCTCATCATCATCATCATCCTCATCATCCTCATCATCTTCATCCTCATCCTCATCCTCATCCTCATCATCATCCTCATCATCATCCTCATCTTCGTCATCCTCCTCATCATCCTCTTCGTCCTCATCATCCTCGTCGTCATCATCGTCGTCATCATCGTCGTCATCCTCGTCATCATCATCATCATTCTCATCATTATCCTCATCCTCGTCATCCTCATCCTCGTCATCATCCTCATCCTCATCATCCTCGTCATCCTCATCCTCATCCTCCCCATCACCATCACCATCACCATCACCATCATTGTTTAAAATTACTTATTTTGTGGTCACTTAAGTAATTTTAATTATTTATTTATTTAAATTATAATTTTATTTTTTAAAATAAAATTTCAATACGCATTTTATCGTATCATATAAATATTTTTTTTTCAAAATAATTTCTTATTAACAATTTCGTACAATTCAAGATAAAAAAATTCATTTAAAATTTCTAAAATTATTTGTTATTGAATTCGTTTATATAAAAGATACCAATTATATTAAAATAAATCCATAATTTGCTTTCGCCCTATCTTCTATAGTTGGGCGAAAGCAAAGGTTGGGCATTCCTTTAATGGCCTTGGCATGGTAGATAAGGGACTTGGCAAGCGTGATTTCTAATTCAATAGTTGAAGATTAAAAGTCTCCCCCTTCAGTGATTGAAAATGTTAAAAGAAGACTTGGATCTCGAACAAGTCTATTTTACTTTTCAAAATTATATATACTAAGATAAGTCTTTTTATTTTATTTCACATCGTTATTAGTTACAAGATATTTTCTTATTACAATGTATTTAGTAATATTTAATTAGTTTTTATTCAATTATTTTTTCTCTTCAAAATTATATAATATTAATAGAAGTCTTTTTATTTTATTTCACATCATTATTAGTGACTATATGATATAAATGTCCATTGGATATAGTTTGAGTGTTTGAGAGGAATGTGTTACCCTCTCCATTGAGACTTAATTCTTGTAGGTGACAAGAGATTTTATTGAGCCTCTATGTATTGACTATGTAATGATTGAGTGGTTGGGAGGAATGTGTCACCCTCCCCACTCAGACCTATACCTTGATTCTCCAGAATAACAAGTGTCATTTCTCTCAATAGATGTAGCCCTTGACAACAGAGAACTGCCATTTAAAAAATGTAAATGATACAAATGTTTTCTTATTATAATGTATTTATTAATATTTCATTAGTTTTCATTCCATAAATGTTCTCTTTAAAATTATATAATACTAAGAGAAATCCTTTTAGTTTATCTCACATAGTTATTAATGACTATATAATATATATGATATACCAAATTTGTCTCAATGGAACACCACTACCATCATCATAAATATTATATAAATTGGATATAGTTTGAGTGTTTGAGAGGAATGTGTTACCCTCTCCATTGAGACTTAATTCTTGTAGGTGACAAGAGATCTTGTTGAGCCTTTATGTATTGACTATGTAATGATTGAGTGGTTGGGTGGTTGGGAGGAATGTGTTACCCTCTCCATTGAGACTTAATTCTTGTAGGTGACAAGAGATCTTGTTGAGCCTCTATGTATTGACTATGTAATGATTGAGTGGTTGGGTGGTTGGGAGGAATGTGTTACCCTCCCCACTCAGACCTATACCTTGATTCTCCAGAATAACAAGTGTCATTTCTCTCAATAGATGTAGCCCTTGACAACAGAGAACTGCCATTTAAAAAAATGTAAATGATACAAATGTTTTCTTATTATAATGTATTTATTAGTATTTCATTCCATAAATGTTCTCTTTGAAATTATATAATACTAAGAGAAATCCTTTTAGTTTATCTCACATAGTTATTAATGACTATATAATATATATGATATACCAAATTTGTCTCAATGGAACACCACTACCATCATCATAAATATTATATAAATGTTTTCTTATTAATGTATTTATTAATAAACATATGATATATTAAATTTGGTCTTTGGATATTATATAAATGTTTTCTTATTAATGTATTTATTAATAAATATATCATATATCAAATTTGGTCTTTGAAACATTAAAGACCATTATCATCATCATCATAAATAATATATAAATATATTTATTAATATTTCATTAGTTTTCATTGATAATGATCATAAAATATATTTCAAATATTTTATTTAAACAATTTGAATAATACATATTTTATTTTTCAAAGTTGTAATTACACATTTAAATATTATTTTTAAAAATTTTAAAGTTAGATTCTACGTTGTTTAGTATTTTGGTATTGTAATTAAAAAAAAAAAAAAATAATGCCATACAAATAATTTATTTTCATAATATATAATCATTTTTAAAATTAAAAAAAACTATTTAAAATACAAATTTTAAAATATATTTTTATAATGATGTATGTTAATCTTTCTGGAAGGGAGTAAGCTAATCGTTAGAAGATTTGTACTTTTCTGACAACTTTTGTTAGAGTCTGACGATGTGATTTTTTTTAAAATCACGTTTTTGTTTATTGGAGTTGCAATTTTGATTGAATAAATGGATTCAACACCTCTCAATTGTCCCTAAACACCCCAATTATGCAATTCCAATGGTCTAATGTTTATCTTATTCCTTGTGAAAGTGATTATCTTTCTGTTATTCTTTTTGTCCGTGATTTATTGTTTCTCATGTCATTTCCAATAAAAATCATAATGACACATAAATGTGAGGTTAAGTACATGCGATCATTGATATTTGCATTCTCATTAGCTAATTCAAAGAGAGTCTTTGCTAGAGAAAATGGTGATCAACCCAACGGAATGCGGAAAGAAAACACCCTTTTTTCTTTAAATCCAAGTGGAAGGATATCATTCAATTGAGTAGTCTTATGAATATTATTTGAATTATTATTTTATCAAGTTGGATATGTGTGAAAATATGCAATCACATCATTTTAACAGTGTCTTGCAACTCAAAACACTCACTCAAATTAACAATTAAAATATATATTTCTTTTGTTAGTTATACATATAATTAAGACAATAATATCGTAAACCATATGAATTATTATTAAGCCGATGTGCATAAATACATGCAGTTTTGGTAACTCATAAATATTTTTTTACTTACAAAATTTTAATTAATTTGATTTGTTTTGTTTTCTTTACATACATAAATAGTTCTGCGAATGCAGTGCTTTGGTATTTGTTTTGTTGGCATCGATTTTAATAAAAGAACCAAAATATAATGATCAGAATGGAGCCAGGTGGATAACATAACATAAAGTCAATTCCAGATCATTGTTATTATCCATAAAAAAAAATAACATGGCAGACAATTCAAGATCATCGTTATCCATTAAAAAGAAGCACATTTCAAGTTCGGAGTTACTATTGATATGGAATCAAATCAAGCCACGCATCTTTTCAGAATTAGAAAAAAATGAAAGTGTAAAAATTATATTAAATAAACAATAATTCGTATTCCAGGATGCAGAAAGAGAGTTTTAAAAGAAAGTTTTAAATAAGTTTTAAGGAATAAAAAAAAAGAAAGTATAAAAAATATATTTAAATAATAATTAGTTTAAAAGTTCTTATGAGTGTGATTATTTCGTAATGTAGAAAGAGAGTATTGTCCATTAGTTGTAGCTTGGGTGGTTAGGAGGAATGATTGTTGTGCTCCTCACCGAGGTTCAATTCTTGTAAGTAACATGATGTTCTTGTTGAGCCCTTATTGTAATGATTATATTTATGGCTATACTAGCCCTCTAACAAATTGGTGAATCACCATTTAAAAAAAAATATAGAAAAAGAGCATTAAAAGTAAGTTATAAAAATCTAAAAAAAAGGTTTCATAAGATATTTTCGACTTTGAATAATTATGCATCAATGTTGCTATTCTAATTTAAGGTTTAAAAGTAATAAATAACTTTAAAATTTTGTTTTCATCTATATTTTGTTAATGGTTAAATCTACATATATGCATGTGTTAGGCAAGGTGTTATTAAGTTTTTTTTCCACATTAAAAAAAAAATTAATTTCTCGAACATAAAAACAAAATACAATCCTAATGTGCTCATGTACTTAGATCATTGTTTAACTTTGCACTTTTACTATGCTTCTACTTGGATATAGGTTGCTTCAGCGAATACAAAACTGATTAATTATCCCAAAGTGAAAACATAAACTTGTGTTCAAACAAAAAAAATATGATCATACATTGTCTTTCAAAAAGCTAGAAATTCTTCCAACTTTGTATCTCATACACCAAACCTTTTCCTTGTAATTTCAACTGTTCCTGCACCAAGATTGAGTCCCTCCTTTGAAAGTGAATCCGCTATCTCATTTGCCTCCCTGAAAATGTGACAAATATGGAAAATTCTATAAGCACCTACCAATATTCTAAGTCTTGAACTTATCCCCTATAGATTCATATTCCCGATTTGTTTCTTTCCATTCAAGTAGTCTATCCAAACACCTCCAAATCCTATACCCTTTCTTCCAAAGCTATTTTTAAAATTGTTCCTAAATCCATACCTTAAGCTCTATTATTTGTTCCTCGTCCACTATTTGCTTTGATTTCAATGCTATAACTGTTAGAAAAGGTAAGAGTGCCACCTAGTCCGAAAAAATCATTCTCACATGCTCCATCGAAAAACGCTTTGCATCCCTTAATTTATGAACTTATAGTTTTTATAATTCTTGTCTTTGCCATGGATTCTTGTTCTTTAAACCAAAGGTGTAAATCCATAACTTGTACTGTTACCTGGAAGGTTGGAGTAATCATGTCCTCGAAGATTGTTTCATTTTTGGCTCTCCATATTCTCCAAAGCGTTAAAAACAGGACACATTTGATCTTCTTTAGTTCAGGTTTCTCGAACTAGGGTATTAAGTTTGTTCAACAATGTTTGAGTAAGAACTGTTTATGAATAAATGTTCAATGATTTCTTCATTTCTCATGCATAACATACGCCCACTAACATTTCTCTTCATTAAATTATCCCACGTCAGGATCTTTCCTTTCAAAGTCAAGCCATATAAAATTTTTACACTTGTAGGGTTCCAATACCTTCCACACTTCAGTACACCACCAAGTTCTATTGATTATCAAATTGTTCCAGAAGAGTTTATGTGCTATTCAGACTGAGAGACTCCCTCCCTCTTTATTTCCTGTCTAGACCAGTGTATCTGGTTCTTCTGTGAGAAAAATAGTACCCTTTTGTATTCCTAATCTCCATCTTTCCCATTTCTCTGTCCATTCTTCATTAAGTTACAAAGCCTCTGCCGAGAGCCATGTAGAAAAACAGGATCGTAGAGCAATAACAATAAACAGAAGTGCAAATATAATCACACATACACATCACAAGAGAGACACAGATATATCGTGGTTCACCCAACTTGGGCTACGTCCACACTGAATTTGCCAGTCCTTATTATTATTACCATCCAGCAAGGTGAAGGGATACAACCTGCAGCACAACCACTGCACTTCCTCTTCTCTGTTTCACAGTCCCTCTCCTAATCTCAGAGATCTTTACAATGCATAAAACCTAATACATCATCCACCCTAGCTGTATTACAATGTCTTTATTTATAAGGGAAATACAATGGGAAAATACCATGGGATACCCAAAACCATGGGCCCGCAAAACAGCTGGCGAAAACAGCCCCAAAAATTTTCTTCGGGGGCGTTGCCCCTGAACCCCCGCCGAGGGACCGCTGGCCCCCAGACCCCCCATCCAAGGGGGATGGTCCCCCCTAGAACCCCATGGGGGGGCGATGCCCCCCCGCTGGGGTGACTGTACAGTCCACCTACATATCGTATAAAACTGGGGTACAAACACGGCTGATACAAAATCATCTATGAGACTAGAAGATCTGGCTCCACAACCAACAATCTCCCACTTGGAGATTGATCACAGCAACTCCACTGCTGCTACACTTGCTGGACTTGGACTTGGCAAATTTATTCTCTTCACCTTCATGCTAGAAGGCCAACTGAAACCGAGCACGAACTCAGTTTCTCTCTAGTCACTACCTTTGTGAACATGTCTGCAAGATTCTGGCTAGTATGTATCTTTTCCAGCTTCAACAGTTCATCTTCCAGAATATAGCGTATGAAATGGTACTTGAGCTGTATATGTTTAGTCCTGGAATGGAATGCCGAGTTCTTTGCAAGATGAATGGCACTCTAGCTGTCACTATACAATCTGCTATCCTTCTGCTTCTTACCCACTTCCTCCATAAACCTCTGCAGCCAAATCATCTCTTTACTAGCCTCTGTAATGGCAACATACTCTGCTTCTGTTGTTGAAAGTGCAACAACCTTCTGCAGTTTTGAAATCCAGTTTACTGCTGTTCCACCTACAGTAAATACATACCCTGTGGTGCTCCTCCTACTATCCTTATCACCTGCCATATCTGCATCAACATATCCCTGTAGAACAGTGTCTGAACCTCCAAAACATAATGCCTCAGTGGTAGTACCTCTCAAATACCTGAGAATCCACTGTACTGCCTTCCAATGTTCTTTACCTTGATTGTTCATATATCTGCTCACAACTCCCACTACATGTGCAATATCTGGTCTTGTGCACACCATGGCATACATCAAGCTGCCAACTGCTGATTGATAGGGAATCTTGGACATGTAAGCTGTCTCTTCTTGTGTCTTGGGACACATTTCCTTACTTAGACTGAAATGGCTAGCCAAAGGTGTACTTACAGGTTTTACATTCTGCATTCTAAACCTCTCCAACACCTTTTGTATGTACTCACTTTGAGACAATGTCAATTTGCGATTTTTCCTGTCTCTCGTTATTCTCATACCAAGGATTTGCTTTGCAGCACCCAAATCCTTCATCGCAAATGAATTAGCTAGCCTCCTTTTGAGTACATTTATATCCTGCATGTCAGACCCTGCAACAAGCATGTCATCCACATACAATAACAAGATAATATATCTTCCATTGTCTAGCTTCTTGAAATAAACACAGTGGTCAGAATGACATCTACTATAACCTTGTTCTGTCATAAACCTGTCAAAATTTAGATATCACTGCCTTGGAGCTTGCTTCAAGCCATACAAGCTCTTTTTCAACCTGCATACCAGATCCTCCTTACCTTTGACCTCATACCCTTGTGGCTGCTGCATATATATTTATTCTGTGCAAACCCCTTTACAACAAGTCTGGCCTTGTACCGCTTCTTACCTCCTTCTTCTTCCTTCAACCTGTAAATCCATTTGTTTTGCAATGCTCTTTTACCAGCAGGAAACTGAACCAAATCCCAAGTCTGGTTTCTTGCCAATGAGTCCATCTTCTCATTCATGCCTTGCTCCCACTTCTTTCTAGTTTCCACCTGCATTGCTTCTTCATAACATCCTGGTTCACCAGAATCAGTCATCAATAAATAATACATTGAAGGAGAGTATCGTTCAGGGAGTCTACTTAACCTGGTAGATCTTCTTACAGTTGCAGGAGTTTCTGGTACTTGCTGCTGCTCTTGATTTTCTGACACCTTCGGAACTTCATTTTCTTTAATTTCATCAAGCACTATGTACTCTGTGTTTTCCTTTTTCTATTTCTTTCCTTGCAACTGATATTTATACATGACCTTTTCATTGAATATCACATCTCTACTCCTGATGATTTTGTTATTTTCATAATCCCATAAACAATAACCAAATTCATCAACCCCATATCCAATAAAGGTACATTTCTTGGATTTAGCTTCAAGCTTTGTTCTATTTTCTTTATCAATATGGACAAATGCTTCACAACCAAACGTTCTCAGAAATGAGTAGTTTACCTTTTTATCTATCCATGCTTCCTCTGGAATACCACCATCCAAAGCACTTGAAGGTCCTTTGTTTATTAAATAAACAGTAGTATTTACAGCATCCGCCCAAAACTGTAAGGGCAACCCTGCATGCAGTCTCATACACCTTGCATGCTCCATGATCGTTCTGTTCATCCTTTCTGACACACCATTTTCCTATGGTGTTCCCGGGATTGTCTTCTCTCTATGAATCCCATGGTATGAACAGTAACTATCAAACTCCTTGCCACAGTACTCACCTCCATTATCAGATCTGAGACACTTCAATCTTTTTCCTGTCTCATTCTCAACCAAAGCTTTCCACTTCTTAAAAGTAGCAAACACATCAGATTTCTGTATAATGCAATAAACCCAAGTTTTTCTAGTTGCATCATCAATAAATATAACATAATAATGAGAGCCACCAAGATATTGTACCTCAGCCGGTCCCCATACAACTGTATGCACAAGCTCTAATTTTTCATTCTTCTTCTGTTTCCCAACCCTGAGAAATTTGACTCTCTTCTGTTTTCCATAAATACAATTTTCACAGAATTCCAAACTTACCTGCTTCAAATCCGACAACAACTTCCTTGAGTGGAGAATCTGCATCCCCTTCTCACTCATGTGGCCAAGCCTATGATGCCACAATGCTGTATCTGTTCCTGTGGAAGCTAAAGAGATAGAATGGTGAGTATTATGAGGACATAAATACAACGTACCTACTTTGTCTCCTTTTGCTATCACCATTGATCCTTTAGTGATCTTCCACCACTTTTCTCCGAACGTAGATAGACAGTCGCCATCTCCCAACTGCCCTGTTGAGATCAAATTTCTTTTCATAGCAGGAATATGCCTAACTTCTTTCAACAACCAATCAGTTTCATTCTTAAGTTTTATCCATACCTTACCCATTCCAACAATTTTACATGGCTCATCATCACCCAATAAAACATGTCCAAAGTCGCCAGGAACATACTCATGAAAGTATTTCCTATGGGGTGTAGCATGACATGAAGCTCCTGAATCTACTACCCAATAATCACTAGTATTATCTAATGCAAGAATCAAAGCATCTTGTAACACATCACCTACTACATTTGCTTCCTGGGTAGTTTCCTTCTGTGCATCTCCTTTCTTCTTTAGAGATTTGCAGTCTTTCTTCAGATGTCCTTTCTTTCCACAGTTCCAGCACTCTATCTTTCCCAGTCTAGACTTAGATCTTCCCGTTTTAGACTTTCCACGATTACCTTGGCTCTTTCCTCTCTCCTTTTGTTTTCCCTTGCTCTCCATGGTCAACGCATTACCTGATGTCTCACCTGTGCTTTTTCTTCGTATTTCCTCGCTAAGAATAACACCAATAACATCATCAAATTTCAAGGTGTTTGAACCAGAGACAGAGTTACTTACAACCATGACCAAGCTATTCCAGCTTTCTGGCAATGAACACAAGATTAGAAGAGCCCTAACCTCATCATCAAAGTTCACACTTACAGAACTTAGCTGATTTGTAATCGTATTAAACTCATTTAAATGATCAGTAATAGATCCACCTTCAGACATCTTCATATTAAATAAACGCTTCATTAGAAATACCTTGTTGGAGGCCGAGGGTTTTTCATACAGCTTACCCAATGCGCTCATCAAACCCTCTGTTGTCGTTTCTCTTGAGATATTGAAAGCCACCGACGAAGCCAGGCTCAACCGTATTGTTCCCATAGCCTTTCTGTCAAGAACCTCCCATTCTTCATCCTTCATAGCCGTCGGCTGCTTTGCTTTTCCTCCCAACGGTAGGAATAGATCCTTTTGGTACAGATAGTCCTCCATTTGCATCTTCCATAACCCGAAGTTTTGGCCGTTAAACTTCACGACCTTAAACTTTCCTTCTTCTGCCATTACTCCCACTCGAACCATAAACCCTAGCTTCCTGCGGGTTTAGCTGCCAAATAGACCTTTGGCTCTGATACCAATTGTTAGAAAAACAGGATCGCATAGCAATAACAATAAACAGAAATGCAAATATAATCACACATACACATCACAAGAGAGACACAGATATATCGTGGTTCAACCAACTTGGGCTACGTCCACACTGAATTTGCCAGTCCTTATTATTATTACCGTCCAGCAAGGTGAAGGGATACAACCTGCAGCACAACCGCTGCACTTCCTCTTCTCTGTTTCACAGTCTCTCTCCTGATCTCAGAGATCTTTACAATGCATAAAACCTAATACATCATCCACCCTATCCATATTACAATGTCTTTATTTATAAGGGAAATACAATGGGAAAATACCACGGGATACCCAAAACCATGGGCCCGCAAAACAACTGGCGAAAACAGCCCCAAAAATTTTCTTTTGGAGCATTGCCCCTGAACCCCCATTTCTTAGGGGTGCTGCCCCCAAACCCCCGCCGAGGGACCGCTGGCCCCCAGACCCCCCAGCCAGGGGGGATGGTCCCCCCTGGAACCCCGTGGGGGGGCGATGCCCCCCCACACCCCCCCGCTGGTGTGACTGTACAGTCCACCTACATATCATATAAAACTGGGGTACAAACATGACTGATACAACATCATCTATGAGACTAGAAGATCTGGCTCCACAACCAACAAGCCAAGATTGACTCGACCCATTATTTGTCTCTGGATTTTCCCCTTTGTTCAGATTATACCCTTGGTCATTTAAGGATTTTAATAGTCCTCGTGTTAATTAATCTTTGGGCTCCAACCCATTATGTCATCCTTTCCTAACAACACTTGCGTTCCTATTCCCACCTTCCAAGCCAATAGGTCTCCAATTACCAGAAAGGCCATGATGATAGCTTTCCAAAATAGAGATCCCCCTTTGAAATTTTTTATAGGTTTTATGATCCAACTTATTAAATCTCAACCGCACTGGTATATTTGACACTTCAAGACTGATTTCCATTTCCCTTCATTAGTCAATAGATTCCAAATTGATTTCCCATCTAAAGACTTTCCAAAGCTATGCAATTCCTTTATACCCCATCCATGTGTTTCTTTTGGTCTAGCTATCTAATTCCATGCCGACCAATGTATTCCTATTCTTGATTTCCCTCTCCATAAAAAATTAAAACAGATCTTCCTTAGCTTTGTTAGCACTCCTTTTTGGATATGAACTATAATCATCCAGTATACTGGGATTGCATTCAGTACTACCTTAATCAAAGTATTCTTTCCTCCTCTAGATAAAAAATTATTACACCAAAATCCAATTCTAGAATCCACTCTTGTTATCAGCTAGACCCAATCCTTTTTACCATAGTTATTTGGTTTCAAATGAAACCCCAAATATTTGAAATCCACTTCTAGATCATGTTTTTCCATTGGGAATATATCATTAAAGTCATGCAAAGGCTTTCTCTTCGATGACATTATGAAAACAAGCTGATTTTTCATGATTTACCAACATCCCTGTTGCTAGATTGAAACTATCTAAGATTTCTTTTACTACATGTTCTTCCTATGCATTATCACCTAAAAACAACAGAACATCATCAACAAATAGAATATGTGTAACACTTACCTCTTCCCCGAAATTGATTCCTTGAATTTTTTCATTGTTTTTTTCCATATGAATAGACCTGCTAAGTCCCTCCATGACAATCATAAACATGTATGGGGACAATGGTAATCCTTACCTTAATTTTCTTGAGGGAGTAAAAAACTTAGATACTGCTCCGTTAATCACCACTACAAAATTAGCCATGGTCATACATGCCCATATCCAATTGACCATTCCCACTAATAAACCAATATGTATAAGCGTTAGTCTTATATATAGCCAACAGGTGCAGTCATAAGCTTTTGAAAGATCAAGTTTGATAACCTTTGTGGGCCTAGCGGTACTCTTGATAGTATGCAAACATTCCTTCCATGTTCCCACTGCATCGTGAATATGCCTCACTTCTAAGAATCCCCATATCTAATTGATCATTCCCACTGATAAACCAATCTGTATAAGAGTTAGTCTTATATATAACCAGAAGGTGCGGTCATAATATTTTGAAAGATCAAGTTTGATAACATTTGCGAGCCTAGTAGTACTCTTGATAGTATGCAAACATTCCTGCGCTTTTCCCACTGCATCGTGAATATGCCTCCCTTCTAAGAATCTGAATTGTTCTGCCGAAATGTTAGTTGAGAGGAAGGGATTGAGTCTTTCCACTATTATCTTAGAGAGAATTTTATACAGAGCATTGCACAATGATATCGGTTTTAAATCCACAAAAGAGGTTGGATTATCAACCTTTGGAAGTAGGACTAAAAGTAGAATTGAAACAAGCATGTAACCTTCTTGTAGTTATGATTTATTCAATAAATTTTTGCAGGTCCGAGCCTAGTAAATCAAAAAAGGAAAGAAAAAATTATGTGGTCCATCCATCCAAACCCGGACTCTTGTTCTTCTTTTCCTTTCCCAATGTGAATTCCAGTTCTTCTAAGGTTACTGGAGCAAAGGGAGTCTCATTATCATTTTTAGTTAACCATTTAGGAAAGAGTGAACACGATTGCACTATCTCCTTTAAGTTGTTTCTCTCATGTTCAGTGTACATTTCTTTGAAATAGTTCACTCCCTCTTCTACTAACTGATCAAAACCTCTTACTCCCCCCCATCTTTCTTAGAAATATCCCAAATTGTGTTCCTTCTTATTAGACACAATAGCTCACTGAGAGTGGGGGGGGGTGAATCAGTGAGCCTACACTTAATCCAATTTTACTTCTTCAACCACTAACTCATATATCATCATTTCACATTCACATCAAAATCATATTCATCATTTAACTATCTACCAACCACATGTTTTTTTATCAAATAAAACATATCAACACAATGTACAAGAGACACAAGATATAGTTGTAATCTTTTGTATTAGTTCAATGGCTACAACCATGAGGTCAATTAGCACCTATTGATACAGAAGCACCAACTTTCAAACCAAGACACTGCTTGGTCTTTTTCTTAGATCCTACTAAGAAAAATGACTACAAGACGCTGCTTGTATTACATACACAAGTTTTTACATCCTAGTCAATCTCTGCTTATCAACTTTGCTCATCACTGCTAGTCAATCACTCTCTGCTTGTTCAATCTGGTCATCAACACCTGCTCTTTGTTAACCATGTCAATTATGCTCAAGCATCATCATCATTTTATCATGTAAAATTCAATCACCATACTATTCATACACTGAGTACACATTATCAAAATGCATGCACCATCATCATGTCACTGTGTTGTTTAGGCACATCATTGGTCATACTGAGCTTGATCACTGTGTAAGGATTGCTGATAATTCACTATGAAAACTAAGCATACTAAAATGAACATAACACTGTCATCATTATTCAGTTCAGAAGCAGTCTGTTCATGAGCACATAAATAATTATCACCAACATGCACATCAAACTACCCATACTGCTGCCTAGCAATCAAAGATTAAAAAGAGTCTTCTTCATTCCGTTGGTATGTCAGACATCATGCCTTCAACCATCAGCTGTCTCAAATAAACCCAGACATGAAGACAAAATATAGTTACAGTGCAGCTCCCAATGATTATCCTGCTGCTGCTACTTCACCATGTTTTTAGCCAACTCAGAATATAAGAGATGTCTTTATCAACCAGTTGCCTCAATCAATCTGCTGCTATAGTCAAACCCATAAATCAAAGATAAACAAAATTATTTTTACTGGTGCACCTGCTGTCTCCTGCTCCCACAGAACCTGTCCTCCGAATTCTTCCACTACTCTACCGAAATCAGAGCCTAGGATGCCTTAGTAAACCCCAAAAAAATCAGAGATAAAAAAACTTCTTCACTGCTGATTTTCTGCTCTTGTGTCTGCTCCTGCTGCTGCCCATGAACTGTCCACACTGTCCACTGTTCAACCCGGAATCAGAGCTCACTAAACAGTCTGAATTATTCCACTGAGCTGTCCGAATTTTTTCCACAAAAATGAAATTTTTTAAGGTGTATTTATACACATCAGAAAAAATTCTTGCTAGGCCGACTTGTATTTAATTTTTATTTTTATTTATTGTTATTGACTGAGCCGACTACACCAAGTTTATTTCATTAATAATTAAAAGGTTTATCCTCCAAGGCTGGGTTTATTTGTTCTTTGAAAGGCATATAATAGTTCTCATATATTGTTTATCTTACATGCTTGTTTTGGTTTGACAATCAAAGACCACGTTAGAAACTTAGGGCTTCCTCATTCCTTTTGTGAGTTTTTACATCAACAAGTTTAGCTTCAAAGGTTTCATCAAACAACTATAAGAGCAAGGGTTCCATCATACATCAAGTGTTCCACATAATGACATTCTTCAAGGTTCAAGGGCTTCAACATCCATCATAATAACAAGGATCCAACTATGGGTCCTAAAGATCCCAAAGGTAAGAGTAACAGTGCCACAAAGACTTGTGGGTCATAGAACAAGGTTCCCACAACCACATCTTGGCCATGTATTCTATGTATTCTCATTGTCTTTTATGCGTGTTCTACTTGTCATCAACCTTGTCATGCTTGTCCTTGTTCTCATGCTTCTTTGTCCTTCACCATGTCAATGTCCTTCACCATGTCATCGTCATGCCATCCAATGTCCACTTTCCATTTTCATGCTTGCGATCTCTAAGTCTCATCTTCAAATGACCACAGTATGGGTCATTTGACTCATTAGGTGTTCCACTGGCATCAATGCCCATATCCAATATCCTTCTTGCTTGTTTGACTTCATGTCCTTCTTGTTTACCATTTTCTCCTTTATCATTAATGTTGTCATCAATGACAACCATGTTCAACAAACTCCCCCTTTGTCATTGATGGAAACCAACCAACTTCTTTCTCCCCCTTTGACATTAATGACAAAGGGCTGATTAACCTTCAAGAGCTTCACAATGTCCAAATTGTTTTTTCCTTGAATTCATCACTTGTCACCTTCTTTGATGAGTTCTTGCCATCTTCAAATTTTCATAGACACTCATAACTGCTCCCCCTTTCAAATAGACTACTAAGATTAAATTTCAAAATATTCAGCATTACTGAGGCTTCCTTTCACTACTGGTACCAATTAATGGTTGAAAATGTTCTCAAAATGTCTTTCTTATACCCTTGTGTATGGGAATTATGCATGGACAACCTCTTGGTACTAAATTTAAACCAATTTTTGTCAATTACTTGTTTTGCTCAAATACCAATCTTCCTCATATCTTCTTCAGTTCTTTGGATGCTTGATCTCTTCAATAGATTTCTTGCTCCCCGTATCATTATGCCACTTCTTTGGATCACCTCACGTGGTTCAGACTTCATCTTTGTCTTGTATAAGACACGATCCTTGGACCTGTTACAAGGTCTACATGTGAAAATCCTCATAGCAGATCTAAGAGATGATGTATACCTCACAAGAGTAATTATGATTAAGCAGGAAGATAGAAGAAGAGTGGTCAATGCAGTGTAATGAGCAACAGAATAATAATACAGTAGAACTCGGATAGAAGCAAAAATACTTCACACACACTAATTAATTAATCACAATATGGACAAATAAATAGTACAATGAGTGAGGATTCAAATGCCTAACGTGGCAATTCAAATTAGCCTTCATGGAGTGATCAAAGGATCACTGGAGTGTCATCGGAGCACAACTAGTAGTCTATCTCATCATTAGTGGAGTCATCAATGCTCAAGTAACTGTCAACCATCAATCAAACTGAGTCTAACTGAGTGTGGTAGGTGTAACTGAATGAAGGAGGCTTAGTGGAGGGCGCATGAGGAGCTAACTGGAGTCAGAATGGGAAGTCTAGTCTCACTGGAGATCCATCGGAGTGATACAGTCAGTTGAGAGTCAGTCTAGCCTTAAATCAAGGAAAGAACTGATGATAATTCAATTAACTGAAGTGCAACTGAGTGGTAGGTGAGAGAGGGTGCATGAGATGCATGCAATTGCATGAAGGGGAGCACTAAGCACTAGGAGGGATAAAAATGAACTGAGAGAAGCTCCCGGGGGATGGCTAACTGAGGGCTAGGTGTTGGACTGATGACTGGGATGCATGCAAATGCATGCAAACCCTAAAAGTGCATGCATGACTGAAAATGAAAATAATGAAATTGCTGCTAGAACTACGATGGAGTATAGGAATATCCTAACAACCCCCCTTAATCCATCCTAGGCCCTGGTAACTAAGACCAAAGGTCACCCAATACAATGAATAATAATAGTCAATAAACCGAGGAAATGGGGAAAACCTCATGGGAAAAATACTCCCCTTCAAAATAGACTGTAAGGCACACACAAAAATAAATGCTCCAAACTCAAGCAGGTGTGATGATTGGTCATATGTCTGGAGGTATCTTCTTCTTGGGAAGAAGTGGATCATGCTCAGAAAGCATGTGCTTATACTTGCTCTTCAGATCGAATGTGATGAGAACAAATCCAATAGTATGAGGATGATCCTTGAACCTGTGATTCGAATCAACTGAGGTAGGATCAAAAACATGAATGTGCAGATAGTCTTTTGTCTTCTCCTTCGAACCATCATGTGTGAGATTATGCCAAAAAGAACCATCAAATAATAATGATTGCTTGGAATCCAAATCAGCTCCAAGACTTGATAAATGGTTTCTTGAGATCTCCTTTGAACCAGTAGGGGTGAGATCAAAACCATCATATGCATGAGAAATTATCCCAAGTAGTAATTGCTTAGAATCCAAATTAGATCCAAGACTTGAATCATGGTTTCTTGAGATTTCCTTTGAACCATAAGAGGTGAGATCAAAACTAGTAAGTGCATGAGAAATTATCCCAAGCGAATGTCCATAGTTTCTTGAGATCTCCTTTGAACTAGCAGGGGTGAGATCAAAACCATGATGTGCATGAGAAATTATCCCAAGCGAATGGAAATGGCCATATTCTTCAATAACCTTCTGAAAGCATGGAATAATGATCATATAGTAGTAAATAAGAGGTGATTGCTTGAGGAGAGCGAACGCATTACCTCCAACAGCTGATTTTACCTCGGAAATAATCATGTGATCGTGATGCAAACCAACAGACTCTGGTGCAAGAGAGGATTTAGGACCTTCTGCAATATCTAGAGTGTGAGCTGGCACAGAAAGAGAATAAATTTGGAGCATGAGTGTAGAATCTGCAAGTTCTTCTTCTTTGTGGACAACTTCAATATGAGATGTGTTTGATACTGGTTCATGATCAATGAGATCATCAAGGAGGGCGAATGCATCACTTTGCTTGCTCTCGAAAGAGTTTGGACCAATCCCTTTATTGTGGCTGCCATATATTTCATCCAGATGGGCCCATAGCTCTTTTGGAGTTTCAACAACATCAAGGTATTGGTATATGATGTATTCAGACATAGCAAGCATCATTGATCCAAAGGCTCCGTCACCTTTATTTAACCAATCAATCTCCTCTTCAGAAGATTCGAACTCTCTTTCAAAACAACAGTCAAAGAGATCATGGCTCTTCAAATATACTATCATTTTTGGTTTCCATTCATCATAGTTGAGTGGAGAAAGAGGAGGGATTTCTTCTGAATTCATTGAAGCTGTAGAAGACCTGCAAAATAGAGAATATCTGCAATTGCTACTGCTGCAAAAGTGTAGAAACTGCTGCAACTGTTGCACTTAAAATATTGATAATAACCTACAAAAAACTCTCAGGAATGGAGATAAACAATACTCTCAACATGCTCTAATACCATGTGAAAATCCTCACAGCAGATCTAAGAGAGGATGTATACCTCACAAGAGTAATTATGATTAAGCAGGAAGATAGAAGAAGAGTGGTCAATGCAGTGTAATTAGCAACAAAATAATAATACAATAGAATTTGGATAGAAGCACAAATACTTCACACACACTAATTAATTAATCACAATATGGACAAATAAATAGTACAATGCATGAGGATTCGAATGGCTAAGGTGGCAATTCAAATTAGCCTTCATGGAGTGATCAAAATATCACTGGAGTGTCATCAGATTACAACTAGTAGTCTATCTCATCATAAGTGGAGTCATCAATGCTCAAGTAATTGTCAACCATTAGTCAAACTGAGTCTAACTGAGTGTGGTAGGTGTAAGTGAGTGTAACTGAATGAAGGAGGCTCAATGGAGGGCGCATGAGGATCTAATTGGAGTCAGAATGGGTAGTCTAGTCTCACTAGAGATCCATCGGAGTGATACAGTCAGTTGAGAATCAGTCTAGCCTTGATTCAAGGAAAGAACTGATGATAACTCAATTAACTGAAGTGAAACTGAGTGGTAGGTGAGAGAGGGTGCATGAGATGCATGCAATTGCATGAAGGGGTGCACTAAGCACTAGGAGGGCTAAACCTAATCTAAGAGAAGCTCCCGGGGGCTGGCTAAATGAGGGCTAGGTGCTGGACTGATGACTAGGATGCATGCAAATGCATGCAAACCCTAAATAATGCATGCAAACCCTAAAAGTGCATGCATGACTGAAAATGCAAATAATGAAAATGCTTCTAGGACTAGGATGGAGTATAGGAATATCCTAACACTACAAGGTTAGCAATAATAACTTTATCAACTTTGAAACCGGATCAGGTCTGCAATTAAAACTCTTCATTCTCAGCCAACAAATATGCAATTAGCTTCTTAGTTCAAAAATATATTCCAATCCTTTGGGAGAATTACTCTTTGTCACATCATATTACTAGTCCAAATAACTCATTCTGCCTTATTGTCATTTTCTGAATGTCTAGTGAACTCAGGGTTTATCTAGCAAGTGCAAGATGAATGGCAGCCTTCATCTATCTTTTGACAGCTGTTTAGAACTTTACTTGTGCTTGATTTTTGTTTGCTTTATTATATCAGGCTTTGTCTACTTACTGTACTATATCTGCATCATAGATTCTTCATTAGGATACACAAGTTCTTCTTATTGTTTTTTCATCCATCATCATCCTAGTTCAGAGAAGTGTGAACTATACACAAACTTCATGTACTACAATTTTTGTGTACTGCTGTAACATCCTTCATAAGGCTTCAACTTCGGATGACCTATTTATATCTTGACTGCTGATTCAGATTGACCTCATTGATGGACCAAAGGTTGTCTTTACTAGCAGTAAATACCACTCGAATTGACACCAAAGATAGGATAATGTTGTAGCAGCTCCCTTTCATCATTAAAAGTTTAAAACAATAGCAGAATGACTTCCTTGTTTGTATTGAAGACAATCAATGAATGTCTCATATTCTCATGGTTACTTTTCACGAGGTCTATCAGAGCTTCGTAGGAAGACACTTCTCATGCTTTAACTGTCTCCTTCCTTCGCTGCCTCAGTCATCTTCATAAATCCTTCTTCATTGATAGAGCCATCAATTGCTCTTTTCTCACCCTTGAGTTCCTCATCAAAATCCATGAAATCAAGGTACATTATGGTCTTTGAAGGACCTCAAACTTGGCTTGCCATATGGCAGCCATTTTCACTTGTGTACTGATTCTCAACTTCATTTAAATTTAGCAAAATATTTTTCTTTACCCATACTTGCTTTTTGACATCTTTCTTCTCATCATTTTATCCATTATTTTCATTGGTCTTCTTGGCTGAGCTGTCTGTTAATATTCTCATGGATTGTTTCCATGTATTCCTACAATATTGTGCTTTATGTCCAAACCTATTGCAAGTATAACATCTAGTAGTATAGGCCTTTGTCTTCTGATCTTTAGAATTTTCAGAATTCGTCTTCTTCCAAGGTTCATTGTTTCTTCTTGCTGATGTGTACAAGGAACTTCCTCTTAGTTGAATTCTTTGGCTTGCACATTCTTGGGCTTTCTATCCAAACCCACTACAACTGTAGCATATTAATGTATGACAGTTGGAAGCAACATGTCCATCTTTGTTGCATGTCCAACATCTAACTGAGTTGTTTTGTCTTCCAATATTCTCTCTTCCATCTACACAATCTATTGGCGTGTGACCAAAGTTAGAACAAGAAAAACAATAGCCATTAAATCTATATTCATACCTTGGACCTTGTTTCCATCTTGGAATTGTTTCTTTGCTTTGAGGATTGGGTCTAGCTCCTTGATGTGTCCTTGAACAACCAACATCTTTGTTGTCATGAGATGCATCCTTGGTCATTGATGGACCAACTTCTAAAGTCTTTGGAGACCACTTGTCTTCTTCTAGATTGTATTCTACCTTTTTATACCCAAGGCCAATTTTGTCATGGGGAGTCCTTTGGCAATCCAAAATCTCATCTAAAATAACTGAGCTATGTTTGAACTTGCCATATGCATCAAGCTTTTCATTTTTCTTCTTGAGTCCAACAACTTCCATTTCAAGCTCTTCATTTTTATTCTCCTTTTCATCCAAGTGACTCCTCAATACTCATTCTCTTCTTTAGCTTCCTCCACTTGAATTTTCAAATCAAGATTAACCCATCTTGTTTCTTCAAGTTCTTTAGGATCTACACCAATCTCTTCTTTCACTTTTCCTCATCCAATCTTCAATTCTTTGATTTCATCATTTTGATATTCCAGCTTATCTTGCAAGTCTTTGTTCTTGAGTTTCAAATTCATGAACAAAGCTTTTGTCTCCTCTTTGTATTTCTCAAATGACCTCAATATTTTCTTCTTGAGTCTAGGATTGAATTTAAGATCAACATCCAACAGTGTGCGTGTAAATGCATTATTGGATTTCAACAAGACTTCTTGTTCATCTTCTGTAAGTACAACTTCATCGTCATTACATTCAGAATTTTCATCTATTGAAGAGTGCTTACCTTCACTTGTATCTAAAGCTTGTACATGCTTCTCTTCTTGCTTTTCATCCTTGACTTTTGTGTCCACTTCTATGTCTTGACTCCTCCTTTGGAATTCTTCTTCTAGCTTAAACCAGAGATCCTTGGCTGAAGTATACTTTCCAATGCTTTCTTTGATATGGTTTGAGAGTCCATCCATAAAAAAACTTCAATGCAACTTTATTGTCTTTCTCAACTGCTGCCTTTGTCTTCTTGCTTGTCTGGACCAGTGGGTTCACAACAATTTCCCAAACAGTGAATTTCTTCAAGTATGCCTTCATCTTGCTCCTCCAACCAAAATAATCTTTCATATAAAAAACTGGAACTTCATTGTCTGTTTGTGCTTCCATTGTGTCTATTGATCTCCTTCAAGCTTGTTAGGCTTATGTTGAAGGTCCTCGCTCTAATACCAATTGTTAGACACAATAGCTCACTGAGAGGGGGGGTGAATCAATGAGCCTACACTTAATCCAATTTTACTTCTTCAACCACTAACTCTTATATCATCATTTCACATTCACATCAAAATCATATTCATCATTTAACTGTCTACCAACCACATGTCATTTTATCAAATAAAACATATCAAAACAATGTACAAGAGACACAAGATATAGTTGTAATCTTTTTTATTAGTTCAACGGCTACAACCGTGAGGTCAATCAACACCTACTAATACAGAAGAACCAACTTCCAAACCGAGATACTGCTTGGTCTTTTTCTTAGATCCTACTAAGAAAAATGACTACAAGACCCTGCTTGTATTACATACACAAGTTTTTACATCCTAGTCAATCTCTGCTCAGCACTGCTGGTCAATCACTCTCTGCTTGTTCAATCTGGTCATCAACACCTGCTCTTCATTAACCATGTCAAGTATGCTCAAGCATCATCATCATTTTATCATGTAAAAATCAATCACCATATTGTTCATACACTGAGTACACACTATCAAAATGCATGCACCATCATCATGTCACTGTGTTGTTTGGGCACATCATTGGTCATACTGAGCTTGATCACTGTGTAAGGATTGGTGATCATTCACTGTGAAAACTAAGCATATTAAATTGAACATAACACTGTCATCATTATTCAATTCAGAAGTAGTCTGTTCATGAGCACATTAATAATTATCACCAGCATGCACATCAAACTACCCATACTGCTGCCTAGCAATCAAAGATTAAAAAGATTCTTCTTCATTCTGTTGTTATGTCAGACATCATGTCTTCAACCATCAGCTGTCTCAAATAAACCTAGACATAAAGACAAAAGATAGTTACAGTGCTGCTCCCAATGAATCTGCTGTTGTTGCTACTTTACCATGTTTTTAGCCAACTCAGAATATAAGAGATGTCTTTATGAACCAACTACCTCAATCAATCTGCTGCTATAGTCAAACCCATAAATCAAAGATAAAAAAAATTGTTTTTACTGGTGCACCTGCTGTCTCCTGCTCACACAAAACCTGTCCTTCGAATTCTTCCACTGCTCTACCGAAATCAGAGCCTAGGATGCCTTAGTAAACCCCAAAAAAATCAAAGATAAAAAAAACTTCTTCATTGCTGATTTTCTGCTCCTGTGTCTTCTCCTGCTGCTGCCCACGAACTGTCCACTGTTCAACCAGAAATCAGAGCTCACTGAATAGTCTGAATTCTTCCATTGAGCTGTCCGAATTTTTTCCACAAAAATGAAAAATTTTAAAATGTATTTATACACATCAGAAAAAATTATTGTTGGGCTGACTTGTATTTAATTTTTATTTTTATTGACTGAGCCGACTACACCAAGTTTATTTCATTAATAATTAAAAGGCTTATCCTCCAAGGCTGGGTTTATTTGTTCTTTGAAAGGCATATGATAGTTCTCATATATTGTTTATCTTACATGCTTGTTTTGGTTTGACAATCAAAGACCACGTTAGAAACTTAGGGCTTCCTCATTCCTTTTGTGAGTTTTTACATCAACATATTCAACATCAAAGGTTTCATCAAACAACTATAAGATCAAGGGCTCCATCATACATCAAGTGTTCCACATAATGGGATTCTTCAAGTTTCAAGGGCTTCAACATCCATCATAATAACAAGGAGCCAACTATGGGTACTAAAGACCCCAAAGGTAAGAGTAACAATGCCACAAAGACTTGTGGGTCAAAGAACAAGGTGCCCGCAACCACATCTTGGCCATGTATTCTCCTTGTCCAATGCCAAGTTAATCATTCAAATTTCATTGTATTTTATGTGTGTTCTACTTGTCATCAACCTTGTCATGCTTGTCCTTGTTGTCATGCTTCTTTGTCCTTCAACATGTCAATGTCCTTCACCATGTAATCATCATGCCATACAATGTCCACTTGCCATTTTCATGCTTGCCATCTCTAAGTCTCATCTTCAAATGACCACAGTATGGGTCATTTGACTCATTAGGTGTCCCACTGGCTTCAATGCCCATATCCAATATCCTTCTTGCTTGTTTGACTTCATGTCCTTCTTGTTTGCCATTTTCTCCTTTGTCATTAATGGTGTCATCAATGAAAACCATATTCAACGCTTCTTTTTCTATGATTTTGAAATTTATGGAAATAAGCAGTATTCTCATCCCCAGTGATAACCATACAGCTCGACTTTTCATCCTTTCCCCTGAGAATTCCATTCTTAGTTCTCTCCAGATCTGCTAGAATTTGGAGGTTCACCTCTCCAATGACACCTATCTTGTTTGAGTAAATATCCTCTATATTAAACTTGGTTTCCTTTAATCTTCTTTCCATGCTTTTCAGTTGATTCGTAGACCAATCAATTGAAATATTTTTAACCCCTGTTAAAGCATTCACGAATTGCCGACTGCATGAAGGATTTATGTTAGCATCAAAAGGTTTCTATTTTTCTCTTATTAGATTAATTTAGTTAGGTTTTTCTAGCCAATAGGGATTGAACTTGTAGAGAGCTGAAGGTCGCTTATCTCCTTTATCCATCTAAATTGGCAAGTGGTCAGAACCATCTCCCGTTACACTCCAAGATCTACATATCTCGACAATCCCCATATGATTTTGTAATGTCCCCAGGGGATATCAAAGGGTCTAAGGGACATATCATTAGCTCTCCGAGTCTAAGTACTTGATTTTTACTGTAGTGGATAAACCATAAACATTTAATTTCTATTTTTCCAAAATTAATTGCAACACAAAATCTAATAATTAACAATAATTTAATATAAATTCATTAGCACCCAATATCTGATCTAAGGGCTGGGAAGGATTCTTAACATCATCTAACATCATCAAAACTTCAATCCAAGCCATATCAGATATGGCAACCACTTCTAAAGGCTAATTATTCTTAATCATAGTTAACTAGTAATTAATGTGTTAATTACGATACTTAGTGTGCGAATAGCAACACTTATCACAAATCCAGTTGTTCAAAAAATAAACATTGATTATTAATCCCAATGACTTAATAACATATAATTACATGTAAATAAGGTCTAATTACCAAAATTACAATAAATAATCATGGTAATTACGAAAGAGAGTCCACAAGACTAGTTAACTAGTTTTCCAATATAAGAAGCTAGTCTTTCACAAAATCAACTTGTAACCATGACATTAAACCCAAAATAAATTCTGCAAACATTAACAACATATTTAAGCATGCACCTACATCTAATTAAATTTTTATTTGCAGATAATTCCAATTGCACATAAGGTGATCTTTTCCATCAATTCCAATGAAACCAGTTAACATTCACTGCAAAGGAATTGAGTCTAAATAACTAAAACAAAATGAAATGCACCCATAAGTAAATTATCAAACCTAATAAGTAGCCACATATAACACAATAACATTTTAGAAACATAGCACATGGCTGTAGCATTTCGTTTTTACAAAAACAAAGATTTCAATCCACAACTAGTTATCAATTTTCACCGCAATGTACCTAGTTTCCAAATTAAATTTCCAAATGCCAAATAAAGAGAAATATATGACTAGTGTATATCATGGAAAACATAGAAGGGTTCAACTAAAATCATATGGCTTTATCTTTCCTCCCATATACATTCCATTAAATAATTCACAAAACTAGCTAATTCTACTCATCCGAATTGACTAGTAATTCTAGGAATCGCTAGAATAATTAAATCCACAACTCATAGAATCATTAAAATTTCATTCCAAATATAAATAAAATGTTTTATCATTCATAAAATAGGTATATATCATTTGAAATTTTTTCAAACACTTCATATGCAAAGTCACAAATCTACTCAAAACAATTCCATTGAAGGAGCTAGAAATTGGAAATTGATCTAGAATTTCTGTAGACATTTCCCAAACACTATAAAAAAATATTTAACCTCACATTATCACACACATTTCAAGTGTATTTATCAGACATAAGCATAAAAATGACACTTAATCATTTTTACAAACACTTCATGTGCCAAGTCTCCAAACTATGCAAAACAATCCAATAGTAGAACTAATTTTCGAATAAAAGGTAGAAGCATCAAAGATAAGTGTCTTAAACCATTCCGAGGCTACTGTACCATCAAAATACACATTATATAATGAAAAAGTGCAGAAATATAATTTTTCTAATAGGGGTTCCAAAGAATCCGTCCTCAAACAATTTGTGCACAAAATCCCAAAAATTAGTTTCCAATCATAAGTGTGTTTCATAATCATAGCTCTGACACTTTTGATGATTTGAGTTATGTTGTCTATGCCCTTTTCAGTTAACTGCTTCTTGGTTCTGCTGTTTATATAATCTATGAAATCTGCAGCTTGTTTTGGCATATCTCTCAATTGTCATTCAACTGATTTTATCTCTGTAATGGCCTCAGTGGCCATGTCCAACTCATCTTGGATGACTTCAAAATAGTCCCAATTTTTCATGCACCATTCTTCAATTTTCTCCCAAACAACTTGGGTAATTATTCTTAGCAACTGTTCTCCCTAAACATTCATTTGGAGAGACGTTATTTGAATTTTGAGGTCTCCTACTTCTCTATCCAATTCTGAAATCTCATCTTCTTTCTTACTAACTTCACTTTCTAATTCAAGGATCCTATTATCCTTTGTCTCTATTTCCTTTTGGGCCTCATCAATCTTAGCACCTAGGTCATTGTATTCCTCAATGGGTTGAGGGATTGACCTCAAATTAGCATGATATTCTTCCATGGAATCTACATCAATGGCTTCTAGAGGAACAATTTGTTGTTCATTTGTATATTCTGCCATGTCTGCTGCTTCTGACTGACCTTTTGTTGTATCTGTTGTACTTGTTTCATGGTGACTCTCCATTGGGACTACAGGGGATGATACTATGGGTTGAATGGATGTTTAAATTGTAGGATTTGATGATGTGGTACCCTCCACAGTGGAAATTTTGGCTGCTGCTAATTTCAAGTTGCAATTTTCCAATGTAAATCATCAATTTTTCTTCTCCCTTCTTTAGACAATCGTTGGAATTCTATCATGTTGGCATAAATTTTCTCTTTTTCCTCTTGAACCTGCTTTATTTCTTCAATTTGAACTAGGTCTTTGGTAGGAATATTTAACTTATTCCTGAGTTGGGACATCTCATGTTCCTTTTCTCCTATGAGTGATTTAATCTAAGATCCATCAGACGGATCAACTGCCAATTATACAAATTTTGATTCTAAGGAATTGATGGTGATTTGTTTGGCCCTTGTGGTCCATTTTTCAATCTTATATAATTTTTCATACTTTTCAAGCATTGTCCTAATCTTTCTTTCTACCTTTTCTGATTTGGAAATTTCGGTACACATCATATCATTGGTTTGCTTATAAAAATCCATTTTTATCAAGCTTGCCAAACTCTTTAAAATTCACACTATGTTCTTCTGCTGTCAAGTCACTTAGCTTGATTGGATTAGCCACTTTAGGTTCCAGGAAATAAAACCTTAGTGTGTCTTGTTGGTGTTCAACCACTGATATCAGTCTTTTCCTTGTGGTTGGGATGTCTTGTCTGATTTCTTTCACCATTTTTATTCCCCTCTCTCTTATATTCCTATATCCAGTCTGAAATGATGTCCTCACAGGGACTGGTTCTGCTGATGAAGAACCCTTTATCTTTTTAGGAATCGTGAACTCAATGGAATGGTAACTAACATATTCAACTCGAGGCTTCCTTGGAAATTTTTTTTTTTATGTTAGCTCAGTGATTTCCCTGGGGATTTCAGATGATGCTGATGCTACTTCCACTAATGATTGTTCATCATATTCAATTTCTATTTTAGCCCTTTTGGGATCTGGGCCATGATGGTCTTGATCGATATCCATTTCCTCTTTCCCATAGACTAAGGTATAAGTATAAACCCCTAAAGAGTCTTTTGGAGTGACCCTATTTGCCCATAAAGCGTTGGGAAGGGCTACATGCCAATTTCTCTCATTTTAAATAATTGTTTTCTTCAATATTCGTATGAGATTTTTATTGGTGGATTCCGCCAACCCATTCCATTGAGTATAATAGTTAGATGAATAATGCAACTTAATTCCATTTTCCATAGCAAATGTACTTAACTTAGTAGAAGAAAACTAAGAGGTAGTATAAAAAATTAAAGAAATTGGAACCCCAAACCTAGTTATGATGTTTTCTTGCAAAAATATGATGACCACATTTTCATTTACTTTGCGTAAAGGAGTTTCTTCATACCACCTTAATGAAGAGTTAGGATTGATTTCCCCGATGATATCTAAACCCCATTGCTCGAATGGTTCTGAAATGATAACTGGTTGTAGTGGTTCTATTGATTTTGGTAGTCTACCAACACTACTCTGACATACATCACATATCCTTGCATAAGCATGAGCATATTTAAAAACAGTGGGCCAATAATATCCAGCTCTCAATATTTTGTGAGCAGTAGTGTCTCCGGAATAATGTCCCCCTGTAGGGCCATCATGTAACTCCTTTACCACTTTCTCTGCATCATCCTTTTCAATACATCTGAGAAAAAATCCATCATAATTATTTCTAAATAGTACTCCATTTATTATTTGGTATGATGCTGATTTTAATCGGAGTGCCCTTGCTTCGAATTCCAATGTTCTGACAAATATCCATTTTGAAGATAATGAATTAAATCTCTATACTAAGAATCTAGAGTGGTGAAAGTGGAACATACTTCAATTAGATTCATTTCCGATTCATTTTCCCATCCATGATCTTCATCAATTGGATTTTCAATAATCAACTTACATAACCCTTGATCTTTGATGATATTAACTAGTTTAAATTCTAGGTCATATTCTTGTAGTGAAGTCACCCAATTTCCTCGTCTTTCTCCCAACTCCTTCTGAATAAATAGAGATCTGATAGCTGGGTGAGGTATTATAACCTTTGTTCTATTTTTTAGAATGTAAGGTCTGAATTGCTTCACTGCCTTGAAAACTGCATATGCTTATTTGTCTATAGATGGGTAGTTCAGTTTAGCTCCTTATAACCCAATGCTCATAAAAGATATTGGGTATTCATCTCCTTGTTCTCCTTTCTGTGTGAGCACTGCTACAAGAGAAGAATCTGAATAAAATGTATATATAATAAAATATTTTTCAAAATCTAGACTACTCAATGAAGGTGCATGAGCAATGGAATTTCTTATATCCTTAAATGTATTCTTCTCAATATCAGTCCACTTGAACTAAACACTTTGCTTCACCATCTGCTGCAAAGGTTTTATAATTTGTTCAAAATCTGGTACAAACCTTCGCACAAAGTTTTTGTGCCCATAAATGATTGCATAGTTTTCTTGTTATGGGGCATGGGAATCTGAGTTATAGCTTGAATTCTTTCTGGGTCTATAGAGATTCCCTTTTTAGAGATGATGTGCCTTAACAGTTTTCCTTCGAGAACAACAAAATTTTTTTCCTAGGATTCAAATATATACCATACTTCCTACAACGTTCAAAAATATGTTTTAAATGGAAAGCATGATATTCTCTTTTCTTAGAAAAAACCGTCACATCATCTAAATAAATAACAACACAGTGGCCAACCAAACCTCAGACTGCGATGCCCATGGCCCTTTGAAATGTGTCTCCAACATTCATAAGGCCAAAAGGCATTCTTCTATAAGCGAATGTTCCCCATTTTGTGTGAAAGGTGGTCTTGAGTCGATCCTTCTTGGCCACTAATACTTGATTGTAACCTGAAAATCCATCCAATAGGGAGAACATCTCTAAGCTAGCTACCATTTGTAAGATTTGTTCCATAGGTGGGACTGGATAGCTGTCTTTATCTGATGCCCTATTTAAATTTCGAAAATCAACACATAATTTTATTTCTCGTGATTTTTTCTTTATAGGCACTAAGTTTTCCACCCAATCATAATGTCTGACCTTGAAAATAATCTTAGCATCCAACAACTTCTTTAATTCTTTTTGTATTAAAGGTTCAAGCGTAGGATGCATCTTTCGAAGTTGTTTCTTTTTGCTCCTTGTTTGATGGGTATCACATGCTAGATGATGCGTGTATCATAAGTATTCAAATATTCATACATCCACGCAAAAATGTCCTTGCACTGCTGAAATATTTTAATAAATTTGCATCTTTCTCCAGGTGAGCAACATTTTCCCAAATTAACATATTTAGGTTCCCTTTTTGTCCCTAAGTTCAACAACTCATATTGCATCGAAGAGTTGTTTGTCTTGACATTTGTAGGCTTTCTGAACTTGTGTTGTAAGTCAAATAATCCTTCAAGAGTTCGCACTCATTTTGTCATAAAATTGACTTTGTTGGTACCCTCATTTTGCAATTCGGAGATAATGGATTCTTTGAAGGTATCCTCATTTGTCAGAAAAATGATAATCTGCTCATCATTATTGACCACTCTCAGATTTGTAATGTTGTCATGTACAGATGGCTTGAAAATAAATTCAATTGAACATTTCTTATTGGTTGGTACTAACCGTGAAGCAGATACAACTAGTAAATCAACAACATTTTGTAATCTAGGAATGGCATTTATGTTAAAACATTAAAATTTGATATTAACTTCCATACTTCAGACTGATACCCTTTTAAGTGTGGAGATACACCATGAATGGTGTTTCTTATTTTCCTAACAACTATTCATGAGTCACCAAAAACTTTTAAATTTTTAACATTCAACTCAATGGCTTTTTTCAAACCTTGCACTAAAGCTTCATATTCAACAGTATTATTCGTGCATTCAAATTCTAATCTACAAGAGAGAAAATGTATTTTTCCTTTAGAATGAACAAGAACACAACCATATCCTTCTCCCTCTTGTGTTTGCGAGCCATCAAAGTATAAAATCCAAAATTTATCATCTAAATCAACTATGTTAGTTGGACTATCTAAATCAGTAACTAATTCTACTATGCTACAGTCAATATCATCAACCCGAGCAAATTGAAGGAGATTGGACTGGTTATCTGAATCATTGCCAACATTTTGTACTTGATAGTTCCCTATCTCAATTTCTAAAAAAGAATTTCTCAAAACTGAAGATGAAAAATTAACTGGCTCATTTTTTCCTTCGAACTTGTTGAAATATTGTGACTTCTAAGAATATTATATTTGTACTTTATTATTCCGGAGATGTTTCATTCCTCCGTGAAGACCTTATTGTATATCCGGAGATGTTTTATTCCTCTGTGGATGATGTGGTAATTTGGGTTATTAGACTTCCCTAGTGGGGGTCGGCCCTATATGTGTTATGTGGGTTAAAGGGTTATTAGACCACCCTAGTGGGGTCGGCCTTGTCACATTATGTAAAGTGGTTAAGTTGGGGCCGACCTAGCTTTTGTAAAAGACAAGTCGGAGTTGTGTATAAATAGAGGAGGTGTGTTCCATACACACTGCACTCACTTGTGAATAGCGCATAGGTGAGAGAGAGATCTGCTATGGAGGAGAAGGAGCTCATGTTTGGGATTACATCTTTTGTATTTTCCGGTCATCTATATTGAGGAACCTTTGTTGGATTTTCTACCCCATGATGGTTTCCCAGGATAAATCTCTGTCTCTTGTGTTTATGCTCTGCTTGTTGTTCTTTCAATGATCCTGTATATGCTATTGTTGTGAAATGGAATGTAATGCTGATATTTTCTGTCTTAGCAATGTATGGCACTTACGACACTTGCTTCACATGCATAAACACTAGATCGGGATTTTACAATGTATGGCACTTACGACACTTGCTTCACTTGCGACAATTTGAAGGTTAGGGTTTTATATAGAAAAAACCAGTCATCGTGGAAATTTCACTATAAATCCATTTTGGTGAAGGTTCAGGATCTGAAACCCTTGTAGGTCGTAGATAACATCCCCTTGTACCTTGTATCCAAAGTACAACCTCTAATTCGTTGTACTTTTTGATTTATGGTCAGTACAAGTTAGGGTTTCTGCCTCTTCCAGATCTCAATCATAAATAGGTGACCTAGGAAAAAAGGTCACAACTTGGGCTAGGAAGCTCCAAATGAAATTTAGTAAAAAGCAACAGGTAGAGCACGGACTGTAGTCTCTCTGGCAACGTTTTCAGAGGCCGAAGTTGAACCAGTGACATGTGGCATGCCGTTCAAGTTCTCTCTCCTGTTTTATTCCATAAAAAGGTCACGTTGTGACACTTACAATAACTCTCTCTCAGAGAATCCAATTGAGTTCAGACCTATGGGTTTGGAAAGATGACAAGTTAGGCTACCACAGGCCAAACTTTTAGACCCTGTGGATTCGTAATTTCAGAGATACACCAGAAATAATCAGGTGCATATTTCTGTCAAAACAGAATTGTTTTCTGAGCACCTTCATTCTTGGCTTATCATTGCTGCAGGAATTTAGGACTTCGGAGAAAGTTGGAATTCTTGGAATCGGAGTCCATGGCTGAATGCTCCTCAGAAAAATCAAAATTTAGAGACCAAGATTGAATTTTTTGGTTAGGCAGAAGGCTAGGCTTGATCAAACCCTAGATCGGGATTTTGATCGTAAAGGTAGAAAATTAGGGCTTCTGCAAAAATTGGAATTTTTTATGTCTGTAACCACGGCTGGAAGCTCCTCAGAAAAATCAAAGTTTAGAGATTTGGATTGAACCTTTTGATTGGGTAGAAGGGTGGGCTTTATCAAACCCTAGTTCGGGGTCCTGTCTAGTGAATCCGGAAGTTTCAAAGACAATTTTGAGGGGTCAACTTTTGCAGTTTTCAAAATTGAAGTATACCAGCTTGATCAGCTTAGCAAGCCACATCTTTCCATCCATTCTGAAGTTTGAAATTCAAAGTTTGAATTTTTAGGGTTTCTCTGACAAACCCTAATCCAGCTCCAGATCTAGTTTTAGCAAATCAAAGTGGATTGGGTTAAAAGCAATCCTGACAGGTATGACTTGAGGAGATACAGGTATGTGTTGAAATATGTTGATAATTAAGTTTATGATTGTCTTCATATTATTTAGGTTAGTACAATCTTGATTAATGTTAGACTTGTCTTATTACCCTAGTAAAAGAATGAATGCATTGGAATGATAGAATACATTTATTGATTAGGGTTATGACACTTATGATTGTAGTAATGCACTGTGGTATTGTATGAGGATGATGTTGTCTGCTAACAAGATACAGGTACATCAAGAAAGACAAATCAAGTTCTATGACTATGATGACATGAAGACAAAGACTCATCCATAATATTTGATCACATAGAAGCTCTACTTATGAGGTATGTATGATTTTGTTCTACTATGCTTAACTTATGAGATATGTAGGTTCTAGCACAAGGTCTCTAAATCATTGAAGAGAACAAAGAAGATATTGCTTAGGTACGTTAAGACATAACCAAGCATGATAATCCAAGTATGTTTTCCTATATCAAGTTAGAATCTTACTTTGTTAGGATCTTAGGTAAGTATACCTGGGTATAAAATGATCATGACCATACATAATTAAGATTATATAAAATTATAATGTTTTGATAAGTATTGAGATTATACTAATGGATGTATATTATGTATGAGATCATGAGGATGACACTAGTATGCATAGTGGTCCAGGATGGATAAGAAGTTCAAATACATATAGAGATCAAGCGGGAGGAAACCATAAAAGATAAGTATTTAAGTTTTCATTTGAATTACTTCTTGAATCTCAGAATAGTCAATGATATTGCTCGTAATAGTTGTGTGCATATTTGTATTCCTAGAATATATCATGCTAAGTGTAAGCATTCATATAGCATTGAACAATATACTACTAATATGCATATGATTGGTAAGTTGGACAAACATTCCATTGTTGCTTGTCTAGAATGAAACCTCTTTGCTAACATGCTGAGAGATGTGCACGCTCTTGATATTATGTTCTGGTAGCGATGGAAGGCATATAGATAACCACTGTATGCATACAGGATATGGAAAAGTGTTGTGCCAAAGTATTGGTCAAGATAGTTGCATAACTATGTGAATCATATCTATATGCATAATAGATTATCATGTCAACATGATTTGATGATTATGAAGTATTACTAATCATGTAATTAACTTTGATTTGTAGGAAATATCATGAAGACTGATGAATACCGAACAAGTGATGGATGAGAAGACTTACAAATCAAACATACTATAGAAGGCTCGTGGCTAGAAGATTCTCTTAGAAAAAGGAAGAGGATCATGACGAGTGGCTAGATAAGACCATTCTCTTAATGGTGTAATTGAAGAAGAAATGCAAATCAAGAAAACTCCCAGGATTCAATTGAAGAAAGATCTGTATGGGTTCAACAGGTACCCAGGATCGATAGTCATTTGATGAGCTGAATGATCACCATGGGTGATGCGGATTTCAACCTTTGCTACAAGGTTGAAGATGGTTTCTATATAAAGATGACATGGATGGAAGAAGGAACTCACCAAATATTTCGAATGATCTTGAGGCTCATATCAATAGACCCATTTGACGAGAGATGGCATGGATAGATATGCAGAAGATCACTTAGAGTAGGAATGATGAATTGATAGTTTCTTGACAAGCTTGGGCTTTACCAAAAGTGAAGCTGATCCTAACCTTTACCTTAAGTTTATGGATGGTACTATGATTGTATGTGGATGATCTCTTTCTGACAGGGAATCAGAAACAGATCATGAAAAACAAGAAGAAGCTAGCTACAGAATTTGAGATGAAAGATCTCGGATTGATGCATTACTTCTTAGGTATGGAAGTATGGCAAGGTCCAAAAGGAATCTTTCTCAACCAGGGAAAGTATGCTGTGGAAATATTGAAGATTTGATATGTTGGAATGCATAACCATGGCCACTCTCATGGATTCCAACTTGAAGCTGTTAGTAGATGAGTCATTAGAGTTAGTGGATGTAACTCTGTACAAACAGATTATTGGGTCATTGATGTATCTGACGAACACTAGGCCAGATATTTGCTTTGCTGTGAACACCTTGAGCCAGTATCTAGTGGAAACTAGATGTGTTCACCTGATAGCTGCAAAGCATGTGCTGAGGTACCTAAAGGGTACGATAAACTTTGGTCTACATGTCATGTCCCAAATTTGGAATTGGGTCACAATGGCCTAATTACATTGGCCATATTCATTAGAGTTTGTAAAATTGATGTTAAAGGTCAAATAATTGCCAAGGAGGAAGATTACTAGTTTCCTAGGTTTGGGGTGGAAGCTTTGGGATTTCGAATAATGGAGATAATAAATGATGTTTGAACATTAGAGTGGCATAAATATTTAATAAAGGATCTAAATAAATATATACAAGTGAAAATCAAAGTTGCATTTGATCATGAAGACACATGGAGGAAGTCAGACCCACATATGGCTAGATTTCCCCACTACACTTGGCATCATTCTCTCACCAATTCGAATTCAAGGTGAATGGTAACATACTTGGGGGAGTCCAAAAGGTATTATTCATGGCATGAATCATCCAAGGTCGAAATATAGAGGAAGAGTAACTCCCATGGAAGAGGAAGAGGCAATTTGGAGCTAGTGAGACACTTGGGCTAGATTCCCTAGCTCTATGACAACAATGATGAAGATGCTATGACACCTATGACACAAATCAGACCTGAAGGCTGACATATGACATATATGACATGTTAGGGATAAAAATAGACTCCAAGAGGGTTCTCAAGGGTGTTAGGGAAGCTAATATGCTTCCACATGTGATTTGGTGGAAATGGGAGACTAGGAATTGTTGTACAAGTGGTGTTCTTTGGAATCTCTTCCCAACTTGAGTTGGCATGAGTCTCTTGGAAGGAATTCGACCCATGGAGGACATTAGAACTTTATAAATGTCAATAAAAAAGAATGAAACCATCTTTTTATCATTTGTAGAATTTGCATTTGTGAAGAGGGAGAGCTAGTGGATGACTAAATGCTTGCCTTAGCCAATTTCGAGGGTGAAAGATTCCCATCCAAGTTGGCAATTGGAAAGGCCATTCATACCTTTAATTTGGAACTTTAATGGAGTATTTATTTGCAGGTGTAAGCTACAGGGAAGCTCATGGTTTTTTCTATTGCAGCTCACTCCTTCAACCATTTCCAGTTTTGATGGCATATTCTTGATCCTTGAGGGAGGGCATTTTTGGCGAGCTATTGTACTCTTTGGGGGAGATTCTAATGCCCCATTTATTTTGTAATATGAAGTAAATACTCTGTTCTTCATCTCCAGAAAGTTTCAGGTCGAAATTCTAAGTAGAAATTTATAAATCTCAATTTTAATGAAAGAACAGTGCCATTTCCCCACTACCTTGTTGTGAATCAATGTAATGCTGATGATTTCAAATGAATGGATGATTATTTGATGCATTTGTGATTTATGGACTTCCATGGATGTATTTTACAATTTTCATGTACTGTACTTGGGCTTTTGAAGTATTTTTACTCAGTTTAATTGCATTGGGAGAAGAAATAGTGCCATTTCCCCAAGGGTCGAATTGGTGATTTTTGCAGTTGAATGGGAGAGGGTTGGAACAGATGTAATAATCAATTATTGATGCAAATGATACCTTAATAACATCCTTAATACATTCCATACATCTGTTAATAAATTTGAGTGGGTTTGGAGGCATTTGGGAAGCCATTTTCAGTACTTACCCCAGGGGGATTTGAACCCCAAATTACTAGTAAAATTGCATACTTGGTCCAGAATCTTAAGAGAGTTTGCAGAGGTCTTTTGGTGGCCATATGTAATCCTTGAACATCATATTCAAGTCCTAATATCATTCATACACCTTCCTTGAATATTTGAAGGCATTTGGAGTCAATTTGAGACCTAGAGACCAATACTAGTCAAAGGGAAATCACTAGTAAAGTTACCTACATTGACCAGAATTGAAAGAGGATTTGCAGAAGTATTTTAAAGGTCCAAAGGCATCCCTGAAACACATATTTATGTTCTAATATCATTCATATACCTTCTAAGAATATCTGGGATCATTTGGGGCAAATTTGGGACCTAGAGATCAAAACTAGTCAAAGGTCTAACTAGGGAAAAAAGTGAAAAATTGCGATTTTAAGAAAATTCCTAACAAGGGACATTACACTACATTATATTGGAGATCATGAATTCAGATTGTATGGATACACAGATGTTGAATGGGCAGGAAGTGTATCAGACAGGAAGGGTACATTGGGCAGATGTTGTTGTTTGGGATCTGCCATGATCTCGTGGTTTAGCAGGAAGCAGTCTATTGTGGCTCTCAGCACAGTTGAAGTGAAATACATATATAGCTGCTTGCTCTGCTAGTTGTGAAGTGGTATGGATTCGAAAATTGTTATCAGGATTGTTTGACTTAGAGATGGACCCCACTGCGATCCTGTGTGACAACCAGAGTTGTCTCAAGATGGTAGAGAATCCAATGTTCCATGATAAGTCAAAGCACATAGAGATCCGATATTTTTATATACGGGATATGGTGCAGAAAGGAGCTATCAAGATCGAGTATGTGAGTATTGACAAACAAGCTGCTGATGTGTTTACCAAGCCTATGTCTTGAGTAAAGTTTGAGTATCTCTGAGACAAGTTTGGTGTAGTTCAGAAGGACCCTCCTTGAAAGGGGAAGTGAAATGGTCGATGATGATACTTGGATACTAGTAACAGTATGGATATGTGTATCAATGATAATATTGCCTATATTGACGGTAAGGTTGATGATGAGGATACTGTATCATTGATATGTATACTGTATTAATGAGGATACTGTATCATTTATATTGATAAGGATATTGTATCGTTGATATGGATACTGTATTGATGAGGATACTGTATCATTGATATGGATATTGTATTGATGAGGATACTATATCGTTGATATGATGAGGGTACTGTATCAATGATATGGATACTACATTGATGAGTATCCTGTATCGATGATGTGGATACATGTATCGATGATGAGGTGGCCTGTTACGATGATGAGGTTGATAATGAGGCTACCTGTTATGATGATGAGGTCATTGTATGGTCCCTAGTGGATGTGATAGGACTGCATCGTCCATGAATGCTTAGTTCAAAATGTACGTGATAGGACTGCATCGTCCCTGAACGCTTGGTTCAAAATGTACATGATGGGGATTGCATCATCCCGGAACCACTAGTTCAAAATGTACATGATGGGGATTGCATCATCCCGGAACCACTAGTTCAAAATGTATGTGATGGGGATTGTATCATACCTGGACTTCAGTCCTAAACTGATCTATAGACAGATGTCTCCGAGAGTGAGAGGATTGTATCATCCCTGGAATTCAGTCCTAAACTGATCCGCAGACAGATGTCTCCGAGAGTGAGAGGATTGTATCATCCCTGGAATTCAGTCCTAAACTGATCTACAGACAGATGTCTCTGAGAGTGAGAGGATTGTATCATCCCTGGACTTTAGTCCTAAACTAATCCACAGATAGATGTCTCCGAGAGTGAGAGGATTGTATCATCCCTGGACTTCAGTCCTAAACTGATCCGCAGACAGATGTCTCCGAGAGTGACAGGATTGTATCATCCCTGGACTTCAGTCCTAAACTAATCCGCAGATATATGTCTCCAAGAGTAAGAGGATTGTATCATCCCTAGAATTCAGTCCTAAACTGATCCACAGACAGATGTATTCGAGAGTGGTCCTTGGACTTTGTCTAAGTTGACGAGCGGACTGCATCATCCCTAGACATGATACGGTGTCTTAAAAAGATCATGTGTGTTGCAGGGTATGCTGCCATTGTGTTGTTGATCGAGAGGATCCAGTTAATGATGATGCTGATGACCGTGTGATGATGATGATGCTGATCATGTGATGACGATGATGCTGATCATGAGATGATGATGTTGTTGATCGTGATGATCTAGATGACGATGATGTTGATCGTGATGATCTAGATGACGATGCTGTTGATCGTGATGATCTAGATGACAATGTTGTTGATCGTGAGGATCCAGATGTTGATGTTACTATAGCTATTCAAGTGCTGTAGAAGATGAAGATTCAGTACTGAAGATGTTGATGTTCCAGTATTGAATATGTTCCAGTAATTGCTTGAGTTACTGATGATGTATAAAGAAAGCTTCCAATGATTTTAGATGTATCATGGATGATGTTGATGACTCCTTGCTCCTGTAGATGTTGTTATAATATCCTTCTTGTTAAGGGGGAGTGTTGAAATATTGTAACTTCTAAGAATATTATATTTGTACTTTATTATTCTGGAGAAGTTTCATTCTTCCGTGAAGACCTTATTGTATATCCAGAGATGTTTTATTCCTCCGTGGATGATGTGGTCACTTGGGTTATTAGACTTCCCTAGTGGGGGTCGGCCCTGTATGTGTTATGTGGGTTAAAAGGTTATTAGACCACCCTAGTGGGGTCAAAACTGTCACATTATGTAAAGTGGTTAAGTTGGGGCCAACCTAGCTTGTGTAAAAGACAAGTCGGAGTTGTGTATAAATAGAGGAGGTGTGTTCCTCATTTAACACACATTGCACTCACTTGTGAATAGCGCATAGGTGAGAGAGAGATCTGCTATGGAGGAGAAGGAGCTCATGTTTGGGATTAAATCTTTTGTATTTGCTGGTCATCTATATTGAGGAAGCTTTCCTGGGTTTTCTACCCCATGAGGGTTTCCTAGGATAAATCTCTGTCTCTTGTGTTTATGCTGTGCTTGTTGTTCTTTCAGTGATCCTATATATGATATTGTTGTGAAATGGAATGTAATGCTGATATTTTTTGTCTTAGCATATTAAATCTTAACATAACTGAGTCACATTATGCTTCATATGACGTTCTCTTAATACCTTGATTTGATTCTACTTATTATGATAAGGAAACCATAGGTGAGACCAATCAGTTGCAAAATAACCATTTAATTTATCTGATCAGTCTCTCTTCAGTATTAACCCATAATATTCTGGTATATCTACTACCATAATATTAATAACTTGACACACTCTTGGGTCTGCAACCAATCTAATCAATATATTTTTCATTTCCCCAATAAATTTAACATCAGATCTATCTAGTTGAATAATCCGAGAAGGGGATGAAGTGGGTTGTCCATTTATCTTCTTGCAAATAAATAGTGGCATGATGTTAGATGAAGCCCCAGAGTCTACCAAGCAATTATGCACATTATAATTGAAGATTTCAAAATTCAAAAGGAAATGAAGAGTTTGATATTTTGATTTTCCACCAATACTTGCTTCGTTAATTTCGGTATTAGACTCAACCCTTTCTGACTGTTTATTTACTGTACCACGTGATTTTACATCAAAATATTCTAATAATTTTCTCCTCTGTTGTGGCAGGTTACACAATTCAAACAGAGATATATTTGCTTTAGTTTTCTTGATATCTTCTACAATTTCATACCCCATATTATTATTTTCTCCAACTTTTTTACCACTATCAAATTTGTTGATTACAGGGTTTACTTGTTCATTGCTTAATGGGTTTGTTTCCTTAATGATCCCATGATTTGCTTTTGGTTGTGATTGATTTAAACTGTTATTATTCTTTATGTTTTCTTTGGATGTCTTCATTTTGGGAAGTACCATACTTTGTTCTTCTATTGGCCCCATACTTCTAGTGGCATAATCCACAAACGATATTTGTATTTCTTCCACCTTTTCTTCTTCATCTAAACCCAAAGTTGGTTCCCAATCCCATAAAACCAAGGTATTTTCTTCATTTTGATCTTTTGGTTCATTATATTGATCTTCTTCCTAATCTTTCTGTTCTATTAGTTGTGTATCTAATAATTGATTCATTACTAGGGTCGTTGAATTAATCCACTATGGGAAAATTTTCTCGGAATGATGCTCTTGATGAAATGTGCAAAAGTGGTCCATACCAGCTTCATTCAAATTAAAAACAACATAATTATTTAATGGTGGGTGTGATTGTGTGCTTTCTTCCTTTTTCTTGTAGAAATGCTTAAATGATTTTATTACTGAATAACTAACACCCTTTTCTTTTTCCAGATCTACTATTTTATTGGAAACATTTTGAACCATCTTGACCACATTTTCTAATTCATTTGCAGATTCTTCTTTATTTCTATTCAATATTAAAGGATTCTTATTTATTATAGGTTTTACTTCCAAATCCAAAGAATGTTTGATGATACTTTTTATGTCTGCTTCTACTTTATTTTCCTCATCATAATTTTCTGCTACAGTAGGTTTTACAACTCTTTTGACAAACATGGATATGGATGGGAGAAGCGCCGTAGTATAATATTCTACCAATGATTCTTCAACGGGTTTAGTTGCAGCGCTGAAACTATTTAAAATTTTAGTAAATATATGATTAAATTCTTGTACTTTCTCCTTCTTTTCCATCCCCATAAACAATAATTCTTTCATAAGTGAAGCCATAATCTTTTGGGTGCGAAAATTATTCAGAATTTTTTTTTCAAAACTATCCCAATCTAGAATTAGACTGTAAGCTAAAATACCAGGATGATACTCTTGGTTCAAAAGTGTAAGGGAAAAATCTGCACACTACATCCTCATGTTCCACATTTAATAGGTTCAATGCCAAGTAAATTCTCTTTAGGTGATCTTCAACAGAGATCCCTTTTCTAGGGTCAAAATTAGGTAGCACTCGTTCCAGATTCTTAGGTAAATCATGCACAGGAGCAACTAGGTTGAGTGGTCCTCTGGCTCTCCATGTAGGTGGTTGATTGACATTATGAGCCATGTTAGCAATATTCCTATGAGAATGTGGGGGTGTATGGGGTGGTGTATGAGTCTGTGTGTGTGGAGTAGTGTTTGTTTCTGGAGAATTAGGCTTCAATTGATTAATTGGATCTGGTATATCTTGTAATGATAAATCAACTAATTCTTCCAAAGATTCCACAAGCACAAAATAACTTGTCTTCTAGTAGCTTTCCTTCTAGGTAGTAAAGGTACCACTGATAATACTCCAAGTTTCCTCACGTAAGATCTAGTATGTCTCCTAAATTTATCTACTTCTATGTGAGGAACATCATATAAACGTTCAGTATTATCAGTTTCAGAATCCAACTTTTCTTGATAATTAGTTTCAGAAATTAATTCTTCAGGTTTGTTTGTTTCCATTGGAGACACAGAGAAATTTCCTCTTGAAAACAGATTTCCTATTCCAGCCATGCATTGGCGACCCTCCTTCTAGCACCAAAACTGTTGATGCCCGAAAAATCCTAGCTTTGACAGTAGGGATTCTCCCCAATGAATAATCCCAACTAGATCATTCATTGTATAGTATGAGGAATCCGTCCGGTTAACGGTCCAGCTACCATAGGTGTGTTTGTTAATTATGTACTGGTTGCGGCCCAACCCACCGTTTATATTTTATGTTTAAGGGTATGAATATGCAAGTGCTTCTAATCTAACTAATGCATTTAACCTATAATTGACAGGAAGAAGCCACGCAAGTGATCATGTGTAGGTTCTTACCTCCCGTCTTACCGCTTCTACCTTATCAATTAGATAACTCTATTCTAAACTAACTAACCTATCCTTGCAAGGAGCGAATTTAAATAACAATAATAATCTAAAAATTCTCATACAAATCCAACAAATATCTATTAAGATAAAATATGCACATTCCCAACACAAAATTACCAAAGATAGTTTTGATTTTAATTAACACAATTTATTACTCTGTTGACACATAGACATTTGCATACATAAAGAAATCGTTCACCATCATTTAAATATTTCAACAAAATCATAAATATCTCACAACATGATCATAAACAGGAGAATAAATAGTTCTGCTCTGTCAGCCACAACTTTCCATGCAAAATCAGTGCAAGCTTTTCCCAGCGAACATGTATTTCCTTGTTAGCAGAAAAATAGTTCTCTTACACAATGTATCTAGTCTCTAATTCACTAGCAAAAGTCCCCTTTTCTCTAGTACCCTTTCCCCATATTTATATTACAAGAGAATTGTTTGTACATGACTGATCGTTTCGGCTTCCTCTGTGTTCTTTGGCTTGCCAAATTTGTCTTTTATGTCAACCATTTCCGTTGCGCGCGGTGTTTAAGCTTTCTTCACATTATGATTGATCACTTCGACATCCTCTGCATCCTTTGGATTACCAATATTGTCTTTTATGCCTGTTGTTCCTTTTGCTCACAACCTTTAAGCTTCTACACGTCCTGAGGAAACAACAAAACCAATGTATAAGCAAAACTCATTATTAAGCAAAATCATAATGAACATAATACAAATTTCAGAAGCTTTATTTTTCAATATGGTTTGCAAATGACAGATTTAAACTTCCATGATCTTATTTTGGCCTGAGAATGATAACTAAAATAGAGGCAGAAAGTTGGAAAAGGCTAAAAAATGGCCAAAAAATCATCCTTCCACAGTCGAACAAGATTTAAAAAATGGCCCAAAAATCATCCTCCCGCAATCTGCAATCTGCAATACACAATGTGGGCCTGCGGGGGTGTGGGATTGCGGAATTTCTAGTGCCATTTTCCAACGTTAAAAAATGTAATCTGCAATCGAAACTGCAGAAAAGCGGAACTGCGGGATGCGGAAAAGCGAGGTGCAGGAACGTGGAAATGCGGAAATGTAGAATGCAATTTCAAACTTGGAAATGCAATACACAATATGTAATCGAAAATGCGAGAACACTGAGGTGCGGGGCTGCAGAATGCGGAAAATCGGTATGCGGGATTGCGGGCACGTGGAATTGCGGGCATGCGGATTGCAGAAATGCGGGAGACCTTTAAAAAAACTTGAAAAAAAATCCGCAATCCGTAATCGGAACTGCGGAAAAGCAGGATTGCGACATCGTGGAAGTGTCGGATTAAGGAAACAAATTTATAAAGTAGGAAATACAATCCGCAATCCGCAATTTGAAACGCGGGAAGGTGAAAAATCAGGATTGTGGAATTGTGGGATTGTAGATACAATTTCAAATGATTGGAGATTCAATCCGCAATCCGCAACCTAACATTGGAAATGCAGAAATGAGGAAAAGGCATGATGTAGAACTTAGGAATACGGAAGTGCGGAAATGCCTTTTCTTTTGTTATTTATTAAAGAAAAACTAAGTGTCAAGGGTAAGATGAAACAAAATCCGAGTAAGATCAAAGGAGGGGCCCTACAATTTTACAAAATTTTGGGGATCAGGTTGTAGCTGCAACAATTGGCGACTAGCTGGTGGACACAGATCTCTGAACAAACTCATTTTAGGATCACAATTGCTTGTATGTTATTTATTATGATTGTAAAACTGTTCCCTTATGATCATTTTACCAGGATTTTAAAAGGCTAAGTTTTATGTAGGGAGATGAGATTTCTTGAATCATATTGGTCATTCATTTTGGGAAATATGGCAACCTGGAACAGATTTTCTTGACCACTCCCTTGAGGCCATAATATGGAGTTCATTATTAATCCCATCTTTTGATTACCTCTAAATATGACTCCACAAGATCGTAACAAAATCAGACATATGTATTCATGTTTTCTAAATTCCCATGCTATCAACATTTCTTTAGATGCTTTCTTTTGACTAGTTTTATCGTTTGAGTCTTTCACAAATAGCTTTCTTCAGTCTTCAACATTTCACGTGGGTTCTTCCATCCATAATGTCATTTTATGTGAGTGATGAATTTTCTTTGTTTGTCATACTCACGGACGGAGAAAAACCTTTTGGAATTCTCATTTGGGTAATCTTCTTGATTGGATATATTCATTTTCAAAACCATTTCTTTGATGGAGATGAAAAATTTTCAGATATTTTGACTCTTCATTATAATCCTTTTGGTTGTAATTTTTGTAGCATGAGATCATTTTAATTTCCATACATCTGCAATACTTGCTTTCTTTCCATGGTTCAATTATAGTAGGCTACCTGAGATGTTTATTTATGTGTAAGTGAGTGGACCCCCAAGATAGTAATTTAGAATTCATATATCCTCGTTATTTCACAGGGTTTATATTGACACAACCTAAAACATGAAGCAGGTTTCCCCTTTTAAAACAAAGCATCAATTAAAATCACTAATGACATTGTTTTTTACAAACATAATTCCTTTTGATATGAAGCCAGTTTTATCCTTCGGTGATTATAAGAATTTCACATGAGCTTATTCAGATGTCTGTAATTCTGCACATTACTCTGAAAGTTGAGCTGGGGTTTATTCCAATCAAGCAAAAAAAATTCAAGCAAAACAAGATCAAACCAAAATGAGATAAGGCTGGAACTAACTAACTTAAGAAGAGAAGTACAACAGGTCTTCATAGTGTGCCATCACTTACTTCCCAAACCAATTCTAGTAGCTTCAGGATGAAAGTTGTTTCAACAGAAAAAAAAAAAAAACTAATCTCATTTGGTGGGGTTAATATTAAATTGTCTTCTAAGGTGGAAGAATGACAAGGAGAGCCAAAGTGCTGTCAGGGGTTAGAAGGAATTTCAATACCTCATATTTTGGAGCATCTTTTAAGATTATGCACAAATATCAGGGGCTTGAGGTGTAGTTTGATTGTTGTTTGTTTCGTCATGATATCCATTAAGTTTGTTGAAACAAGAATCATACAGTTTCAAAATATTCAATAGAAATGAAATTATCATGGATTAGTTTGCTAAGTGACCGAAAACGTCCTTGTAAATCTGAGCGAGACATCTCCTTAGTCTTCAGTTGGCTGGTGCATATTCTTCTAGCAAATATATTTCACTAGTGAGCACTAATAATATTAATAATATTAGTATAAATTGGATAAGTTTTATGAGATATAGGATAATAATAAAAAAACAAAAATATATTTGTAAAAGATATAAATTAAAACAAATGATATGTTGATTATTAAATGAATATATAAAATAAATACTTGGTTATCTTAAGATATATAAGTTAATTAAATATTTTATACATAAAAATAAATTTAAATAATGTAGATATTTATATAAATAGATTATTAGTATTTAAATAATGTTAATATTTATATAAATAAATTATTAAGTTTTAGTTTTAATAAATTTAAATTAGATTTATATAATAGTTAGTCAACATATTTTATAAATATTGAAATATAAGTTAGATTTATATGACTATATGACTGATTTTTATTTTTAATGAATACAAGTTAAATTTATATAATGAATATATATTTTAAAAGAAATAACAATTTATTCATATACATTTAATTTATGTTTAAAATTCAAAATTCAAAATTATACATGTTATTTTAATCATATTTTAAATATTGAATAAGTTATATTTCAAAATTCAAAATAATATACTTTATTTTATTTTATTTCATGGCTACGTTACTTTTTGCTTTATGAGTACATTACTTTTTACTTTATAAGTACATTCATCATATTATATTCAAAACAATTTATAAATTCAAGAGTAATACTTTTAGTCACATCAAAGAATAGTTTTTTATTGATTATATTTTAGAGATCTTTTCAATTTATCTTAACCATAGTTACATTGATTGTAGTGTAAAAGGTGAGTTGTGAATAACCTCCCCCACAAAATGCCTAACTTGAAATATTTTATTAATCTCTTAGGAGGCCCATTTTAGACTTCAAAATTACTTTAAATAGTAAATCTTGTAACTTATAAGTTGTTGGGCCAAGCTTCTCCACAATCTGATAAGGACAAAGCCACAATTGTTGAAATTTTATATGTTTTCCCTTTTCTTCATGAGGATGATCCCACCTTAGAACTAGGACTCCTACCTCAAAAGTTTTCTTTCTAGATTTCCGTTTATCAAACCATTTTTTAACAATGTCTTGGTGACGGTTGAACCTATCTTTGGCCTTTTTCCGTGCTTCCTCAAGTTTCAAAAGAGTATTAATTTGTGACTGTAAGATTTCACTATTGAATCCCATAGATGCCTGAGATATTTGTAGGGAAGGGAGTAGTATGTTTGGGGAAGGATAACCTCTTTCCCATAGACTAAGGTATAAGGAGAAACCCCTAAAGATTCTTTTGGAGTGACCCTATCTGCCCATAAAGCGTTGGGAAGGGATACATGCCAATTCCTCTGGATTTCAATAACTGTTTCTTCAATATCCGTATGATATTTTTATTGGTGGCATCTTCCAACCCATTCCCCCGAGGATAATAGTTAGATGAATAATGCAATTTAATTCCCTTTTCCATAGCAAATGTACTAAACTTAGCAGAAGAAAAATAAGATGCATTATCAAAAATTAACGAAATTGGAACCCCAAACCTAGTTATGATGTTTTCTTTCAAAAATATGGTGACCGCATCTTCATTTACTTTGCGTAAAGGAGTTCATTCAGTCCACTTCCTGAAATAATCAGTGGTGGTGAGAATGTACCGATGTTGCAATGAAGAGTTGGGATTGGTTTACCCGATGATTTCTAAACCCCATTGCTCGAATGGTTCTAAAATGATAACTGGTTGTAGTGGTTTTGCTGATTTTGGTAGTCTACCAGCACTTATCTAACATACATCACATCTCCTTGCATAAGCATGAGCATATTTAAAAACAGTGGGCCAATAATATCCAGCTCTCAATATTTTATGAGCAGTAGTGTCTTTGGCATAATGTCCCCCTGTAGGACCATCATGTAACTCCTTTACCACTTTCTCTGAATCATCATTTTCAAGACATTTGAGAAAAACTCCATTGTAATTCTTTCTAAATAATACTCCATTTATTATTTGGTATGATGCTGATTTTAATCAGAGTGCCCTTCTTTGCTTCAAATTCCAATGTTCCGGCAAATATCCATTTTGAAAATAATGAATTAAATCTCTATACCAAGACTCTGGAGTGGTGAAAGTGGAACATACTTCAATTAGATTCATTTTCCCATCCATGATCTTCATCAATTGGATTTTCAGTAATCAACTTACATAACCCTTGACCTTTGATGCTATTAGCTGGTTTAAATTCTAGGTCATATTCTTGTAGTGCAGTCACCTAATTTCCTCGTCTTTCTCCAATATCCTTCTAAATAAATAGAGATCTGATATTTGGGTGAGGTATTATAAACTTTGTTCTATTTTTTAGAATGTAAGGTCTGAACTGCTTCACTGCCTTGAAAACTACATATGCTTTTTTGTCCATAGCTGAGTAGTTCAGTTCAGCTCCTTGTAACCTAGTGCTCATAAAAGATATTGGGTATTCATCTCCTTGTTCTCCTTTCTGTGTGAGCATTGCTGCAAGAGAGTAATATGAAGCAAATGTATATATAAAAAAATATTTTTCAAAATATAGACTACTCAATGAAGTTGCATGAGCAATGGCATTTTTTATATCCTTAAATGCGTTCTTCTCAATATCAGTTAACTTGAATTGCACACTTTGCTTCACCATCTGCTGCAAAGGCTTTATAATTTGTGCAAAATCTGGTACAAACCTTCGCACAAAGTTTATTGTGCCCATAAATGATTGCATAGTTTTCTTTTTATGGGGCATGGGAATTTGAGTTATAGCTTGAATTCTTTCTGGGTCTATAGATATTCCCTTTTTAGAGATGATATGCCCTAACAGTTTTCCTTCGAGAACAACAAAAATTCTTTTGTTAGGATTCAAAGATGTACCATACCTCCTACAACGTTCAAAAATCTATTTGAAATGGAAAGCATGATCTTCTCTTTTCTTAGAAAAAAATGTCACATCATCTAAATAAATAACAACACAGTGGCCGACCAAACCTCAGAATGCGATGTCCATGGCCCTTTGAAATGTAGCTCCAGCATTCATAAGGCCAAAATGCATTCTTCTATAAGTGAATGTTCCCCATTTTGTGTGAAAGATGGTCTTGAGTCGATCCTTCTTGGCCACTAATACATGATTGTAACCTGAAAATCCATCCAGAACATCTCTGCGCCAGCTCTCATTTGTAAGATTTTTTCCATTGGTGGGATTGTATAGTTGTCTTTATCTGATGCCCTATTTAAATTTCAAATGTCAACACATAATCTTATTTATTTTTCCACACATGCACCAAGTTTGACACCCATTTAAAATGTCTGACCTTGAAAATAATCTTAGCATCCAACATCTTCTTTAATTCTTTCTGTATTAATGGTTCAAGCATAGGATGCATCTTTCGAAGTTGCTGCTGAAATGGTTTTGTTCCTTGTTTGATGGGTATCACATGTTGGATGATGCATGTATCATAAGTATTCAAATCTTCATATGTCCATGCAAAAATTTCCTTGTACTGCTGAAATAGTTTAATAAATTTGCATCTTTCGCCAGGTGAGCAACATTTTCCCAAATTAACATATTTAGGTTCCTTTTATGTCCCTAAGTTCACCAACTCATATTGCATCGAAGAGTTATTTGTATTGACATTTGCAAGCTTTCTGAACTTGTGTTGTAAGTCAATAATCCTTCAAGAGTTCACACTCCTTTTGGCATAAAATTTCCTTTGTTGGTACCCTCATTTTGCAATTCTTACTGGTGCTCATCTTCTTCGATAATGTTTTCTTTGAAGGTATCCTCATTTCTCAGAAAATTGATAATCTTCTCATCATCATTGAACACTCTCAGATTTGTAATGTTGTAAGGTACAGATGGCCTGCAAATCATTTCAATATAACATTTTTTATTGGTTGGTACTAACCGTGAAGAAGATACAACTAGTATATCAACATCATCATTTTGTAATATAGGAATACTATTTATGTTAAAAGCATTAAAATTTGATATTAACTTCCATACTTCAAACTAATACCCTTTCAAGTGTGGAGATACACAATAAATTGTGTTTCTTATTTGCCTAACAACTATTTCTGAGTCACCAATTTTTTAAAACTTTTTAACATTCAAATCAATGGATTTTTTCAATCCTTGCACTAAAGCTTCATATTCATGAGTATTATTCGTGCATTCAAATTCTAATCTACAAGAGAGAAAATGTTTGTTTCCTTGAGAATTAACAAGAACACAAACAAGTCCTACTCCCTCTTGTGTTTTGGATCCATCAAAGTATAAAATCCAAAATTTATCATCTAAATCAACTATGTTAGTCGGACTATCTAAGTCAGTAACTAATTGTACTATGTTACAGTCAATATCATCAAGCCGTGCAAATTGAAGGAGATCAGACTAGTTGTCTGAATTATGGCCAGCATTTTTTGCTTGATAATTCCTTGGCTCAATTTCTAAAAAATAATTTCTCAAAACTGAAGATGAAAAATTAACTAGATCATTTTTTTCCTTCCAACTGAGTCATATTATGCTTCATATGAGGTTCTCTCAATACCTTGATTTGATTCTGCTTATTTCGATAAGGAAACCATAGGTGAGACCAAACAGTTGCAAAATAACCATTTAATTTATTTGACCAGTCTCTACTCAGTATTAACCCATAAGATTTCGGTATATCTACCACCATAATATCAATAACTTGACACACTCTTGGGTCTGCAGCCAATCTAATCAATATTTTTCATTTCCCCAATAAATTTAACATCAGATCTATCTACTTGAATAATCCGAGTAGGGGATGAAGGGGGTTGTCCATTTATCTTCTTGAAAATAGATAGTGGCATGATGTTAGATGAAGCCCCGAAGTCTACCAAGCAATTATGCACATTATAATTGAATATTTCAAAATTCAAAAGGAAAAGAAGAGTTTGATATTTTTATTTTCCACCAATACTTGCTTCGTTAATTTCAGTATCAAACTCACCCCTTTCTGACTGTTTATTTACTGTACTACTTGATTTTACATCAAAAGCTTCTAGTAATTTTCTCCTTTGTTGTGGCAGGTTACACAGTTCAAAAATAGATATATTTTCTTTAGTATTCTTGATATCTTCTACAATGTCATACCCCATATTATGATTTTCTCCAACCTATTTACCACTATCGGATTTGCTGATTACAGGGTTTACTTATTTATTATTTAATGGGTTTGTTTCCTTAATGATCCCAGAATTTGCTTCTGGTTGTCACTGATTTAAACTGTTATTCTTCTTTATGTTTTCTTTGGATGTCTTCATTTTGGGTAGTACCATACTTTGTTCTTCTATTGGTCCCTTACTTCTGGTGGCATAATCCACAGACGATATTTATATTTATTCCACCTTTTCTTCTTCATATAAACCCAAAGTTGGTGCCCAATCCCATAATACCAAGGTAGTTTCTTCATTTTAATCTTCTGGTTCATTAGATTGGTCTTCTTCCCGATCTTCCTGGTCTATTAGTTGTGTATCTAATAATTGGTTGTGTATCTAATAATTGATTCATTACCAAGGCCATTGAATTAATCCACCGTGGGAAACTTTTCTCGGAATGATGCTTTTGATGAAATGTTCAAAAGTGGTCCATACCAACTTCATTCAAATTAAAAACAACAAAATTATTTATTGGTGGTTGTGATTGTGTGTTTCTTCATTTTTCTTATAGAAAGGCTTAAATGGTTTTCTTATTGAATAACTAGCACCCATTTCTTTTTCCAGATCTACTATTTTATTAGACAAATTTTGAACCATCTTGATCACATTTTCTAATTCATTTGCAGATTCTTCTTTAGGTCTAGTCAATATTAAAGGCTTCTTATTTACTGTAAGTTTTACTTCCAAATCCAAATAATGATTGATGATACTGTCTATGTCTGCTTCTACTTTCTTTGCCTCATCATAATTTTCTACTAGAGTAGTTTTAACAACTCTTTTGACAAACATGGCTATGGATGGGAGAAGCGCTGTAGTATAATATCCTACCAATGATTCTTCATCATGTTTAGTTGCAACGCTAAAACTATTTAAAATTGCAGTGAATCTCTGATTAAATTCTTGTACTTTCTCCTTCTTCTCCATCCACATAGACAATAATTCTTTCATAAGTGAAGCCACAGTCTTTTGGGTACCAAACTTATTCAGAAAAACCTTTTCAAAACTATCTCAATCTACTATAGAATTAGCCTATAAGCTAAAATACCAGGATGATGCTCTTGGTTCAAAAGTGTAAGGGAACAGTCTGCACACTACATCCTCATGTTCCACATTTAATAGGTTCAATGCCAAGTAAAATCTCTTTAGGTGATCTTCAACAGAGATCCCTTTTCCAGGGTCAAACTTAGGTAGCACTCGTTCCGGATGCTTAGGTAAATCATGCAAAGGATCAACTAGGTTGAGTGGTCCTCTAGATCTCCATGTAGGTGGTTGATTGGCATTGTGAGCCATGTTAGCAATACACCTAGGAGAATGTGGGGGTGTATGGCGTGGTGTATGATTCTGTGTGCGTGGAGTAGTGTTTGTTTCCGAATAATTAGGCCTCAATTGATTAATGAGATCTGGTATATCTTGTAATGATAAATCAACTAATTCTTCCAAAGATTCCAAAAGCACAGAATCCCTAGTTTGCACAACTTGTCTTCTAGGAGCTTTCCTTCTAGGTAGTAAAGGTACCACTGATAATCCTCCAAGTTTCCTCACGTAAGATCTAGTATGTCTCCTAAATTTATCTACTCTGTGTGAGGAACAACATATAAACGTTCGGTATGATCAGTTTCAGAATCCAACTTTTCTTGATAACCAGTTTCAGAAATTAATTCTTCTGGTTTGCTTTTTTCCAATGGAGACCCAGAGAAATTTCCTCTTGAAAATGGATTTCCTATGCCATCCATGCACTGGAGGCCCTCCTTCTAGTGTGAAAAATGTTGATTCCTGGAAAATCCTAGCATCGACAATATGGATTCTCCCCAATGAATAATCCCAACTAGATCACTCACTGTTTGCTGTGGGGAATCTGTCCGATTAATGGTCTAACTACCGTAGGTTTGTTTGTTTAGTTATGTACTGGTTGTGGCCCAACCCACTATTTATATTTTATGTTTAAGGGTATGAATATGCAAGTGCTTCTAATCTAACTAATTGGACAAGCAGAAGCCACACAAGTGATGCATATGTTCCTACTGTTCGGGTACACAGGGTAATCCCAAGAGACCGAACACCTAGAGCAACCATGTCAAGACCCAAAATTTTCGAAAAATTTTAATTTTTTTTTATAAATAGCATATAATCTTATTAAATGCAGTCATTACTGTTTGATTAGTTTATGTTATCATAATTGTAACTGAATGACCTTTTATCATACTTAGATTTAAAGATGAGTTTCTTGTTAGTTGCTGATTGTTTTCTGTTTGCAACCACAAGGGGGAATTGCCATAACAGACTGGGCTTACTTAGCTTCCAAGCTAATGCAGCAGATTTCCTTTCTCTTACAGATATATAGGTAATGTTCGGGTTGTTGCAAACAAATCTTTAAAGTATTAAGAACAAATTGCTGTACCAAATCCTTCAGTAAAAGTATAAGCATGCTTGACAGGTTTATCAACATTTTTGAGGTAGAACTCTTCCTGCCTCATGCCAAGTTTACATTTAGAAAATGTTTTGATTTACTACGTCAATTACAAGGATCGGGAGTTAGTAATATCAATATGTATATACTTTTCTTATCTCCAGCAATTACAATGTTTACTTGTCTGATACCTATCTCCTCTTAATATTTTAAGGGTTTACATTGATTGGAAAACTACTTTTGTTCCCATAATTGACAATTAAATAAAATCTATGAGCGCCTTTAGAATTAGTTCTAAATTATCATCATTGAACTCGTTTATGGTTTCCAGACTATACTCCCAACAATAATGGTTATAATAATTTATGTAACTGTCTAACATACACTTAACTTACACACTCCTTGTACTTCTTTGAGCATGAAGGATAACAGAAATCTACTTGTTTATCACAAGGAATCTAAGACTATAAGAGATTGTTATTATATTGGTATCAACAAGAAAAGGGACTAGGTAACCTTAATCCAAACTTGTGGGTTATATAGCTTGAATTCTACAAGTTAAAGTCATATAAAGGGAAGAATGACAAGCCGTTTACTATCTATGCAGAATTATAGCAAATAGAAAAACATCTACCTAACATTACCTCATTATCTCATAAACTTAAAGGAAAGGATCTATCTCTGGTCTTGTCACAGGAGACTAGGGTGAAAGGCATTATAGTGATAAGTTGTATGATCTACTTATATCTTAACATTATACCCATATTCTTATAATTTTTATAATTAACGATCCAATCCTCTATGTCTAAATACCTCAATACTTAACCTTGAATGCCATTTATAATGCATGGTTTTAATAAGGCAAAGTTCGATTAGTTACAATACAAGATTACTAGCAATATTCTAACATTTTGATTGTTAATAGTATGACAGGTGAATCTATGGTTTTGCGACCATAATGGAATATCCATGCTATAGTTTTGTTTACCCACGCTATGATTTTGTTTTGAAAACCAAATGATGGGAATCTCATCGTAGAACTATAGAACGTCGACCCACTGCATGAAATATATTAAAAAGCTACGTGGACACTCCAGAGCCACGCGTTTGTGATATAAACTCGTTGACTAAACCCTACTTGGCCATTTCTCCCTCGCCTTCGGGCTCGGTCGCTCTGTGAACCCTCCTGGTCCAAGCTTTGTTGTTACACTGTTGGTAGTAGCTTCCATGCTGCTTCAGTCCTTCGTGCTTGTCAACTGCATTGTGTGGGAGTTATTATACTTTGTTATTGGCAGCCATAAGGTTGTTGAAAACCTAGGGTTTTTCCTTTGCTGCCATAGTTAACCCTGTCACTGCGTGATTGCATCTCTCAACTTGGTTCTGTTAAAACTTCCATTGTGGAAGATACTCTTTACTCCTGCCAGCTCGTTCCTTTCGGTGACAAGGGTGGGGTTTACACTTACGCTGCTCATGGTTACAGGCTATTACGGTGATTGAGCTTATTTCCAACTCCGTGGTAACTTATGTTTGCTCCATCGTGTTTCCAGTTAAAAGAATGAATTTAACCATTTTTTTTTTTTTAAATAAGTTTTTAAGTAATACATTCTTGCACTGCAGGCCCTAGCTCCTCTTAAAAGTGTGGATGGCACAAGTTTCGACGGTTGGCTTTACCCGGTAAGCCTGGTTTTCACCATGGCGTTTCCTCCTTGTTGGTTTGTTAGGACGGTTAGGGTTTGGACTTTAAATGAAGCGACTCTGTGATTACAGCAGCTCTGCTCAATCTTTTAACTGTATGTTTAAGTGAAATCTTATGGGTTTAACCCTGTGTTGTATTAGGATGTTATGGCTTCGGTCAATATTGTAATTTAGTCGTCTTTCTTTAGGTATTTAGGGTTTTGTGCAGAAGAATTATTGTATAAAAAGAAAAGAAAACAAATCCTGTGAACCTGTCTGTAGATGAGGTTACGGCCTCGTGGTTTTATTTTCGTTACTGCACTCTTAAATGGTTCAGGGTTATCACCCAGGGTTTTGAAATTTGACTTACTATAAAAAAAATTTCCTGTATATTGGGCTTGTTTATTGCATGCGTTTTTAATTCTATGCTATGTACAGGAGTAAGTAAATTTAAGTTTTTAAACCACTTATACTGTGAATTTGTGACGCGGTTGTAGGTGAAAACATTGTCTTAACTATTTAGCATTAGTTTTGCTTGTACAAGTTGGGCTGGTAGGGTTTGACCCGAATTATTTTACAGTTGGAAATTTAAGTTCAATTGCTTAAACTATCAATTAAAATACGACTATGTTGGTATTTGTGAGCTAAATAAATGATAGTAATCGTAATGGTTAAACTCGATGATTGAGCTGAATACTGCTTTGTTGTTTCTTTTGTTTTTAAAATTAATAACTAGGTTATTTATCTGCTGATAAATTCTTGTTAGTAAAATGCTGTAGGGGTTACGTACCTAAATTTGTTTGCTATGCAATAATTTCTTAAATTTATATATAGGGTTGGTACCCTTATACAAACCTCCTAGCTATGAAGAATACTTCTCCTGCACTGTTCTTGATCCTGATATCAATTCTGTAAATTATATTGTTATATTCTACTATTGCCTTCATGATTGTTTATTTAATTTGTAAAACACAGAGTGTAAGTATTTTGTACATATTTATTATTTATTTATTCATCAAGTATAAGTACACTAGGTTTATAAGTACAACTATAAATTATTACATAAAGTATTAATATTATACTGTATAAATTATAGATACATTATTAGTAATACAACAAGGATATTACTTCTTACTAAAGATGCGGAAAACACGGTAACTCTTAACAATTTTACTACTGATATTCTGAGATATTAACTTTACTAAACTAATTACTCCTCAGACATATAAAATAAACACATAATACATTCATTCATACTTAGTAAACATAAAAAAAATAGGTGACAGAACCTGCTTAAGCTGTGGACAACAACAGCAATGGGAGGCCGTTCCTCCCTACCAACTCCTAGAGAGTGCTCAGACAACAACTTCTCAGGACCCCCGAGCTTGCTCTGGTCTCCCTAGCTGGAACTAGGTGCAGCAAAGTAAATTCTCTCAGCCCAAAAGCTATAATGGAACCAAGTTACTGCAGCAATCCTCTCAAACAACTTCCTTACTGTATTTCCCTTTTCCTCAATAGATTTCCTGAATAACATTCACCTGCATGAATTCTCTCTGGAAAGTATTCGAGCCCCCCAGCTCTGTTCATTGGGTTCTTTTTAAAAGATTGCCTAGGTCTTTGTTGGGTTAACTGTCATTAATGAGCCACCTGCTCTAATTCCACTTTCTTTGGGAATCATTACCCCAAATATAGGGAAGTTGCCACCTGCAACTTAGGAAGTGTTTGAGGATGCTGCCACTTGTCTTTTGTTTTTCCACCTAGTTCCATCCACCAGTTTGACCAGTAACCTCTTTTTAACAGCTCTCCCATGCTGTTGTCTCCACAATTTATTTATTAATAATGAAATATTCTGAATTACACTCCACTTCTGTTGACTCTGCTGAGTCATCCATCCCTACTTAGCATTAAATTTAACATAATGTCTCAGGAATATAATAAAACAATTACATAATTTTTACAAAATTGGGGTATGTGACAAACCACTTCACACAAACAGATCACATATCAACACAACGATATTTTGACATGGTTTAAACCCTCAAGAGGGAAACACTCCATGGCCCCAGCCAAATAGCTTCTACGGAGCAATTTATTATGCAAAGAAAGAAAGTTACAAATGAGCTTCTCATAATCGATCAACTAAACAATGACCCTCCATGCTATTTAAATAGAGATCATGGACCAATCGGGTGTTAAGTCACAGATCAAGGTTAGGTATGATCTAAGAGAAGTTGAGCCGTCGGATCACAACATATCGTGACCGTTGGATTAAATATTTACAAATGCATACTAATGCACACTAAAGAAACACAATTTTCCTAACACATATATTACACAAGTTGATCTTAACTAACTCCTAAGTGTCTAAATATCCTAACATCCCCCCTTAAGAACAACTTGGGATAGGATTGAAGGATTTACAAAAGTGACACTATTAGGAGAAGGAAGGAGGCATTAGAGCCTATCCCCCCTTAATGACACATTCCTGAACTCCTAACATAGATCGAAGTTTAGAAAACTTCACTTCTATAAGAGACTTGGTGAATATGTCTACAACTTGATCATATGCAGGACAAAAGAGCACTTCAAGAACATGATCATGAACAAGATTTCTGATGAAGTGCATATGTAGCTCAATGTGTTTGCTGCGTTGATGTAGAATTGGATCGTTGGCGAGCTTGATGGCACTTTGATTGTCGTACCAAAGTGGAGTAGGTTGCTGCTGCTTGAATCCGAACTCTGAAAGGATCTGTCGAAGCCATAAATATTCCTAACTGGCATTAACTGTGGCTCGATATTCTACCTCTGTTGAAGAAAGAGCAAGAGCTTGTTGTTTCTTATAAGCCCAAGTGACAGGTCCAGATCCCAGACTGAAAACATAACCTGCTGTAGACTTTCGATTATCAGGATCGCCGACCCAATCTGAATCAGTGAAACCAACCAACAAAGGTTCACCCCCTGTACTGTAATGAATCCCAAATTGAATTGTACCTCAAATATATCAAAGTATTCTTTTAGCTGCTTTCCAGTGACTTTCATGAGGTGTTTTCATATAACGGGCAACACGACCAACAACAAAGGAAAGGTCAGGATGGGAATGAGTCAAGTATAAGAGACTACCAACAAGCTGATGATACAAGGTGGCATCTATTTCAGGTGAAGTACAAATGGCAGAAAGTTTGAATCCAGACTGGAAGGGAGAAGGGGCAGGTGTACAATATTCCATGTGAAAGCGACAAAAAAGGTCACAAGCATACTTAGACTGAGAAAGAAAGATTCATTCTTTGGTTTGCAGAACTTGGAGACCAAGAAAATAATGCAAATTTCCTAAGTCTGACATTTCAAAATTTTGCTTAAGACTGGATTTCACATGGGTTATAAGCTTAGGGTCACTATCAGTAAGAATAAGGTCATCAACATATAGAACAAGTATGATGAGATGGTTTCCTACTTTCTTGGTATAGACATTGGGGTCAGAATGGCATCTAGAAAAACCAGTGTCAAGGAGAAAGCTATCCATTTTGGCGTACCAAGCTCTAGGAGCTTGCTTAAGGCCATATAAGGATTTCTTAAGGTGGCAGACAAGGCTAGAGTTATTCTGAACATATCCAGGAGGTTGTTCCATGTAAATTTTCTCCTGTAAATCACCATGTAAGAAGGCAGAATTGACATCCATTTGATGGACTTCCCAGTTGTGTAAGGCTGCGAGGTAAAGAACAAGGCGGATGGAGTTCATTTTTGCGATAGGAGCAAAGGTTTCATTGTATCAATCCCTTCAACTTGGGAAAAACCTTTGGCAACTAACCTTGCCTTAAGTCTTTCAACACTTCCATCTAATGCATACTTAGTTCTGTAGACCCATTTACATCTGACAAGTTTTCTTCCTTTTGGAAGAGGTACAAGATCCCAAGTATCGTTCGCCATTAAGGAATGATATTCTTCATCCATAGCTGCATCCCAATCTGGATTTCCTGAAGCTTCTGCAAAGGTTTCTAGATCACGATTCTCAGAAACTTGAGCCAAAAGAGAAGAGGCTCGCTGAAACTAAAAACATGTTCGACGTTGATCTCTAGGATCACCAGCAAGATCACCAGCTACTTCACATGTTGAACAGACCCATCGAGGAAGCACTTGTGCTGGTGCAACTAGAGGAACATGAGCAGGTAGAGGTGGATTTTCATCCTCACTGTCATCATCAAAAACTGGAGTTGGAAACCTGTCAAGGAAGTTGGAAGAAGAAGAAGAAGGCACAATCGTTGAATCAGGCTCGTAGGCCAAAGATGGCACAGTCGCCGAGTTAGGCTCGCAGGCCAAGAGATTTTCATCAAATTTAACATCTCTTCTAATGATTACATCATGAGAATGTGGTTGAAGAAGTCTATAACCTTTTACATCTTCAGAGTATCCAACAAATATGCACTTTTCACTTTTAGGCTGCAATGCTTTCCGTTTTTTATCCGGAATGTGAGCCCATGCTTCACTACCAAACACACGGAAGTGACTTACATCTGATTTAATTTTACTCCATGCTTCTTCCGGTGTGATACCTTGTAATGCTTTAGTGGAGGTATGATTAACTATGTAATTTGCACAATTAATGGCTTCAGCCCAAAATTAAAGACTTAGTCCCTTAGATTGGATCATACAATTAGCCATTTCTTTTAAAGTGTGGTTCTTCCGTTCAGCTACACCATTTTGTTGTGGTGTATATGGAACAGTGTGTTGTTTTTGGATTCCTTTTTCAGTGCAGAAAGTACTGAACTTTTTGTTAACATATTCTCCTCCATTTTCAAATATTAACTTAATAATTTGATGACCAGATAGTTTTTAAACAAGGGCCTTGTAGGCCAAGAACATGTTAAATACTTCGCTCTTAATTTTTAGGAAATAAACCCAAGTGCATCTGGTGTAATCATTAATGAAATTTAAGAAATATTTGAAACCAGAAAAGGAAGCAGATGGAAGAGGACCACATAAGTCACTATGCACAAGCTCCAAGGGAACCAAGGTGTGCCAAGAGGCACGTTTGTCAAAACTATCCCGATGATGTTTTCCGAGTACACAACCGGAACAAACACCATCCCTGCAAGATACCATCAGAAGACCTGTCACCATATTGTCTTTACATAGTTGTTGCAATGTGCGATAATTTAAGTGACCAAATTGCTCATGCCAAAGTTTTCTCAAGTTATCACTATGAGCAACAAAAACTGAAGGAAAAGGTGATGACCGAAAGTTGTTAAACTTGTACAACCTGGTAATATCATCAACAATTCTGGTAGCTAGGACTTGTTGAGGATCTTTAAAATCCTTGATTACAACTTGGTGAGGTGTAAATGTCACAGTTTTACCTTCACCAAAATGAGTGATTTGATAGACTGATAACCAATTGCAGGAAATTCTTGGAACACATAGTACATCACTAAAATGACCATTATCTATTGGAATTGTTCCAGCTCCTACAACACTTAGAGATCTATCATCACCAACAAATATTTGTTTGGTGTTACATTCATGCATAGTATAAAAGATGGCTTGATCCTTAGCCATATGATAAGATGCTACAGAATCAATGAGCCATTCATTTGAAGTAGAAGAAGAAGATGCATTATAAGAAAAACCAGAAGCACAAAGTGCATGTCCATGAGAGGTAGGTTCTGAAGGTGAATCTAGGCTGATGTGGTGCTTCTTCATTGCTGCTTCCAAGGCTGGCATCTTCTTAAAACACTTAGATTCATCATGATTATCTTTCCCACAATAGTTGCAATGACGCTCAGTCTTCTTTCCTTTTGGCTTGGATCCTTTGTCATTTTTTAAAGAAGGAGCTGATTGAAAGGGTTTGGGACCCTTGTTTGACTTATTATTGTGAAAATTTTGTTTCTTGGGAGACTTGGACTTTTCTTTCTATTGGGACAATAAGACTTTCCCAGATGTATCTGCATTGTTAATTATTCCAAAATGTATGAGCTTATCTTGCTCTCTAATCAAGGAATCATAAAAGGATTCAAGACTAGGCTCTTGATAGCTAACTGCATTCAAGGATTCTTTCATGGAGTAAAATGTAGATACAAAAACAGAATATGCAGGTCCAAGTTTGGAAAGAATATGATAAATGCATTGTTTGCCTTCCCTCTTAATCTTGCATTCACATAAGAGTTTAAGAGTTTTGTACTTAGATAAATAATCTTGTATGCATGAAAAATCACTTGGATTTAAACAAATCAACTCATTTTCGAGTTGGTGATCTCAAATTTCATTGTGTTTACCAAACACATATTCCAACTTGTCCCAAGCAGCATCAAGTTCATCAATTCCAGATATGTGGAATCGCAAATCAGTAGAGATTGACATCCCAATCAATCCACGAGCTTCGTCACATCTATTTTCCCATTTTATTTTCTTGTTATCATCAGTGGATTCTATTTCTTTCCCTGAGGTAATTCTGAAAAGTCCCCTACTTCGTAGAACATCCTCCATACGAGATTTCCATGAGAAATAGTTGGAAATGGTAAGTAGAATATCACAAGGGGTGGCCATACTGCAAATTAATGGCTATAAAAACAAAAACCAATAGTCTGGATGCGAAGAGCTTGAAAAAATAGGCAGTTTAAAAAACAATGGCACTGAAAACTGACTCCGTATGATCAAGTTATGCTTGATCAAAGAAAATGTTGAAGATGTCCCCAATAATGACGTGGCAGATAGAGAATGACCAGTAAAAAAAAAGAACCCCCATCTTCCCAAGATGAACCTTTGACAATCACTTTACAAGAAAGTTTCTTTAAGTGAATCATTTTTATAAAATACATGATTTCACTTTTACAATGATGTTACTTTAAATAGTGCAGCAATAAAAAGGAGCTTAAGTGACTCACTTTTTATTTTTATTTTTATTATTTAAGTGAGATGCACTTTCAAGACCTATGAAGGAATAAAGCAACTTTGAACCAAGTGAGCTAGATTAAAAGGTATATAAAATATGGGAAGGAGGAAGGGGGCTTTTTTTTTTTCTCTTCTTGCTCGGTTTCCGTGCTTGCATTTTTTTTTCTACAAATCACACCACAAACCGAAACAAAAATTTTCCACTTGTGGAGTTAGATCTCGTTATCTTTCCCAGAAAGTCTATGTTTTCTCTCTGTTTCTGATTTTTCGAGATCGTGCACGTTGCACGGCAAAGAGCATACGCAACCGAGAAAAACCCTTTCCCTTTCTGTTTCTGATTTGCCGAGATCGTTCAAGGTGCACGGCGAAGAGCATATGTAGACAGGGAAAGCAACAATCTGAAACTAAAAAAAAATCTAATGATAAACTGATAAAATATGAGATATTTTTAAAAAATAAAAAAAATGCGTCACTGTAACATTATACCTTCAGATCTGATGAAATACGCGTTTCTGAAGCAACCGGGAACCATTTTCAATCAAACGAAAACTATTTCCCAATGGAAACGATGCTCTGGACACAATGGAACACCTCCCAAAGCCCAAAAATGCAAAGAAATACCAGAACCAGAAACCCTTTCAAGTTTCGGCAACAACAGTTCAAGATCTAGATCATAACCGGAAGTGACTCTTCATAAAAGCTCTAATACCATGTTCGGGTACACAGGGTACTCCCAAAAGACCAATCACCTAGAGCAACCACTTCACACAAACAGATCACAAATCAATACACCAATTTTTTGACGTGGTTTAAACCCTCAAGAGGGAAACACTCCACGGCCCTGACCAAATAGATTCTACGGAGCCATTTATTATGCAAAGAAAGAAAGTTAGAAATGAGCTTCTCATAATCGATCAACTAAACAATGACCCTCCATGCTCTTTAAATAAATATCATAGACCAATCGGGTGTTAATCCATGGATCAAGGTTAGGTATGATCTAAGAGAAGTTGAGTCGTCAGATCACAACATATCGTGACCGTCGGATTCAATATTTACAAATGCACACTAAAGAAACACACTTTTTCTAATGGATATATTACACAAGTTGATCTTAACTAACTCCTAAGTGTCTAAATATCCTAACACCTACCTCCCATATTACCGCTTCTACCTTATCAATTAGCTAACTCTATTCTAAACTAACTAACGTATCTTTGCAAGGAGCGAATTTAAATAAGAGTAATAATTTGAAAATGATCATACAAATCCAACAGATAGCTATTAAGATAAAATATGCACATTCCTAGTAGAAAATTACCAAAGGTAGATTTGATTTTAATTAACACAATTTATTACTCTGTTGACACATAGACATTTGCATAGATAAAGAAATCATTCACCATCATTGAAATAGTTCAACAAAATAAAAAAGATCTCACAGCATGATCATAAACAGGAGAATAAATAGTTCTGATCTGTTAGCCACAACTTTCCACGCAAAATTAGTTCAAGATTTTCCCAATGAAGAAGTCTTTCCTCATTAGTAGAAAAATAGTTCTCTTACACAATGTATCCAGTCTCTAATTCACTAGCAAAAGTGATTTTCTCTATTACCCTTTCCCACTATTTATATTACAAGATAATTTGTCTTGAATGACTGATCATTTTGGCTCCCTCCGTGTCCTTTGGATTTCCCGATTTGTATCTTGTGCCAACCGTTTCCTTTGCGCATAGCCTTTAAGCTTCCACCACGTCATGACTCATCACTTCGGCTTCCTCTACATATTTTGGATTTCCCACTTTGTCCTTTGTGCCTACGCTTCTTCTACTCATAGCTTTTCAACTTCCATGCATCCTGAGGAAACAACAAAACCAATATATAAGCAAAACTCATTATAAAGAAAAATCATAATGAACATAATACAAATTTTAGAAGCTTTATTTGTCAATATGGTTTTCAAAACAAAGATTTAAACTTCCACGATCTTGTTTTCGCCTGATAATGATAACTAACGCAGAGGCGGAAAGTCAGAAAAGGCTTAAAAAATGGCCAAAAAATTATCCTCCCTCACTCCGCAATTCGCAATCCGCAATGCGGGCCTGTGGAGTGCGGGATTACAGGTGCTATTTTCCAACATTCAAAATGCAATCCACAATTGGAACTGTGGAAAAGTGGAACTGCGGGGCACAGAAAGCGAGAAGCGGGAACGCAGAAATGCGGATATGTGGATGCAAAAATGCAGAATGCAATTACAAAGTCGAAAATGCAGTCCGCATTCCACAATCCGCAATCGGAAATGCGAGAACGCTGAGGTGTGCGGCTTCGTAATGCAGAAAAGCGGGATGTGGGATTGCAGGCACGAGGAGTTGCGGGCATTTGGATTGCGGAAATGTGGGAGACCTTTCAAAAAACCGTAAAAAACAATTCGCAATCCACAATCCACAATCGGAACCTTGAAAAAGCGGGATTGCAAAAACAAATTTAGAAAGTCAGAAATACTATCCGCAATCCACAATTGGAAACGCGAGAAGGGGGAAAGTCAGGATTGTGGAATTGTGGGATTGGGGATACAGTTTCAAATGATTGGAGATTCAATACGCAATCCGCAACCTGACATTGGAAATGAGTAAATGTGGAAAAGGCATGATGCGAAAATTAGGAATGCGGAAGTGCGGAAATGCCTTTTCTTTTGTTATTTTTTAAAGAAAAACTAGGTGTCAAGGGTAAGATGAAACAAACCCTAAGTAAGATCAAAGGAGGGCCTCTACAATTTTACAAAATTTTGAGGATCACGTTACAGTTGCAACAATTGGCGACTAGTTGGTGAACACAGATCTCTGAACAAACCCATTTTAGGATCACAATTGCTTGTCTGTTATTAATTCTGATTGTGAAACTGTGCCCTTATCATGTTATCGGGATTTTAAAAGGCTACAGTCTTATGTAGGGAGATGATCTCCCTTGAATAATATCGGTCATTCATTTTGGGAAATAGGGCAACCTGGACTAGATTTCTTGACCACTCTCTTGAGGCCATAATATGGAGTTCATTATTAGACCCATCTTTTGGTTACCTCTAAATATCACTCCATAGGATCATAACAAAATAAAAAAAAATGTATTCGTTTGTTCTTCTTTCCCATACTATCAACATTTATTTAGATGCTTTCTTTTGACGATTTTTATTGTCTGAGTCTTTCATCAATAGCCTCCTTCATCCTTCAACATTTGACGTGGGTTCTTCCATCCATAATGTCCTTTTGTGTGAGTGATGAGTTTTCTTTGTTTGTAATACTAACGAACGGAGAAGAAACTTTTGGAATTGTCATTTGGGAAATCTTCTTGATTGGATGTATTTATTTTCAAAACCATTTCTTTGATGGAGATGAAACTTTTCAGAAATTTTGACTCTTCATTATAAGCCTTTTGGTTGTAATTTTCGTAGCATGGGATCATTTTAATTGCCATACATCCGCAAGACTTGCTTCCATGGGTCAATTATAGTAGGCTACCTGAGATGGTTATTTATGTGTAACTGGGTGGAGCCCCAAGATAGTAATTTAGAATTCATAGATCCTATTTATTTCATAGGGTTTACATTGACACAACATAAAACATGAAGCAGGTTTCTCCTTTTAAAACAAAGCAACAATTAAAATACTAATGACATTGTTTTTTACAAACAAAATTCCTTTTGATATGAAGCCAGTTCTAATCCTTCTATGATTATAAGCATTTCACATGAGCTTATTCAGATGTCTATAATTCTGCACATCAATCTAAAAGTTGAGTTGAGGTTTATTTCAATCAAGCAAAAAATAGTCAAGCAAAACAAGATCAAACCAAAATGATATAAGGCTGAAACTAAATAACCTAAGAAGAGAAGTACAACATGTCTTCCTAGTGTTCCATCACTTACTTCCCAAACCAATTTTGGAAGCTTCAGGATGGGGGTTGTTTCAACAGAAAGAAAACTAATCTCATTTGGTGGGGTAAAGATTAAATTGTCTTGTAAGGTGGAAGAATGACAAGGAGAGCCAAAGTGCTGTCAGGGGTTAGAAGGAATTTCAATACCTCGGATTTTGGAGCATCTTTTAAGATTGTGCACAAAGATAAGGGGCTTGAGGTGTATTTTGATTGTTGTTTTTTTCGTCATGATATCATATTCATTAATTTTGTCGAAACAAGAATCATACAGTTTCAAAATATTCAATAGAAATGAAATTATCGAGGATTAGTTTTCTAAGTGACCGAAAACTTCCCTGTAAATTTGAGCGAGACATCTCCTTGGTCTTCAGTTGGCTAGTGCATATTCTTCTAGAAAATATCTTTCACTGGTGAGCATTGATAATCAAACCTTATTTCAAAATTACCATGTCAGTTAATGAAACATTTCAAACCATATTCATAAATTGAATCTCAGAATGCATTTCAAATGGTAAATTTTTTTAGGTGTCAATCACATTTATGGGGCAGTAAGAGATACCACCGAGATAGAAAGAAGACCATGCTCCCTAATCACCTAAATGATGATAAATTTTTCTCGAGTCTGTCCAATGTAATCTTACCCAATTGTAGTCATAGGAATGCTTCAACTCTAACCGAGTACCCTTTACCAATTAGTAAATTCAAGGCGTTAAAAAAAATTAAATTAAATTCCTTTATCCCGAATATCTTCTTATAAGTTGTTTTTTCTATTAATGAAAAACTATATTCCTTGCTTTTTATTTCTGTTGTTAACTTTTATCTTACATTCAAAATCAAATCGCAAGTGTTTGATGTTTTCAAAATTTTTATAAAAGAACAAGAAAAACAAATAAGAGGGGAACCTGAAATATTCAATTGCATGAAACTCCTCCAATTGATCATGAATATTATCGGTTACGTAACTGTAGAGGTCAAAGTGGGGAGGATTTCTACCAAGATCAGTGGTTAATTTGAGAAGAACTCCTAGGGTTACCTTGTCTACATATTCATCCTATTCAAGACCTATAATCATACAAATAATAGAGATGGATTTTCTGGAAGCTTTAGAGAATGTCATAGTGGCATATGGAGGAGAAGTGGTTGGTATGGCCATTCCAGGCTCTAAATGTTTGGTCAAAAAATAATGATGATCATAAGGACCGAGGCCATTAAAAGCAGTGGCTAAGGCGTTTTCATTGAAAGGATAGTGGGATAAGGAATATGTATGGAAGAAAATCCTTTTGAAGGCACCAGGGGTAACAAAACAAAAATTCTTGGACATGTCTGAAGACAAAATAACTCGTTTCGTGGGGGAGTAGTGTTTGGAGCACTAGGTGACGAACACGGGGAACACTACAGACCTAGGGCATGTCGTCCGAGCGGATTTTGAGTCCAACAAGTTAAACTTGTCTTGGCAGGAGAAATATAGGTCCTTTGCTTCTCTAATGGTATCATTTAGGTTTGAACTAGTGATAATGGTGACAAAAACGTCATCCTGGTGATCATAGAAGTGTTCTTCCCATGAGAAACAGGGATTCAGAAGGGTCACTTTGGATTTGGGTTCCATTTTAGCTCATTAGTTATGAGTATTACAATCAAATTAGGTGGTGAATTTTTGTTAAAATTAGGGATTTTTGGTGAATCTAGGGATTCACTGAACTGACGAAAGATACTAGGATTGTAATGACATAACTGTATAAAAGTGGCAGATTAATACCTGTATGAAACCTGGAGGATGATTCAGACTAACTGGTGCTGACTTGGACCGGTATGGTTCATGTAATGGTTACTTGGAACATTGGTTTCCGGGGAAGCACGCTTCTTTGAGGTAAAAAGAAAATAAAAAAATTAAAATAGGTCAAAAACCCTTTTAGCTGTTGGGTAATGGTGCACTTTACACATAAAAACCTAGAGTGGAGGATAAAACATGAATACAAGATCCATATGACAGGCGGAAAGTAGAAACTGGGTGAATTGGCAAGTGGGATTGACGGGACACCTTTGGCAGATGGCATGAAGGGATTCGTTTATGGAATGATGGTGTGTTAGATAGGCTGAGATGTAAATCACTTTCTTACAATGTTGGGTGGATATCAATTCTAGTTTCCCAAAGTTGTAACCCACCGATGTCGAGCGGTTTAGAAAAAAATCCTTCAAGGAGGCGTAGCCAGTTACCGTGGGGCACATTTCCTCGATGGTTTTGAGTACAAATCACACTCGAGTCCCCTTTTTGGTGGGCGCAACTTATTGACGCACTGTCAATCTGAGCCGTTGATCTTGATTGAGGTGTGGTGAACTTGCATGTGCACTACTCTTGATTACATTTCCTACTTTTTATGAGTGCGCTTGATCTCTGGGCCATTGATCTACATATACATCCAACAATTGCCCCCCTTTTAGTTTAGCTCCCGATAATTGTCCCATGGTATTTTTTTGTTGGTACTTTTAGTATTCTGTCGTTCGTTCCTTATATTTTTCTAGCACTCCAGGGATGAAAACACAACAAAAGTGCTATCTGCAAGAGTCTCATGAATGATTTTTCTCAAAAATAAAATCAAGTACTAACAGGTACTTAAAAATTCTATTCTTAATTTTCTCCATAGAAACAGGGTACTCATGGAAAGCACATAAAATCTTCCTTCATGTAGCAAAAATAGAAGGAGCAATATTCTCAAAAACATGTTTATTCCAACTTTTCCGGATTGCTTAGATCATAAATAAGGGAAGTGTTTTGAATTTAACTTTCCTTTGAAACCAACCCAAGAGACAATCATTAAAAGATAATCCATTCCAATCATAATAAAACCTTAATCTAATTTGTAATTCAGACCATACTTTCCTAAGGAAGCTGCAATGAATAAAAACATGAGAAATATCTTCCACCTCACTCTTACAAAGCATGCATATATTTGGTCCATGGAAACCTTTCTTCATCAAATTTGGCCAAGTCGGTATTTTTTTCTTAAAGCAAAAACACAAGAAACATTTTAACTTCATAGGTATTTTCTAGGACCAGACTTTCGTATGCCACCAATATCGCTCAAGAAGAGTCGGATTGTTTAGGATAACATTATACACCTTCTTGACAGTTAAACATCCATTCGCTACATCAACATCCCAAACCAATAAATATTTCTTATCGGAAGGAGTAATCCCAACAAATTTAAGGTTATCAATATATATATTCCAAATCCTAGCCATATGAATAGGTAGCTCTAATTCCTCCACTGTGAGCCAATGTGGGATAATCAACACGGTGCCATAAAGGTAAGCTTGAGATAGGACCATAATTTTCTTATGATGCATTTCCCTCAAGATACAAGATGGAAGCGAATAATTATCATCAGAACCCCCATAGGGATCGATTTCAATATATACTTCGGATCCCCTTCCAACTCGCCAATTGAGAAATTGAACAATATAATGATAAGTGCTGATAAGACTACATCATATAATAGATGCATTCCGATAAACCAACACAAGCTCCTTGATCCATTGAGTCATTGTAAATTTTTTGAAATATTTTATTCTAATAACCTAACTGCATAGACCACCATCAGATAATGCCATCCAAAGGATTTTAGTCCTCATAGTGAATTTGAATGATTCTAAATTCATCAAACCCCACCCACCCAGCATCTTCGGTCAAGACAAACTCTACCAGTTGGAAAGATGAAATTTATTCAACTGTGGTTTCTCAGACCAAACGAAATGAAACATTCTGCTGTGAAGTACCTTAATAACAGAAACCAGAACTTTCATTAGACCAAACCAATACAAAGGGATAATTTTAATCACTGATTGAGCCACTATGAGTCTTCCACCAATAGTGAACCAACAAAACGCCCAATTATTAATCCTCCTTTCAACTTTCTGTAAAATCATTCTCCAATCTTTGGAACGGTAGTTGTTGGGATTGATATAGTATCCAAGGTACTTTATGCTGAGTCAATGTGTTCGAATTCATAAGCTAATAGATTCTTCAGGTTCTCAATACAAATAGAGTAATGATAGTTGTATATAAACCATGATTTTATAGAACTAATAGCCATTCCAAAATACAGACATAATAAATCCAATAACTCCTTGTAGATCTTCCACTCATTCATTGAAGCATCACCAAAAATCATAACATCGCCAACAAAAAAAAGAGTAATAGATAACTCTCTGGAAATATTGATACCTCTTATTCTGCGAGAATATTTTGCTTCATTTATAATCCTGCTCAGACCCTCAATGATGAGGATGAACATTAATGGTGAAAGGGGACATCCCTTCCGAATACCCCTACTACTGGAGAAAAAATTAGTGGGAGAACCATTTATCAGAATTGCATAGGTAGAAGAATAAATACATGACATGATCCAATTGGTGACCTCAACAGGCAATCCTATTTGAAGCAAGACTAGTCTAAAAAAAGACCAGTCAATTCCCATCATATGATTTAATCAAGTCCAATTTTAAGATGAAGGCTTGTATATCCTTGATTTTGGTAGAGTTCAACTCTCTTGTGCAACCCCGATGTCATCAATATTTTTCCTATTGTATAGAAATATGAACTGATCCATGGAGATGAATTTAGTCAAAAAAGGTTTAATTCTTAATGCAATGATTTTCATAATCACTTTGTACAAGATATTGCACAATGATATTGGGGGAAAATCATTAAAATCATTTGGCTTGTCCTTGTTTGGAATCAATGTGAGATAAGTAGCATTAATATTTGATGGAATGTATGATTTTGTTCAAGATTCCTCTGCCGCTTGAATTATGTCATGCCCCATTAATTCAAAGAAGTGGAGAAAGAAATCCATAGTCCAGTTGTTAAGGCTTGGAATTTTATCTTTAACAAATTCCTTTAATACATTCTTGATTTCATCCAGGGAAACTTCATTTCCGATCAGATCACCCTCATCATTAGTGAAGAATTTAGGATACAATTGATGATGTTCAATTGAGCCTCTAGATTCCTAACCGGTTCCTGCTTATAGAAATTTTGGAAGTGTGTAATAGCAACATGCTTAATAGAAGGAAGATCGGTCCAAATTTTACCATCTACATCCTTGATTTTCCAGATAGAATTGATAATTCTCCCTTGGTTTGCAAATCTTTGAAATTTTTTAGTGTTGTGATCACCTCTAGCAATCCGTATCACTCGACTTTTGAGATGCCATGTATTTTCCAATTGATTCATAATTTTTACTTTTTTCTTTTTAAATTGCATCATGCCTCTTTGCCGTTCTAAGAAAAATAATCCTCCTTAACCGAAAATTTCATCTTCTTAATCTGATCCTCAATCAAGCACATGTCCTCTGTAGTAATATTTTTCTTATTTTTATCCCAAGTAATAACCTTAGCTCGAAGGGTGTTCAATTTTTTCAACAGAAGATGCAAAGGGGAATGATTTTATAAGTGTGACAATTCATTCCGGGTCCTACTGAATAACTCACAAAATTCAGAATCCTCCAGCTAGGTACTATTAAAATTAAAGGGATAGTAATTCCTGCTAACATCAAATTCCAACTATAAGAACATAGTTTATGATATGAAATGCCCGTTGGTTCACACCAGGATTGAAATATACCAATCACATCAACAAGTTCTTCATTCATCATAAAAAGATCAAGCCGTTTGGCCACTTTTGATCCAACCACCCAACCTGTTATCAGCTAAAATGGCACTTCTCCGTCCGTGACTACATTGCCTTGTCAATCACACAAAAGGACATTATGGATGGAAGAGCCTTTTTTATCATAGATGATTTGGCCTTAGACTTTGCAATTTTATCCTAAACAAACTATTATTTGTGATTAATTTTGAGACATAAACGCGACTCTACCTTTAGCCATCTCGCAAGTCACTCGCGACAGTCTATATAGTAAACCTGCGGGTATCATCCTAGAGGTTGCATTCGCGAGTTGCTGGACATAATACTCGCGAGTTGTTCACCGGTTGTTAAGAGTGACAGTCGCGGGTATCTCTAAATCATGATAAAAAGTATTTAAAGATCATTAGGGATTAGTTAAGGGCAGTTATTCTAACCACCCTAACCTCCTCGACCAATTTCCTTTTCGAGTCTATCCTCCCAGCCTTGCTATAAATACAAGGGGAGGGCCTTGAGAAGGAAGGACCAATTTTATGCTAGTGTTATGCTGGAGAAAATTCTACTGAAGGAAAAGGAGCAGAAACCCAGGGCTAGGTTTCAATGGTGCCAGTTGCAGGGCAAGTTTTGGTTGATTACCTTTAATGCTTTAATACAAGAAATTCATTTCCCATATATAATTTTTTATGTTAATGAATGTATGTTTTGAATATTTCTTGTTTATTATACATGGGTTTCATATAAAACAATTCATTCTTATTTGAGTCATAGGCTTTGAGAAAGGTATGTGTTATTGCAGGTGATCTCTTTGGAGCAGTGAAGCAAGAGTTTGAAGTTTGGAATCTTGGATCACTCACCAGTTTTTAAGGTATCTAATTCCAATTTCATATCTTAGTTCTTAACATTTAAAAGAATGTTTGCTTGTTGTATCTTTATGATTTCCTATCTTTGTAACTAGTTAAGATGTACGTTGACGATCTCTGTAATTCCGAGTCATAGTTTTTTACCGCACAACAGAATTGGCGACTCCACTGGGGAGTTACTGTTGTTGCTCTGGGAGTCTTTTTGGTTGATTTTCTTGAGTATTTTTATTTCTGTTAATATTTGATAAATTTTATAGGATTCTTGTACCTTTCTTGGTCACTCAGACTTGATCATTTTAGAGTTTGATTTCATTTTTTCTTTTCTATCAAGGCATACTCGCGACTATGCCATACTTACAGTTGCGAATGTTTCCCTACACCCGCGAGTTGTCTACTTGCAGACCCGTGGGTACCCGTGTTACACCAAAATTCCATCACCCTTGTGCAAGTGTCGCAAGTGTTGCAAGTGTTGTCATCATGACCTAGTGTCGTCACCATGACCATTGCAAGTGTCATCATTATGACCAAGTATCATCATCATGACCGTTGTGATAGTGTTGTCATCTTGACCATTGTGTAAACTCTTTGCTCTAACCGCTAAACTCATTCTGGGCTAAAACACATCCAATTGAGAGATTTCCCTACCTAGTTGACCTCTTTTAGTAGGTTGTCGCAATTTTTCTTCCTGCAGGGTGAGACAAACCCCATCCATCGCAGTTCTTGGTCAGCTAGAGTGAGACACTATCGCACTTTGTCCTTCTACAGGGTGCGAGAGAACCCTTGGTCGCTCTGTGTCCTCTACCAGGGTGTGGCGAAGTTGGTTAAAGCCTATTTTGGGGAGTCTCGAGGTATCTCTAGAAGTTTTTTGAAGTGGAGGCCTATCCCTAGGCTCTAGGTGAGGTGGCATTTCGGTTCCTAACCTAATGGGAGGATCCCTTAACCATCTCCCCCTAATCCTCAACCTACCCTATCTCTTTAGCCATATATAAACACCCACTCTCTCCATGGGAAGGGAGGAAGGTCTATGGTATCCTTATGCTGGTAGAATCCATATTGGTGATTGGGAAGCTTGTACCACCTTGGAGGCTTGGCTTGGACATGTTGGATGGAGGATGCGACTTTGAGGATTTGGTTGTAGCTTCATCCTTTCTATGTATTCCCACCTTTTAATACAGTTAATATAATCTCTTTCCATGAATATTGTCTCATTGATGATGTTTAGAAATTTCTTCCTCAATTGTTATTTTAGATCAGTTATTGTTTAGATATATTGTACTGCTTGTATCATTTCCATATTGTCTTGACAGGTCTTGCAGCTAGAGATCTGACGACCTCAAGACTTGGAGCAACAACAATGAGAAGGATTAGCAATATGAAAGGTACGATATCTAAGTACTCGATCTGTAATTGATATAGGGAAGTAGATTCATATTCTGTCATATTTTTTCTAGTCTTACATTAAGCTAGGGAGATCAGGCCTTGAGTCCGCTCTTGGTAGATTGTCCATGAAACAAATATGGCAACCATATTGGGGAATAGAACAGTAGAATTGATTTCATGTATGTTTGATTTCATCTCTTTTGTCTGAGCCATTTCTATCCTTTTTAAACCTTCCTCCCATCATATATCTACCATTAAAGTGTTTCTTATGTGTCCTTCATTCTCCTTGGGGTCATCATTAAGCCTCCTATCCTCTTACCTTGAGGGATCTCACACTTTTATTGCTCAAAATTCGATTGTCGCACCTGGGTTGAGTCTTCCCTGCGCCACTTTCTAGCCATCTCACTTTTCCTAAATCCAAACTACGACAATGTCGCACCTTTTCTGTGTACAACCTGCGACAGACCCCCTTTGTCGCTCTGTCTAGTGAAGTAGGGTGCGACGACCTCCCCAACTAAGTTTTGAAAGTGATTTCCTTCAGTTTTTTGGGTTTTTGTCTAATTGATTATGTTATGTGTGTTGCATAATCTAGTTACAGAACCCCTAGACACAGTTTATTGCCTTTTTCCTCCATTGTTGGGTCTTTTTGAGATTTGGATCCATGTTTGGCCCCTTGAGTAAAAACTATTGTTTTGCTTGCTTTTTTAAGCGAAATGGGTATCCTACAGTTGTTTTGACCCATATTAGGGTTTTGAGATAATTTTTGGTTCGATGTGATTGGCTTGTTTTAAAGACATGAAAAGTGTGGGATATCCATGTCTTTTTTAGCCTCTCTTTCTTGGGTTGTGCATCTTATTTCCTTTACATCCTATCTAATGATTGTTTGGAAAGATTGATTCTTTGTCTCCACTTTAGTTCAAAGAGAAGCTTGATTTTGTCACTCGTTTGCTATATTCATGAAATTGGAAAACATAAGTATTCTTCTTACTTTAATTTGATCATTTGAAATTCTTGGTCTCACACTCATAAGAAGAAGAAAGGCTTGTTTCAGATTTGTGTGCATTGAGTTAGATGAGATTGTTAAGCTCTTTTCTTTGTCTTGGGTTTGATTCGAAACATTTATGGAATTTTTATTTCTATAGATTAGATGTGTCTTTTTCAAGTGTAAAAAGAGAGGAAATAGATTAGAATTATTGCATTTGGTATATTTTGAGCCTTTCTTGAGTGCCTTTGAGTTATTTGGGTGCTTGTTGTTTTTTTTTGGGAATTTCAGAATGATTAGAGTGCTGTAAATATTCTCTCACTTTCTGTATATAGATATGAAAAGCGTTTAGCTATCAAATTCCATTTTTGGTACATGCATTTGAAAATTGAAAGTGCTTCATTATTTTGTCCTATATATTGTTAAGATTAGTTGCATCTTTCATTTTCTTTGCGCTTTTTAGCTGATTATTGCAGAAAGTTAGAGTTATTGGACTCTAGGAAGGAATTCTTCTTTTCGCTACTACTTTAAGTACTTTTTGGTTTGAAAGAAAGAAAAATCTCTCCTTACCTTAAGTAGTTTTCATTGAAAAGGAAAGAAAAATTTGCATTATCATGTAGTTGAGGATTGCATTATGTTTACATTTATGTACTCACCTCATGCATCCACCTAACTGTACAAGATAAAATTAACGCTAGCTTAGGTTAAAATCATTTAGTAACTATGTGTAAGTTAGAGACATGTTCCGGTGTCTTTAATCGTAACAGCTGTCGTTATTTGCTAGCACTGTATTCCAGGGGTATTGTAGTCTTCCACGTACCAACCGGTATATCGAAGCTCTTTCACGTACCAACCAGATATATCAAAAAAATTTCACGTACCCACCAAGTACTTCACATACTTGGCGTATATCGAAAGGTGTTTCACGTACTTGGCATATATAGAAATGTGTTTCACGTACTCGGTAGTATATAGGAAGGTCTCGTGCCGTTCGGTTGTGCCTTAGACAACATCACTATAGATTTGAGCTCCCACGTACCTTGCGTATATCAGGAGACACCATTAGGATTCCTGAGACCAACTGAGTTAACCTTTTGGCCGTCTTGGCAGAGCAATACACCGAGAACAACACTCGAGGAGATTACTACGCACGAACTGTCCAGGTAATCGGGTATTCAGGAAAGGGTACGGTCCCAATCCTCCTTATCGCATTTTACTATTGGACCCTGCAGTATATAGAAATTTGTGAAGCCTTGATAATCTTGTGAGGTTCCTGACTTTTCATCCACTCCTATTCACATAGTTTGCTTGTTGCTTTTAGACTTGAGTAGTGTTTGATTTGTGTGGTACTTTAGAGACTCTTAGGAAGTTTATATATGGAAGATTCTTCTGGGACTACCAACCAGGAAACCCCTTTCCAGGGTATGCCATTTATTATTCCCCCTTGTGGAACTATTGGTCCTCCCTTTATGGTTATGTTGAGTCTTCTTGGATTGACGATAGGATTACCAGTATGGTTATTCTCCAATCTAGTTACACCAAGTGAACAAATCGTGTCGAACCTAGGTCTTTCACCACATGAGAATCAATCTCATGTTGATCCTTCTCCTTCTTCGTCAAATGTTGAATCGGCTTCCATCTCTTCCTCTTCTCCTACTGAAAACTATGATGTTAGTAAGAAGGCGGGTGAGAAGAAGAAGAAAGGGAAGACTAAGAAGAAGAATACTAAGCAGAAGGTCACAACCCCAGCCTCCGATCATCATGTTGGGGGCACCAATACACCTGTTTCGAATTTGCGTAAACCGAAATTCCCTTGCAAACTTTGTAAAGGGTCCCATTTTCTTAAGAGATGCCCTGGTATCTTCAAGGTCTTAGAAATATCGTCACATTCTGAACTGCCCATGCCATCAGTCTCTGAACATCATACTGATGATATCCCATCAAATAGTGACATTGTAATTAAGGGTGGGAAGGGTAAAGCTGCAGACCCTTGTTGGTTATGCAAGGGCATGCCCTGTACTTACCTTTTTCCTTGTATGGATGAAGCTTCACAATTGTTGGAAGACATGGACATATCCCATAAACACCTTCCAACTGAAAATTGTAGGTTGTCCCTTGATCCTGCACTAGTTGATAGGATGGTCAATCCGACCCCATCCTAGGTTGACCCGACTCTTTCATCAAAGAGTGAAAATGAAGCGGTCGATTCGACAACATCCTTGATTGACCCCATTCCTCCCTTGAGGGATGATATCCAAGTGGTTAATCAAGTCTCATTCTCGATTGACCCCACTCCTCCTTTGAAGAGTGAAATGCAAACGATTAATCAAGCATCACCCTCAGTTGATCCCATTCCTCCTTTGAAGAGTGAAACGCAAGCAGTAGACCTAATTTTATCCTCGGTCCACCCAACTCTTTCATTGGAAAAAGCCTAGATTGAAGTAGTCACCATCAAAAAATCTTCGTCGTATCCTGCTTTTCCAACTGAAAGTGAATTATAAACTACTGATATCTTTCAGGTCAGTTCAGATAGTCCTAGGAAAGGGGAAGTCTCGTCCACAGGACCTCCTCCAAGTACTGAGGTTATTTCATTTGATTGGAATATTCTAGTAGAACCTCATATCCCCTCAGCTGTTCCTTTCCAGATATCTGTAGGTGTTTCCGATAAGGAAATATTTCACACTATAGTTGACGAGGGAGCTTCTGTTAGTATTTTATCCTCAACTTCTTGGCAAGCTATAGGGTCTCCTGACCTTGTGCCGGTTATCGGCCAGATTTTGGCTTTTAATAGAAGGCCTACCGGACCTTTAGGGATTCTTCCACAGTTACCTGTCACCTTGGGAGGTAAAAGAGTTTATGTTGATGTCATGGTTGTCCAAGGACCTTTATATTTCAATCTGCTCCTTGGACGTGATTATGTCTATTCTATGAAAGCCGTAGTGTCCACACTCTTTCGAGTGATGTATTTTCCCTATGATGGGAGGATTATGACCATTGATCAACTTTCCTATGTGACACCCACTCATCGCATGACTCCTAGTCATCAGACTTCCCTAAATGTTCCACATGTTCTAGTGGTTTCTTCCCCCTCGTGATGGGGGGTAGGTCTCCAGCCTCTGGGCATCATGCTGGAGTTGTTCCCCTAGCTTCTTATGTTGGGGGGAACCCTAAAAAACTATGGACATCATGTTGGGTAGGGTCGATCTTCAAGTAGAATTTCCATTCTGGTTTCAAGCTTGTTTAAAAGTGAAACCATTCCGGGTGAGTATATTTTTATTCCCTTTCAAGCTTGTTAAAAAATGAAATGGCCCTTTTCACGAGCATGGTTCTATTCTTGTGTCAAGATCATTAAAAAATGAAACAGTACCCGCGAGCATGGTTCTATTCCTGTTTCAAGCTTGTTAAAAAATGAAACAGTATCTTGTGAGCATGGTTCCCTTTCTATGTCAAGCTCGTTAAAAAATGAAATAGGTTCCCATGAGCATAGTTCCCTTTCTATGACAAGCTTGCTAAAAAATGAAATAGGTTCCTATGAGCATGGTTCTTTTTCTGTGTCAAGCTCATTAAAAAATGAAAAAGGTTCCTACGAGCAGAGTTCTTTTCTTGTGTCAAGTTCGTTAAAAAATGAAACAGATCCTTTCCCTTTGAGTCGAGTCTTCTTGTAGACTTAGTACCTGAACCTTCTTTTCATCCGCTTATTCCATAGGCGAATGAAATGAAGCTTGGGGGCATGTCTTCAACCTCTAGACGTTATGTTGAATTCAACTAGATCGCCTCTCCACCTCATGTTGGAGTTAAGTCACTTACCTCTATAAATCATACTAGAAGTAAGCCGTCAGTTTCTTGTGCTAGGGGCAAACTTTCCAACCTCTTTCCATCATGTTGGGAAGAAACCTGCCAATAGGATTTATCCCAAGCATAATTCATTTTCTGTTACAAGCTCGTTAAAAAATGAAGAAGACATCATGAGCATTCTTCCAACCTATCTTCGAGCTCGTTAAAAACAGTAAGATGGTATTTGAGCTTACTTTTCACTTTTTTTGTGCTCTTGTTAAAACATGAAAAGTGGTTTGAGCTTACTTTTCACTTTTTCATGCTCTAGTTGAAACATGAAAAGTGGTTTGAGCTTAGTTTTTCCTTTTTCGTGCTCTGGTTCAAACATGAAAAATATTCCGAGTGCTTTTGATACCATTATTGTGCTTGTTAAAAATTTGAGTAAAAAGGTGTGTCTACTGAGTATAGGTTTATCACTTTATCCTACCTCGCTAGACTATTTCCGGAAAAGGAACTTTGCCAAGTTTACTTTTTCCTTTGTTGTACTCAATCGGTTATCAACCATGACAAAGTTGTTCATGGAGTCCTTTTTAAGCTCTTTTCAGACTCCCTGAATAGGAAAAGATCGCCAAGCGAACTTGATGCGTTCACGCTTGCTAAAGTATTTGAACGGTCGTCTCCTCGGTGATAGTTTAACCCTTTTTCGGACCAGGGGGAACTGTTTACGAAAAAGGAATACTCCAGCCAATCATGAATAGAAGAGTCCTCTCCCCCGTTGTTTTACCCTTTTTCAGGCGAAGAGGATAACGTTATGAAAAAGGACCGTTGGAGTCTTCTTTAGTTCTTTTCAGACTCTCTAACATGAAATGATGACCGAGTTTACCTTCTATGGACTCGTTAAAATTCAACATTGAAGGGCTCGCTATGGGACGCACCCCTCCTTTCCCAGGTTCAGAAAATATTTGGGATTGGACTCATCTATGAGATGAGCTATACCGAGCATTTGGTTACCCTCATAGTCATCAAGCTCGTCAAAAACACATGAGGCACTCATCAGTCATGATGGGGAAAAAGGAAAGTTTTTGTATTACACCTTAACCAGTGGCAGTACATAGTCACTCTTAAACATGGCACTCGTTTGCATTTGCATTCAGTACTCGGGTAATCTGTTTGTCTTCAAGTCCTGTCGATTCCATTAGTCTCATCACTCCTTTGGGACGTCCAAAGAATTCTTCCATCATCAGTTGCATTGGGGGTTGGGGTCACTCTCGTTGTGTCAATACTACCAAGTCATGCCATGCCCCATGTTCAAGGGACATTTGTTATTCATCATCTGCAGTCAGTATACCTTCGATCATGTCGGTCTACCTTGATTCAGTCTTCCACATTACTTTACTGTCCAATTCACTCCAAACATCTCTATTCATGTTTCGTGTCAATTATGGGGGATTCATCATGGCCCTCCTTCGACGGGTTCATCCTTGTCGACTTCAACACATCATCCAAGGATTGAATCTAGAAACCAATCAAGTACCTTGGGCCTGCATGCCTCAATGGCAGGTTACCTCGCTTTTGACATGAGTTCACATCATTGACTCTTGATCAAAAGATCTCGTCAAGCGTTCGAATTCATTTATTCATGCTTGGTGATATGTACTATGATACCTTGGGAATCATTGACATCAATAGTGATTTCCCTCGCGCTTGTTAACGGTATACATTAATGACTGGTAATCAAGTGGTTTCTACCATGTTTGACTCCAAAACATTGTAATCACATGGATAGATTCGTATCATTGCGGGTTTGTCTTGAAGACCCTGGGGAAGTCATGTTTTACCCACGTTGCGATGGAGATTGTTTGAGTTATATCACACAGATCCACTTTGTATTGGTCGTGGCTGTGTTATCATGATCTCATAATGGATCTACGATTGTGTCTAGTAGCCATTATTTTGTTTAGTCAGTTTTTACTATCATGGATCTACAGTGTATTGGTCGGCAACCATGTTTTGTGTTGTATGAGACTTGTGGATCTCAGGAAATTTCTGCAGCAACTCCTTCCAACCAGCAAGTCCTTGCCATTTTTCTTACTACAAAGCATTTCACCTGTCTCATTCCATCAGCTTCATGCTCTGGGGGGCATTCTGTTACACCAAAATGTTGTCAACCTTGTGCAAGTGTCGCAAGTGTTGCAAGTGTCATCATCATGAACTAGTGTCGTCACCATGATCGTTGCAAGTGTCGTCATTATGACCAAGTGTCATCATCATGATTGTTGTGATAGTGTTTTCATCTTGATCATTATGTAAACTCTTTGCTTTGACCCCTAAACTCATTCTCGACTAAAACACATCCAACTGAGAGATTTCCCTTCCTAGTTGACCTCTTTGAGTAGGCTATCGCACTTTGTCTTCCTACAAGGTGAGACAGACCTCCTTCGTCGCAGTTCTTGGTCAGCTAGAGTGAGACACTGTCACACTTTGTCCTTCTACAGGGTGTGACAGCCCCCTTTGTCGCTATGTGTCCTCTACCAGGGTGCGACGAAGTTGGTTAAATCCTATTTTGGGGAGTTTCAAGGTCTCTCTAGAAGTTTTTTGAGGTGGAGGCCTATCCCTAGGCTCTAGGTCAGGTGGCATTTCGGTTCCTAACCTAATGGGAGGATCCCTTAACCATCTCTCCCTAATCCTCAACCTACCCTATCTCTTTAGCCCTATATAAACACCCACTCTCTCCATGGGAATGAAGGAAGGTCTATGGTATCCTTATGCTAGTAGAATCCATATTGGTGATTGGGAAGTTTGTACCACCTTGGAGGCTTGGCTTGGACATGTTGGATGGAGGATGCGACGTTGAGGCTTTGGTTGTAGCTTCATCCTTTCTATGTATTCCCACCTTTTAATACAGTTAATATAATCTCTTTCCATGAATATTGTCTCATTGATGATGTTTAGAAATTTCTTTCTCAACTGTTATTTTAGATCAGTTATTGTTTAGATATATTGTACTGCTTGTATCGTTTCCATATTGTCTTGACAGGTCTTGCAGCTAGAGATCTGATAACCGCGAGACTTGGAGCAACAACAAGGAGAAGGATCATCGATCTGAAAGGTACAATATCTATGTACTCGATCTGTAATTGATCTAGGGAAGTAGATTCATATTCTGTCCTATTTTTTCTAGTCTTCCATTAAGCTAGTGAGATCAGGCCTTGAGTCCGCTCTTGATAGATTGTCCGTCAAACAACCCGCGAGATGTGTTTACATACAATCACGGTTTTCTCCTGATGTTTTTACTTTAGGGTTAGGGTTTCAGTTTTTTTGGTTTATCCTTGGTGGTTGAAAGTTTTCTCTGCTAGTCTTTTGATTTTTTATACTTGTTTGAGAGTTTGTACTGAGATTTTAGAACTTTTGGAGATTTATTTTTTAGTTTTCTTTGGTTTGCTTGTTTGACTCACGTAGGTTCTTTCAAGTCCACCTTTGTTTGGTTGACACTTTAATCTTTTCATTTTGATTACTGATTTCTGGAAAGTTTGATATCTTCTTTGATCATATGTTTTTTTTTCAGTTAGGTCAGTTTTATTTTGTGTCTCTTTGCCAAAACCTAGTTACTTCTTTCTTGTCAAAAGAACTTAGTGGGTTTGTTATCTTCGGAAATCTTAAGAGGGTTAATTTTCAGAGTTTGATAGGTCTGCGTGTATTCATATTTACTTGCATCATTTATTGTCTTTGTCTTATCATATTTATTTTCCATTTATTTTTATTAAAGAGGAAATTTTAACAAGCAAGTACTTTGTTAAGTAAAGACATTTTATTTTTTAATTTTGGTTGTATATACTATTTCTTCAACAACAAAAAAAAACATTTGTTAGCTTTTAGGTTTACTTTCCAAGTCTTTTTTTTTTTTTTAAAGATAGATGAAAATTAAATTGTAAAAAGAAAGTTGTATGTTATATACTTTATTTATTTTTGTTTCAAGTTGTAACCACCTTCGCACACAAATCACTCCTTTTGAGTAAGTAAATCCCTTAAAGAATATTTTGAATTAAAAAACATTAGTAACTTTTGTTTTTAGGGTACACAAACTAACTAGCTTAGGCTAGGATCTTGGATTAGATCACTTTAAACTATCCAAGGCCATTTTAAATTCAAAATTGTAGTAAGACTATCTTTAGGTAAATCCACCCTTGTAAAAGGTGTGCCAGGAAGCTCCACTAAAACCAGAGTTAAGCACGAGGTCGTGTGAGGTTGAATAGTTGGGGATACCCCCCCTCTTTTCAATTGAGCATCTACCAGAGCTGATATGCATACGGGGATCCATTAGTACCTTGTGTGCTCTTGGATTTCGGGCTTAGTTACCCTACCCATGCATTTAATTAGTTCGACCTGCGACTGTACCCACAGACTCTTTTTGCATCGATGGTAGCCTTAGTATCTTGACCACTAGGATTCTTCATAGGTGACATTGGAAGGCTATTTCCATTGTACCTTGGACAGACATGGGAGGAAATTCCTTGCAGTTATTTGGGAGGGAGGTTGGTGATTCAAATGCTTGCAGTCGAAGAATCTATATTGTGGACCCCGGGTAATTTTCCTCCATTACTCTACTGGTTTGTTCTGGGCCCTAATCATCCAAGCCTTTCCTTTGAGAGATTATCTGTCTACTTGGTCTGGAGTACTTTAGGAATTTTTGTAGTGGTGTGCTATGTGATTATTTTTGTTTTTCTAGCGCCCCCCTAGGTTTAACACTTATAATATTTTTGTTTCAAGTGTGGAGGACCAACCCCTTTGCGGGTCAAGAAGGTTGGAAAACCTTCCTCCACTCACAGTGGAGCCTCCACCGCCACCTCGGTGACGCGGGACTGATTCTTGTGGTTATTTTTAACTCACTAGTACAAATGAAACCCCTATATATAGAACCCAAAATCATCACACAAAATGCACCAGTCCCACAAATCTTTGAGATTGAAGATTTTCCAACTGAAGATTTCGCAAGACACTTCAATCCTCCATTAACTAGACCAAACAATCCTTTGTTAGAACAAGTTGTTTCTATAGGTGAACCTGAATTAAGTATATATAGATTCACACCTAGACCTAATATGGATAACTTAGGATATGTGTCGGGAGTTCCACAGACTCCCACATCAGTTATTAGGATTGGAGGTTTGTCTCCCCCACATGTTACTACCTCGGTACCAAGCTCGTTGCAGATGTCTTCTTCTCCAAGTACTTCTTTCAGCTTCAATGATTGACCATCAGGAACACCTAATACTCAGTTCACACTGACTACTACTACTTTTGGAGCCACCATTAGCTCATCTAATATTCCTTTTTCAGGAATACCTATGGTTCCATTTACGTCCTCTCCTTTTATTCAATAGTTTCAGGTCAATCCCATATTAGCTCCTTTTAATCAAGGTTTTCCTTGGCATGGAGGGCATATTGCTCCTTCAACACCATTTGTGGGCTAAACGCCTACCCCTTCCATTGTACCAACGCAGACTTTCAATCCCTTTACATGATTTAATGTATATTCAAAAAATGTGCAAGCCTCAAATGTGCTTGTATGGAGTGCTCCTTTTTCACTTTTTGGTGGAGGAGGTAGCAATACTTATACTCTGTTTGGAAGTACTTACACTCAGCTGCAATGCAATTGGAGTCAAGGAAATAATCCCCTATCTTATGGCTGGACCAATTTTCAAAATACGTTTTCACCACAACCGATGGAAGGGGGAAACCCCAATCGACCTTATGGGAGTTATGGATTTGGTAGTTCTCCTTACCAGATTCCACAAAATCAAATGCCATCGGCTAGGCCTCGTTTACCTTTCTTGGTGACTTTAAACTTTCTAGATCGTTCAAAATTGATGAATGACCCAGCGCAACATAATCTTGCTTGGCCTCTTATCCCAACCAAAATCCCTTCATACATTCCAAACTTTGAAGGAAAAACTGGTGAATACCTAGGGGACCATGTCACAACATTTCATTTGTGGTACTCCTGGAACTCACTAAATGATGAATCGATTCATTTGAGTCTCTTTTAAAGGACCTTGACTAGTGTTGCAGCCAAATGGTATATCAAGTTATCGGCTGCAACTTATAACATTTTTTGTGATTTGGTGACAGTCTTCTTGAACCATTTCCAAATTCTCATTCGTTATGATGCCAATACGGATCTTCTATCTACTTTTAGATAGAACAAGGACACTCATTTATCTTATCATATTCATGAGTGGAGAAGACGGAAACGCCTCATTAAGGCTGAGATTCCCCTGGAATTCATATTGGAGTGGTTCTTGAAATCACTGTTACCTTACGTCTCTAAAGATGTGTCAACTTCTGGGGTTACTTCTGAGGAAGAAGCCATTCTAAGGACCCAACAGATCGACTTGGTTTATGCACAGTCTGGGCTCCTTTGTGAAATCATACCTGATGCACCTAGGTCAAACATTGATCTTGGAAATCCAAAACCTGGACTACATGTTGATGGAATTGCGGGTTCAGCTGACACATCCGCGTTAGAAGCTTTGCAGAAACAATTTCATGCAGTTTCTATAAAGTATTATGATGCGGAAGAAAATACTATTGCATACTCCCTGACACAAAATGAAACTGTATAGAATGTGCAATCAAATAAAAAGGGTCCTCGACAAACCAACAATAATAAAAAGGGTCCTCGACAACCCAAAAATAATAAAAAGGGATAGAAAGGGAATGGAAACCAACAAAATACCAAAAATACTGAAAATGTCGAGGAGGGAAAGAGAGAAAAGAAGAAGGTGAAGTTTCCTTGCAAAATTTGTAAGGACGATCACCTCACTCATCAATGTCTTCTCATAGATGAAGCCCATAAATTTTTAAGTGAAAAGAAACCCCTCGTCATGAAGGATCCTTTTCCCAAAGGACAAGGTTCAATTTATGGCAACTCTAATACTGGGGGCACTCCTCGTACCACACAGGCTGATCAATCTTATATTAATATGATTAAGTCCCATGCTTTGTTGCAAACAAGAGCCCAAAATTATATCCAGGATATGCAGAAGGAATATAAAGAGATCATTGAGTCATTTGTTCCTCTTCATATAGAGAGACCTAAATATCCTATGCCGAAGATACCGAAAGGTGTCTACAAATGGGAAACAAACAACCCTAACGCAAGGGTTGCTCCAACCTACTCAGTTGTAGAGGACCTAGCCCAAACACTGCTTGCTATGTCTGGTCTAGAAGTTTTGCAAAGTTTCCCATCGCAGCAGAATGCACTTTTAGTGGAAATAGGCAGTATGGATTCTTCAAGTATGCTAGCTAGATTTGATATGTCAAATGTCAAACCTTGGTTTCCCTACCACGTCGCCTTCGAAATCGAAGTATTCCATGGTGTTAAAACCATTGGACGAACAATAGTGGATGAAGGCGCATCAATATGCATAATATCTATATATTGTTGGCAATCCCTAGGATCTTCGGAGTTAGCCCCTTCAACTACATTACTTACTGCTTTTGATGTGAGGTATTTCAGTCCCCATGGAATCTTACACCCAATTGAGATCCATCTTGTAGGTAAGGTAGTGTCGGTAGAAGTGGAAGTTGTAGATGTTTCTCTTGACTACAATTTGTTGTTGGAAAGAAGTTGGACGTATGCAATGGAAGACATTCCTTCATCCGTTTTTCGGGTGCTTATGTTCCCCCATGATGGCAATATTATCACCATTGATCAATTAGCTTATGCCAAGAAAAACAATACAAATCCTTCAAATTCTAATATCCTTTTGATTGATCAATCCCGTCCGCCCAGTGAAAGTTTAGGGTTAGGTATGTACTCATCCTTGATGGGCACATTTGATTTACTTGCTCCTATGAATTATATTGTTTCCACGAGTAATGTTAATGTGTTATCCAAGGAGATCTTCACTATATCTCAAACCAATGATTCTTGGATCCTTCCTACTCCGGATGAACCAATCATGCCCCTATCTGTCGTAGAAGTGACTTATCAAGCATCACAAAATGCTGCGATAGATCATATCTAGATGCCTTTGGTCTTTATGGAGTCAGATATCGATTATGCACCTGCATGGGCAATTGAATCCACACATTCATTCGATTGTTTAGAAACTGTTTTCCCATTGGATGAGGCTATTATGGAATCCATGGTAGGTCTGAATCATCCTTGGGAACATATGCATCATCGATCCTATTTCTTTCCATATCTGAACAAGGTCAATAATGGATTTTTCAATGAGACCTGGTGGAAATGATGCCTCGTCCATTAACCCTTTAACAGAATAGGAAATTTTCGCTGAAGGTAATATGGTGAATATTTCAACAACTATTCCAATCAATATTTCCATTAAACCTAATGTCCTGGAAAATATTTTCATTGGTGCGAATTGTTCTCCACAATAGATCAGTTTGTATACCAACTTATTTAAATAATTCTGTGATGTTTTCGCATGGAGATTTGAGGAGATGCCAGGAATCGACCCATCCATTGTTGAACACGTTATTACAACATACCCTAATGTGAAACAAGTTCAGTGGAAGCTTCGTCCAATCAATCCTAAGAAGGTTGCGACCATTAAGGTTGAGGTTGAAAATCTCCTCAATGACGGCTTCATTTATCCTATCGACATGACGGAATGGGTGTCCAATCCAATTTCGTTTGATAAAAAGAAAGGTACCATACACGTATGCACAGATTTTAGGGATCTTAACAAATCCTGTCCAAAATACAACTATCCCACACAGTTTATTGACCAAATTATTGATGCGTGTGCAGGCCATGAAATGTTTTCTTTCATGGATGGTTTTTCAAGATATAATCTGATTCAAATCAAACCTGAATACCAGCATAAAACGACTTTTATATGTCCCTGAGGTACTTTTTCCTGTAGGAAAATGCCATTCGGATTGAAGAAAGCTGGGGCTACTTTCCAGCTAGCCATGAACTTCACTCTCCATGATATCAAACATGTAGTTGAACCTTATTTGGATGATCTACCTGCACGATCTCGAAAGAGAAGAGATCATAATGCACACTTACGGCTCGTGTTTGAACAATGCATATACTACAATATTCGGTTAAATCCTAACAAATGTGTATTTTACGTTGATTCTGGACGTTTACTTGGTTTCATTTTTCCTAATCATGGGATTATGGTCGATCCTTTGAAAGTTGAGGCTATTGTAAAATTGCCTCCTCCTCGTACTATCTGACAACTTCACAGTCTACAAGGTATGCCAAAATTTCTTAGACGTTTTATTATCAACTATTCTAAGATCACTAAAGGGTTCATGCGATTGCTTAAACAGGATACCCATTTTTTCCGGGATGAGGATGCACAAAACGCGTTTGATGCTTTGAAAAAGCACTCTTGTCAGCCCCCTTATTGAGCCCACCGGATTATACTCAAGATTTTATTCTTTATCTGGGCGCATCTATCACTACCATTGGCATAGTCTTGGTTCAGGAAGATGACAAACTCCAAGAGCATGTCATTTATTATCTTTCTAGCGCACTTGTAACTCCTGAACTCAAGTATTCTCATGTTGAGAAGTTGGCATTAGCTGCTGTGTATGCCATTCAGAGGCTACGTCACTATATCCTATTACGAACTACCACAGTCATCGCGGAAGTCAATACTTTTCAATATGTATTAACCCGATGAATTATTGAGGGAAAATTTAACAAATGGATTGTCATCTTGCAAGAATTTGATCTTACCTTCCAATCTGCTAAGTCAAAAAAGTCTTTGGTGTTCGCGGAACTTATTGCTGAATTTCCTAGTGATGTACCATGCCATGAAGAAGATCTGTCATTCCTTGAACATATCTTCCTCATTAGAACATCTAATCCATGGTATGGATACATTTTAATATATCTCCAGAATTTGAAGTGTCCACCAACTTTATCTAGGGAAGAACGAAGAAAGCTCAGGCATCATTCCAAGAACTACCTCATTATTTCTGATACATTATACAGATGGGGGGTAGATTCGATATTACGTCATTGTTTGACCTTGGATGAAGCCGAGTCAGTATTGAATGATGCTCACAGTGGAGCCTGTGGGGGTCATCTTTCCGGGTTGGAAACAACTCAGAAGATACTACGTGCTGGGTATTTTTGTCCCACTATATTTAAATATTGCATGGAAGCAGTGAAAAACTGTCATCCGTGTAATTTTTTCACAAAGAAAATGCGAGCACATCCAACTCCTATTCACCCTGTTATCACAGAGGGTCCCTTCACCAAATGGGGGATTGATTATATGACTTGTAATCCATTTTCTGCTGGAGGACATCAACATATCCTCATTGCAGTCCACTACCTTACGAAGTGGGCCGAGGCAATGCCTACTGTGCAAGCAGATGGAGAAACTACAACATATTTTGTCTTCAATCAGATCATTGTCAGGTTCAACATACCTAGGGAGATCGTAATTGATCATGGACGGCATTTCCAGAACTACATGATGACTGAATTGAACACCATTCTAGGTTTTTGACAAGATCATTCATCTCTGTATTATCTGCAAGTGAATGGACAAGTTGAAGCAGTCAATAAAACTTTGAAAAATATTCTTCAATGGACTGTTAATGCCAGTCGGTCAAATTGGCACATCATGTTGTGTCCGGCTCTTTAGGAATATCGTTCCAATATCAAGACTGCTACTGGTTTTTCACTATTACAACTCATTCACAGAGTGGAGGCAGTTACACCGATTGAATGCGAGATCCCATCTTTGAAGTTGGCTATTCAATTATTACCCGAAACTTCTGCTTTGGAAGAACGATTGCTTCACTTAGAACTTTTGGATGAACTGCATCATGATGCACTTACTGCAAATGAAGCTCACAAGAACCGAGTTAAACATCAATATGATAAGTCTGTCAAACCTAGGTTTTTCTCTGAAGGAGACCTTGTTTTGGTTTATGATTAAGACAAGGATCCCTTAGGGGAAGCCAAGTTCAAATCTATGTGGCTCGGGCCCTATATCGTTTCTAAAGTTTTAAGAAAAGGTTCATACGATTTGATGTATTATGATGGTTTTAAGTTGTTTGAGCCTAGAAATGGGCTCTACTTGAAGAAGTATTACGCCTAGGACTATATGATTTTGCTTGTACTATAGCTGTACATTTTAGTAGAGTTAGTTATTTTAGTTTTACTTATGTGTCTTCTAGATTGTGTTTCAGATGACAACAGAGTGTTTTCTAGGATTCGCTGATGCCGCAAGTCGTCACACTCGTAGTTTGGATTCAGCTTCCTGCGTAATCTATTCCCCCACACGCCAACTTGTTTCTTCGGGAGGTGCCTATTTGGGCCTTATGACAAACAATATAGCTGAGTACAGTGCAGTCATTGAACTTCTTTGGGATTCTATTCACCATGGTATTTTGTGTTTAGAGGTAAGACTTCATTCGCAGTTAGTTGTGCTTCAGTTAGCAAGTGAGTATCGTGTTAGAGATCTTACTTCACTACGTCAGTTTTTGGGAGTTAGATTACTTGAGTGACATTTTAATTATATTTCATATCAACACATATCAAGGAATCAAAATACATTAGCTTATGCATATGCAAATTACATACTTGATTGTCATTTGTACCATACATAATAACATTAACCATTCACACACATAAAGACAAACATGTACATAAACCAGTACTTTATATATATATATATATATATATATATATAAGGTTAAAAAAATAATATGATTTTGAGTCACTCTCTGTTGCAATATCATAATATACAAAAATGGGCATAAAAATCCTCAAAAATAATATGTCACTCTCTCTATGGAGAGGGAGGAGCCTCATCTAGCTATGTTACATCCTCTCTATAACAAATGACTAGCCTGGCTACTTTCCTAAGTAACCGGATCCAGGATGGGGGCACTCCTACTACATGTTCCTGCATCTCGAGCGGCATTTGCTCTACCTTGTATGTTGGGATATCGTGAGTCAACTGACTCATCTTCCCCTCATTGCTCCTTAGCATGGTATCTGCGCCACCTAGCTCAATCGGTCGTGTGTATACTCTAGGATTCCCAACAGGTCTCGTTGGCACCACATATGCACAAGTTATATATTGCTAGTACTCATCGTCATTATAAAAATTATATATAAAAATCATGAAAATTGAATAATGTTTAAAAAAAAACACATTGTGGTACCTATCTCTCCCCAGGATGCCCTTGGATGTAGCGTGAGCTTGGGATCACCTCGAAAATCCATGCACGCATAAGGAAAATTCTCTAGTGTCGGTACTTGGCGTCTCCACCACCCCAGATAATCCTTGTCGGAATATGACAAACTAGTTTCACCACCACCCTGACGTAGGAAGATGTCACCCCACCGAGTCATTAGTGGATCGTGGGGGTCCAAAGATGGTAGGGCCATCCCTGGACTAAGAGTGGGGACTCTCTTGATGAAAAAGGTGCATAATATGCTACCGTACCCAAAATTATTTTTCTTCCCCGTCTTGCATTCTGTAAGCTGGTGTTTCATGTTCCCCCAATCCTGTTTATTGTACTCAAGATCACTTTTAATGGGAAACTTGCAATTTTCCTAATTGGAACTTGGATCCCACTTTTTTCGGTGCTAGCTACACAGTAAGTGTTGATGTAATCCTGAATGGATAGAGCACCAACTCCTCTAAATTTCCTTTGAGGTTCACCACCTCACCTCATCGATATAGTATAGTTACGAAGTATATGTCATAAATGGTGATATCCAACATCTCTCCTTGGAGATTAAACATGCCATGATCGGCATCCCAATATCCCATGAGCATTTGGAGGATGTGCGTTTGTGCACGCATGTTTGTAGTATGGAAATTTTTTAACATCCCACCCTCCTTAACGCATTTAAAGTAAGAGGATCCCCCATTGCATTCTTGTCCATGGCTTCATGTTCCCTCTCTCTCCAAGTTAAAACCATCCTGCATCACCCATTTCCACTCCATGCATTAGTTTGAGGTTTTTCCTTTTGAACTACGCTACCCACGGGTTCACCTTTTCAACAAATGCGGATACCTGTGAGTCTCCCTATAGTAAACCCATGCACTTTTCACATACCCACGACTTTTACTCAGCCAGACTCGCGGGTATGAAGACATAGTTTTAAAACTTCCTTAAAAACCTCAAAACATCATTAAAAACTTAAAGTAATGGATCAAATTGACAGAGCAGGTAGAGATAACTTACCTGCAAGTGACAGAGTTCAATTTCGCTCCATGGATTGACCGCACTCGATGTTTGAAGTAAGAGGGTTTTTCTCCTTTTCTCCAATGGTAAAATGGTTTTGTGAGTTATGTTTCTAATTTGGCACTATTTATACAAATTATTTTCATATTTTTACCCCCTTTATATAGTTTCAAATTCTTTTTTAATTTTATTTAATCCTAATGACCTTTTTTGAGTTGTTTTGATTAGGTAAATCTTTAAAAGGTGCTTTTCTCACTATCAGTTACCAAAGGTGTTTCATACAAAGGTTTGTTTTCTTTTGACATGTCAGTTTAGCTCAACACATCAAATCTATTTTGTCATCTTATGTCATTTTGAAACTCCTTTGCTCACTTTGGACTACAATTTTATGTTATCCATTGTCGTTGATTCTATCTAAAGTCTGTCTGTCATTTGATATATCAGGGAACTTATACTTTGTACATTTACCTAATATTAAGTTCCCTGTCTTGATGAATTGTTTTCACGTTCTTGTTATACTTTTTAAAAATTAACAAGATTACCGAGCATACTTGTCTTGTTCAGACTCATTAAATGAATTGAATAGATATCCACTTAGGTATAAGTTTACCCCTTTTCCGGATCTTTGTGAATTAACTACAAAAAGGTATACTCTGGTATTTTTGGCTAGAAGAGTCCTCTCTCGTATACGTTTACACTTTTTTGGATGAAGAGGCGAACTTTACCAAAAAAATACACTATGGAGTTTTTGTTTAAGTTTTTTAGACTCCTTAAAAATGAAAACACCAGTGAGCACGAAAAAATCCAGGTTCGATATTAAAATCCCTGGATCAATATCTTATTGAGTATTAATCTATATTTTTTTCAAACTTGTTAAAACATGAAGAAAGTCATGAGTTTCCCTCCTATGGACTCGTTAAATTACACATAGTTGGACCAATATCAAGCATTATTTTTCTTCCTCTTCGAGCTTGTTTTCAAAAATGAAGTTGGATTATTGAGTTTACTTTCTTGGACTCATTAAAATTTTAAAAGAGAGACAATATCAAGATTTCTTTTCAACCTTTTAATGCTCGTTAAAATAAGAAAATACATTTAAAAAAAAGAGAGAGAGATGGGATTTATCTGTTATTCATTCATTCATTGACAGTAAGTCTTAACCGTCCTTGAACATAACACTTTCATAAGTTACTGGGTTTTAGTTTTGGCTTTAGGATTTAACTTGATTCCAGATTTGTGTCCTCCACCGATTGGTTACTCTTCCAATCATATGGAGATTTTGTTATGTCTCCTACATAGCGAGCTTATATCATGTTTCTTGTGTTATTCCACAACTACCTAATTTACTTTGGTTCTCAATGTTCAAAGATTACCCCTGTGTTGGCCTTTCTGCAGTTCATATTGACTCCTCATGTCGGCCATCCCCTATATCAGTTTTGTTTCAACTCAATCTTTCAATGTTCCTCGTGTGAGATGATGAAGGATACATTAATGCCTTCCTTTTCATGGGTCCTTTCCTATCGACTTCATCACATTTTGCTCTAGGAAGAAGACTTAGAGTTTCCCATTTAGTGCCTTGAGATTTGCAGTCATCAGTGGCAGATTCTTTCGCTATTGAGTTACAGGAATACATTAATGTCCCTTACTCGATAGATTCTTCAAGTGTTAGACTCCAAGACCTATTATTCACACTTGTAAGAATGTACTCAGTACCTTGGACCCCATTTTCATTATTGGTGGGTGTCCTCACGTTTGTTAACGATTTTCATCATTGACTGGTAATCAAACAAAATCATCCATGTTTGAATTCAACTCCTTTTATTCGCATGGTTTAGGGTTTGTACTATCGATGGTTGGTTTGAAGACCTTGGGTTTATGATACAGTTAATTTCTTATCACCCAAGTTGCACAAGACCGAGCTCTATTTGTGTTGGCTCATCATGAGACATAGATCCAATTTGTTGATATGGATATGATCTCCTTTTGACATGGATCCATGTTTGTATTTCAGTGGCCATGATATATACATCATTTCAGTTATGTATTGGAGACCATGTTCTCACATTATGAACATCTCATGATATCAAGATTGTAATTGCTTGCTGACCTTGTTTCTGTTTCACGTACTGTTTGCGACCTTACTCCTATGGTTCCTATGCTCCTCCACTTCCTTGTTTTTCATGTATTTCGTCCATTATCTTTCCCTCTGACCTCATACATTAGGGGGCATTTGTTATCAGCTAAAATGACACTTCTACGTCCGTGAATACATTGCCTTGTCGGTCACACAAAAGGAAATTATGGATCGAAGAGGATTTTTTATCATAGATGCTTTGGCCTTAGACTTTGCAATGTTCTCCTAAACAAACTATTTTTTGTGATCAATTCTGAGACATAATTGCGACTCTACCTTCAGCCATCGCGCGAGTCACTCGCGGCAGTATATATAGTAAACTCACTGGTATCATCCTAGAGTTTTCATTCGCGAGTTACTGGACATAATACTCATGAGTTGTTCACTAATTGTTAAGAGTGATAGTCACGGGTATCTCTAAATCATGATAAAAAATATTTAAAGATGATTAGGGATTAGTTAAGGGAAGTTATTCTAACTACCCTAACCTCCCCAACCAATTTCCATTTCGAGTCTATCCTACCAGGCTTGCTATAAATACAAGGGGAGGGCCTTGAGAAGGAAGGACCAATTTGATGCTAGTTTTATGATAGAGAAAATTCTACTAAAGGAGGAGGAGCAGGAACCCAGGGCTAGGTTTCAACGATGCCAGTTGCAGGGCATGTTTGGTTGATTACCTTTAATGCTTTAATGCTGAAATTTCCTTTCCCATATATACTTTTTTTATGTTAATGAATGTACATTTTGAATCTTTATTGTTTATTATACATGAGTTTTATATAAAACATTTCATTCATATTTGAGTCATAGGATTTGAGAAAGGTATGTGTTATTGCAGGTGATCTCTTTGGAGCAATCAAGCAGGATTTTGAAGTTTGGAAGCTTGGATCAATTGCCATTTTTTAAGGTATCTAATTCCAATGTCATATATTAGTTCTTTACATTTAAAAGAATGTTTGTTTGTTGTATCTTTATTCTTTCCTATCTCTGTAACTAGTTAATATGTACGTTGATGATCTTTGTAATTCCCAGTCATAGGTTTTTACCGCACAACACAACCATTGTTCCAAGTAGGAACTAAAGTTGCTGGAAGAATATCAAGCATACCCAAATCATCAAAAATTTCCTTGAAGAAAGGGGCTAAAGGATCAATGATACAGTTTGAACCCCAAACCTCTTCCGTCGATAAGGTGATATTGAGATCACCACCCATAATTAAGTTTGAATCCTGTAGAGTATCAGAAGTAAAATCCCGATTCCAAAAATACTGCCTATTCTTATAAGGGCCATATACATTCAATATACTAAAATTAAGATCCACACCTTTGAAACACCCTTCAAGTTTTATGCTTGCACAAGTAATATAAGTAGATAAATCAACATTTTTAGGATTCCATGCAGCAAGTAAACCTCCAGAATGACCATTTGCATCAACCCCACAACATTTCCATTCAAGGAAAAGTTTAAGAAAAAAACACATGCACTATTTTCGGAGTGCATTGTCTCTTGTAGTAAAATGACATCAGGCCTAGTAGAATCCAGTAGTATCCTCAAAGAAATCTTTTTTGGATATCTACCAATCCCACAAATATTAAATGACATTAAAATCATTGAGAAACATCACCATGGCCATCACTCGCTCTAAGAGGCTCAAAAAGAGAATCGGAATTTAAAAAAAGAAGAAGAAGTAATAATGGATAGCTCAGGGTTAATCCACTTATCATCAACATCTGCTATATTGTGAACTGACTTCTTAGATTTACCTTGTTTCTTCCATAGTGGTCACATTTACAAATATAATGGAGCCAAATGAGACCCCATTTGCTATATCACTAAAAACCCCCCAAAAAATGGGAATATGAACCTGATCAGAAATAGATGGAATAAGATCAGGGGAACCATGAAGACTATGCTCAGCCCCATAAACCTGAATAGATCCTACATTAAATGTATGAGGGGGGGAATACGGCTATCAGATATTGGTACAAAAGTAACAAGGTTATGCAGGGATTCATCCAAAATAGGATATGGGGAAATCCTTATCCCCAAATGCTCAAAATTTCCAACCCAATCCACAAATAGCTCCGACGAACTAGTAGAGATTGGAATATTGGGGTCAATAGTCCCAACATGCCTTTTCGATGCAGAAATAATACCAACCCTAGTAGGAGAAAAGGGACGATTTGAAACCGACGGAATATTAGGGTGATTAATACCCAGAGAATTCACATCCCCCATACACAAAGCACCTAAAATTTGTTCAGAAAATAAAGATTTTAATAACATGGGTAAAAAGGTACTGAACTTACCCATGAAATCCTTAGTGGACTCGATATCCAGGGGGATGGGAAAGGAAAGAGATTGTTCCATTTTGTCCGAAGCAGAGTCATCATCTGAGGTCGCGCTCCCACCAAAACTGTTCACCTTACAATCCTGAAGAATGTGACCCCTCTTATGACAATTGAAACATCTAAATGGAATTTACCAATAGTCAATTTGTTGAATGAAGACCCTGTGTTCCCATTTAACTTCAGTTTCTTCCGGAAACACATAATAAGAGTTGATCTTGACTAAAAACCTAGGAAATTTTTTGTATGAGGCTAAAAGAGTAATTTCCTCAATCAAAATAAAATGACCAATGGAGTTTTCAATATCCATGAAGGCATGGAAAATCCAACAAAACAATGGTAATCCAGGTAAAAAAACCTAGAGATGCCTCCTTATGAGTTTCTCACTCCACGGATCAAAAGCTGAAAGCCAACAATTCAAAACAAGAGAACCACTTCCAATCACCTAGAATCTAGAAAGAATAAGTTACAAAGACTCTTCCATGAGAAAATGGAATTAAACCCAACCATTAAATAACATCATAAACCTCGGTACGTAGTTGATAATAGGTTTCCAACATCTGGTAATCCAATCCAATATCTCAGTCCTGTTAAGTCTTAAATATTCAAATTTTTCAATAAGTGCATGAGTGGATAGATTCTGCACCATGTCCATAGTGGCATCTTTACCCAGGGTACATAGATCCCTTCCCTTTCGATCCTTCATGGCTTTGAACTTCCTTCTTAGTTTATCCTTTGAACCAGAAAGAGCATAATATCACCTCCCCTCATTCGCAAAACCAGGATCTTTCTGAATAGAGTCACAACCATAAGTCGAACCTCTAGGATCCGCCACTAGAGAAAAGAGTTTCCGTTGAGTGAAATGAGAGGGTTTTAGTGGTGAGTAAAAAACCACGATGAAATTAGGGTTTACATGAACACAGTAAGAAAAAAATGGGGAAGTACCATCATGTGTCGTCACTAATCCTTGATCAAGGGACTAATGTGTGTAATCCATAAATAAAGAACACATCATTTTGAAACAGACTGATTCGTCATCGATCAATCACAGATCAAATAAGGGGGACACATGAAATACACTAAAAAACCAAAACAAACAAAACGACACATAGGTACAAAAAAAAATGGAAAACCTAAACCCGAGATAACTAAAAATACTTACTGCAGAGTAAATTTTTACTTCCCATGTTTTTTACTTGGCTGGTACTAAGCCATCCTTGGTGGATGGCGGACTCCAAGTCTGTAGTAAATATTTTCATAATCCAAATATAGGTTTTCAACGATCATAAACCCTAGCATCTAGGTTTACAACGATAAAAAACCCTAGCAAATCCATCTCCCACACTGATTTTTATTATCACGTCGTAAGGCCGTAGCTAAAGCATCATCGAAAATCGATGATTAATAAAGAATCCAATATACTACAAGGTAAAGTTGAAAACAAGATTAAAAATGGTGCTAAAAAAACTATAATGATATAAAGTTAATTGGAAATGCTTCAAAACCATAAATCATTAACAAAAGAAAATCGCTTGATAGAATCATATTATTTAAGGAATGTGATGATGGATGACAATCATTTGTAAATGGTAAATCCTAGTGGTTTCCCATGCAAACATCGAATCACCATATAAATATCAACATCTGATTTAATAATTGGAATTGATTTAATTAACAAGATATCGAATTTCTTGCACTCGAGCATGTGGTGCAAGAGGAAAGCAAGATGACATTTACCTATCCGTTTGGGTTTAAAATAAAATAAAAGCGAGGTTTATTTCTTAGGGGGAGGTCTTTAAGTTCATCTGATAATACATGTAAGGTGTAAGTTAGGTGTATACTTGTTGATTTGTATATCAACGATCCCACTTTTACTTATGTGTTTCAAGGTGAGATGAACTATTCCATATGTTTTTTAAGTATATGAACACGTAGTGAAATGGGAAAACAAGAAGACTCTTCTCCTTTCCATTTAGGTTTAAATTTCATTGATGTTTGTTCAACAAGATAGTAGGTTGGTGGGTATTTTTAAGCCCATTTAGGAACCCATGCAAGGTGAAACAAATGAGGATACACCTTGATTTATATGGGGTTGGTAAGGTACCAACAATCTCACTCTTGTTTAATTTCTTTAGGATGGGCCAAAGTGTTTCCAAACATTTTTTTTCCTGCACACAAGCATGTGGTGCAACAAAACAAGAGGTCCTTTCCCTTGTCCATCCAAATTCAAATATCACTAGGGTTTGTTCCATGAGAAATTCAGTTGGGGAGGGGGAGGAAGGGTAGGGTGGGGTCTATTTCTTTAAGCGCATCTGAGAGCACATGTGAGGTGCACGTAATACCCCTCAATTTATATGGGCCCAATTGTGCAACTCGAAAGACCAGATTTGGATGTCTTTGATCATAACTTAAGATGCTGTAGGCGCCATAGCGTATGACTCCCCCTAATGAGATAAAAGATTTGGTGTTGAGGATAGGGGAGACTACCATTCATAAAGACTTGATGAGTCTCTCTGCTCAGTCCGAGGTTAGCTCGTTTTTTATAGAGGGGTAACCAAGGTACAATCATTGTCACCATAAATCTTAGAATATATTGTACTGACATTGATGAGAGTTAAGGTCACTACCGAGATAATGATCTCATTGCTAAGGAAAAATTTAAGAACCCTCCATAAATTTTTGTATATAATAATTGGGCGAATCCTCTTGGTAGGTAGGAAATTTGAAGGTTAATTGATCAATAATAAAATATGTATATTATATTTTTTGGCAAATGTTTCATTAAATTAAAAAATCTTTGTAAAATCTTTACGAATCTTTCACTACATTCTAAAATATTTGTAAAATTATGAAGAATATTTTATTGAATTTTAAAATATTGTGAACATTAAATACAATCAATAAGTTTTAAAATTGGAACTATCATATATAGAAACCATTCTTATAATATATGTATAATAAAAAGATATAATACATATAAATCGATTTAATAAATATATTTTAAAAAAATATTAATATTTTTTAATTGAAACATAAATATTTATATGATTTCAATTCCTTCAAATCACATGGAATTCTATGTAAAATATTATAAATCCATTATATTAATATTAATAGATATATTTAAAAAAATTAAATATTAAAATATTTTCTATTACAAATTATCTAAAATCTTATTATAATATTTCAATGAACCAAATCTTATTTATCAATTATTTAGTGTCATCAAATCCATTCATTGAAGAAGTTTCTACTCCTAAAAAAATATTGATTTTAGAGGGAGAAAATATATTACCACGAATTTTCTTTATATTTTGGATGGGAAAAAGAGTTTACATATTTAAAAAAATATTTAATTTTAGGGAGAACTATTTTAAAATATTTTAAAACATTTATATATAAAAATTCTCCCCTTTATAATTTAAAACCCTATTTTATCCCATGGGCAAAGTTTTACCCCTAAAAGTTTCCTTGCTCATTTCCGAGTACCAAGAACATATTGTAATTGACTGTATTGATGAAAACTAAGACGATACAAGTTGGTGTGTGAGGCTCATGAATTCCCTTTTTTGAAGTGTAATTTGGTAACTCACTCTAGGTAGTGATCTTCAACTAATGGTGCAAGGTGAATTAGGTTCAAAAGGGGACGATGGATTGAACCGATTGTATACTGGGCCTTAGATGGTATGTCAAACTGGGATGAGTAAGAGCTCATGTAGTAGAGTGATAGTGATAATGATGAAGGTGATGATGGATGGAAAGGAAGTAATACAATGTGACTACACTTATCAAAGGTAACCAGGGATGTTGTTGCCAAAAGAATAATTATAATGAAATTGTTCCCTCATTTTTAGTGTGATAGGGAACATCATTTTACAAATGAATACAAGAATAAGGGGGATTATTATAAATGAGAAGATGGGTGCTCGATGAGTAAATACCATGTAGAGCATTCTAACAGGGATGGTTAGGTTCCAATGGTGCTAAAATCAGTGGCTAGAGCCCCATTGTGGTTTTTCGTAGGGGTTGATGAGATGAATGAAAATGGTTTACTGATCATGGTGGGGATGAGAAGCCATTTGTGAATCATAACCATAAAGTGTCGGTGGATCCAAAAGGGTGGCCAGTAAAATGTTTTAATAAATTTATGTTGATTTCTTGGTGAGATAGTGAACGAATTCACTAATCTTAGGGTGAAGCGACATGGGTGACCTGATATAAAGGGTTGTAATGGAGTGCACACCCATGATAGTAGAATTCTATGGATTGAAAAAGGCATGGTGCAAAGGAGAGTATGATGCGAATTTCCACGATATGAGCACCTTAAGGATATCAACGGGATAACTTGATATATGCAATGTATATGAGGGTGATATGAATCCTATATGCAGGGTTGGAGAATATATACATAATAAGGAAGCCATGGGATAATGAGTGGGAAATTGAATCTTTTAGACCAAAATCCTATACACATGAAACAAATACCACTACGTAATAATGTACATGATAGTTCGATAGAGAAAACAATATTATAATTGGATAACCATACATGGGAAAATGGTCTAAAAGTGGAGTTTAGATGAAGATCCATGAGGAACTAAACAAATCATACTCTAACAAAAATATCATGATCTTGATCGCAATGGTGCTAACGGTGTGTTGAACAGAGCTATGCCATATCCTGAATGAGCCAACTGATGTTCAAGTAAATTAGCTATAAATAGGGGTGGAGCCCACATTTCAACAATCATTTTTATTATTCGATTTGGAATTCCTAAAACCTATATTTATTGATTCTAGGAGATTAGCATGACTATTATTACGATATGTGAGTTTCAGTAAGCCACCATCACATTCCCATCATTTTCAACATTTTAGTTTTTAGCTTAGTCTCCTTGAATGGTTGTACAGAAGCGCACAAGGGTTTTCCATGTGGCCACATGGGTATAGAGGAATTTAATGCACTAAATAGTGTGACAATTCCCTTAATAGTCGCACATCGCATGTGAGGTGGGATCACTATAACAAAACCTTGTCATTAACATTCATTTTAGCTTCCTTTTTTGCTTCCAGTTACTTTTTTAGTGATTTTTTGGTAGTTTTTATGAAAAGTCGATGCTATTTTATAGAATGGTGCTAAAGTCAATATTATTTCCTTTGTCGACTTTAGATCCAAGTTTAACTCCAGATTTAGTGCCATATTTAGAGTCAGATTTAGCACTAGATGTAGAGCCATATTTAGCGCTAGGTTTAGCTTAGCACTAGGTTTAGTGCCAAATTTAGTGCAAGGCTTAGTGCCAAGTTTCCTAAGACACTAATAAAAGAAAGGGAAAATTTTTTAAAACTAAATATAAGTAATATCAAAGGTTAAAAATAAGCCACTTGTCTCAATCCTCATGAGTCAAAGCGAATTTCAATTATTTTAATCAAAACCCCTAATTTCCCCTCACTAAGGTCTATCAAAACCTACTCTTTCATTTTTTTATCATGTCCTCTCTTTCTCTCTTCTCTTTAGCACCCTTCTCCTTTATTCCTTAATATTTCATCTCTTAGGGTTTCATCCTCATGGAGGAATCTCCATAAGGAAGATAATGGATTCTCCTTACCTTTTCCTCCTTCCTTCTTCTTTTACTTTTATTTTCCTTTATTGATTTACTAATGTTTATAGTTGTTTTGTTGTTTCATTTTTAAGATTTCATGTGTGAAGGATAATGTTTCATTAATGAACCTCTATAAAGAAGGTACTAACTTCTCCCTTCTCTTCTCCTCCCTATTTTACTTTCATTTTACTTTATTTATTTTCTAATATTTGTTGTTATTTTTTTGTTGCAGGTTTAGGGTTTCATGCATGGAGGTTAGAGTTTCATGGTGAAGCAACCTCCATAAGGAAGGTAATGGCTTCTCTCTTCCCTTCTCGTTTTCATCTCTTTTCCTTTTCTTTTTCTTTATTGATTTTCTCATGTTTATTGTTGTTTTGTTGTTGCAGGTTTAATGGAGAAAGAAGAAGAAAATTACAGTTTGGGTGTCTTCTTTAATGAATATATCTAGTTCATGGGTATGGATTAAGGAATACCATTACATCAGTGCAAGGAGATCCAAGTTCAAATCCTAGCACCCATCTATTTCTTATTACTTTTCCATTTGTATCCAATTGTTTGCATGCATGGGTTAGGTTAATTTCAATTCCAATAAACACTTTTAAAGGTATATTTTTGTGGGAATGTAGATCAAGTAGATTTTTTTCCTTTTGTCTAGTGATTTGGGTTAAAATACTAGCATTCCATTTCTATTTTCATTTTTTACCATTTTCCATTTTTTTTCGTAAGTTCTAATTTACACTAGGTTAGTTTAGTTTCAATTTAGATTTTCACTTTTAATTGTATTTTTTTGTGATGTATCTCAAGTAGATCTCTTGCCTCTTGAAAATTGATCCAAGTTCAAATCTTAGCATTTCTTAACCATTTTTTTTTCAATTTTTACCATTTTCCATTTATGTTTCGTAAATTTAATTTACAGATAGTTGGTGCTAATTTAGGAACTATTCCTGGCACTAATTATGGCACTAAATATGGCGCTAATTCTGGCACTAAAATCGACAAAAATTATGGCACTAAACATGGCGTTAAACCTGGTTCTAAATCTATCACTAAACCTAGCACTAATTTCGACGCTTTAAAAATTTATAAGTTCGTGCCAGGTTTAGCACTAGTTTTTCCTACTCAATTAAAAAAAAATACTCTAAAAGAGGATGGTAAATTAGGTACTAGTTATATGTTTTGTTGTAGTGTGAAGGACAATGATCCCATGACTACATCTTCTGCGATTATATTAATCATGCATGACATTGATGCTACTGGTGTGAAGATAGACCTTTCTCTCACCACCTTAAGCAAGTTTCTCTAGCCCTCATTCACACTATCTTGGATCACTTCAAACTAGTCATAACTTGAAAGACCTCACTTTTGACACTCTGACGGAGAAGATTGCAGAAAGAGAGAAAGCATTTAGAAAGAATAAAGTTCATCCCTTTAGAGATATTTTGTAGGATTGAATCAATCAATTGATCACTTTAAAGGAGAAAGCATCAGAAGAGGACGAGGAAGAAAGAATTTCAGATACAGGGGGGTAGATACAATCACAACAAGAGACCTAATCTTCACTATCGTTGTTGTGAATATAATGGACATGATTCCAAATTTTTTTGGGCTCCATGGGAAATGATTAAAGAGAAGCATAACCAGAAGAAAGAAGACAAAGGTAAATCTCATGAGTCTAGTAAAGCTCCTAAATTTACTCATTTTATTGTTGCACATTGTATTGTTGTAATAAATCAAGTTTTTTTCAATACTTCATTCGCATCTTGGAGAGATATTTGGATACTTGACACTAGTGCAACCTACCACATGACATTTAAAACGGATTTATTTAAAAAATTGAATCATGGTGTAGATGGCATTGTATATTTTGTCAATAAGTCTTTTCTCAAACCAAAGGGAATTGGCACCATCAATCTCAAATTTCCTGGATTCCTTGAATTTATATTACATAATGTCTCTATAGTCTAGAGTTGCGGAGAACTTGTTGTCCATTGTGCACATTTGAAAACAATGTCATTCCATCCACATGTTTGACGAGATATATTAGAGAAGGATATCCTTTGACAACTAGGTCATAATGACCATATGTGAAGATGCGAAGCTATTGAAGCTTAAAAGAACATCTGAAGAGATCATAATTTCACTTGCCTCTCTCAACATGAAGAAGATACATTGTTATTTAGTCTCATATGGAATTCTAGATATGGAAAAAATAATTATAATAGTCTCATAATGTTGAAAAAGAATGGTGTTTCTGGTTTTCCCACCATTCAAAAGAAGTTGAAATAATGTGATTCTTGTATTCTTAGTAGACATAGTAATCATCATTTCCATGAGTCAAATTCCAGAGCATGTAGAAGACTAGAGTTGATACACTCTGACGTGTGTGGCCCCATGCCTATTGCTTCTACAAATGGTAATAAATATCTCATGACTTTTGTTGATGATTACACCAAGATGTCTTGGGTCTATTTACTAAAGCAAAAATCTGAGGCATATGAAACATTTAAAAAATTTCATGTATGGATTGAAAATGAAGCACAATATCACATTGGAACTCTTCGTTCTAATAATGGAAAAGAATAAACTCTAATGATTTTGAAAACTATATTCCTCAACATGGGATTATGCATCAAACAATTGTCACCACATAACTTTGGTTGTAGAATGGTGTAGTAGAAAGAATGAGCATTACACTCTTGAATATGGTACACTCCATGCTATTTTTCAAGAATGTGAAATTGATGCTTTGGGGTGATGTAGTTTATTTTTAAAAAAAATTCCAACTCATTCTCTTGAAAACAAGACCCCATATGAAATGTGGTATGGCCGCATTCCTTTAGTGAGGCATCTTAGGGTCTTTGGGTCTACCTATTATGCCTTGATTCCAAAGGAGCACATAAAAAATCTTGGTGCAAGGGGTCGAAAGTGCATCTTCTTTGGGTACTCAAACAACACCAAGGGATATTGTCTTTACAATGAGGTAAACAAAAAGTTTATAATTTCTAGAGATATCAATTTTCTTGAAATGACTAAAAATTAAAAGTCCATTGAGAGGCAACTTGATTGTTTGGATAAATTTACCCATGTAAATTAATTTCATGAATTTGACAATGAGATTCCACGTCTTGAAGGGGGTATCCCTATCTTGGATCAATATTTGGAATCTCCTTTTGCAACACCATATACCCCTCATGAAGAATTTCCTGCTACTTCACCAAAATAGGAGGTTCAACTGGATAATGTGATTGAGATGATTGTAAGATTGAATCTTGAAGAGAATGAAGCACCACCGGCTAAGAAACCTGGAACTTCATGAAAAGTTCCAAAGTGGGTCACAAAGACACTTGGAAGTGTCCATCCTATTGAAGTAAAAAATATAAGAACTAGAATTTTGACAAGGCAAGAAGATGGAAGAGATGCAAATAATTAAAATTAAGATGATGTAGAAGATATGGATGTTTCATATGATTGTGAATTAAATTTATCTCTTAACCTTGAACCAAATTCTATTGAAGAAGTTGATGATCATGATGGGTGCAAATAAGCCATGCAAAATGAATATGAAGCTCTCATCAAGAATGGAATGTGGAATTTTGTGGAACCTCCATTTGAAACCAAACCAATTGGTTACAAGTGAGTCTACAAAAAAAGTACAATTCAAATGGCTCAATTGACAAGCATAAGGTGAGGCCCGTGGAAAAATGTTTTGCACAGAAATAAGACATTAACTATGAGGATACTTTATCCACCACAGAAAAATGGGCTACCATCAACACTCTATTGTCTTTGACTGCACATAATGGGTGGAAAGCTCAACAAATGGATGTTAAGACTGCTTTCCTCAATGGAGACTTGAAAGAGAATGTCTTCATGTATCAACCATAAGGATTTGTTGTGAAGGGACAAAAACATAAGGTATGAAAACTCATCAAGTCGTTGTATGGATTGAAACAAACACCTTATTCATGGTATGAAAATCTAATTGCACATCTTCTGAAATTAAATTTAAAACACTTTAATCTTGATGACGCAATGTTATTTGTAAATAAAATTGGAAGATCTATTGTATATCTTGTAGTGTATGTAGATGATATGTTGATGATAGGGAAGAATAAAAGGTACTTTGCATCCATAAAGAAAGAGTTGAAGAAAGGATTTGATATGAAAGGTTTGGGACATCTTCACTACCACTTGGGAATTGAAGTAACCCATAATCCAAAGTACATATTCATCTTCTAGAAGGAGTATACTGGAGATAATTTTGAACAAGTTTGGAATGACATAATGTAACCCTCTCTCTACTCCAATGGAACATAACCTTAAGCTCACATTAAAAGAAGGGAATAATTTTGAGGACACACCCAAGTATAAACAACTTATGGGGAGTCTTATCTACCTTAACACCACCATACTAGATATTTCATTTGTTGTTGGGATCCTTTCCAGGTTCATGCAAAATCCTTGTGAAGGACATTGGTCTACTGCAAAAAGAGTTCTAAAACACTTGAAGGGACTCAGGATTTTGGACTCAAATATTCGAAGGTGGATGACTTCAAGCTGATTGTATATTGTGATTTATACATTGATGGAAACAAAGAGAATGGAGTGTGTACTTCATGCTACGTCATGAGTCTTGGATTAGTAGTTGTCTTCTAGATATCATACAAATAGTCTATTCCAACTTAATCCACAATAGAGGCAAAATATGTGGTTGCGCCAGAAGCAACAAAGGAGATTGTGTGGCTCAAAAAATACTTGAAGGTTTGTAGGATAAATATGTGAATTATAATCCTTTATTGAAAGAAAATACTTCTACAATAAGTTTAGCTAAGAATCCTAGATTCCATGATCAAACTAAGCACATATACACAAAGTACCATTTGATTTGATATCATGTAGAGGCCAAGACAATTAATTTGAGACATTGTTCCACAAATGAGAAAATTGCAAACATCTTCACCAAAGCACCTAAAAGAGATAAGCTTGAAAAGTATAGAAATATGCTTGGATTGATGAACACCCCTTTGGATTAGGGGGGAATGTTGGATATTTGATCCTATGAGATTAATATCTATTTGTAAATATTTTAAATATCTACATTTATGAAGATGAAGAGTCACAAAGAGGAATATACCTTGGGAATATGAAACCCAAAGTTCACCTCCTTCAATTGTATAAATATACCATTTGTGCTTAATAAAATTCATTCACGAGCATGGATTTACCTAAGGCCTCGCAACAGTTAGAAAGGGACATTGTTTAATGGTGAACACAATAGATACACATATGTTATTATCCTATTATTTTGTTTTTAAGGCTACAAATTTAATAGGTATTATGTGAATCAACCTCAAATTTATTACAACAATTAAATGTGAAGGCTAGAGATAAAATTAAGTTCCCATTTCCATGATTATTAATGCATCCAAGTATATAGATATCATATCCAACATCATGGAATTTATGTTCACACATCTCCCTAAATTCCTCTTTCCAAACCTCAAACTCCTAATTTTGAAAGGACAACAAAGGAAATCAACTCAAGAGAACCACTTCAAGAACATGCACTTAAAAATTAAATAAATATAATTTCTTAGTATGGTGTTCTAAGATAATAAAAAACAAAAGCTATAGAATATGTAAAGTTATTTGCCTTGAAAAAATGTTTCATTTATCCAGAATTTTCATTTAGGAGACTTCCTACAAGACGAAAACAAAGTTCCTCACAATAAGAATCCTATTAATATGGTTGAAAACTAGCATATGATTTACTTTAGTGCATTTAAATGACTAAATAAAGTTGTATAATTAAAAATCCCATTGGGATCTTGCATTACTGGATCTAATGTATGTTGCAATTTGGATCAAATCCTTTCCTTCTATTTCCTGTTAATACCTTATGTCATAGTTGAATACAAAGGATGAACTAATATAAAAAAAATATGAACAATACCTCATTCTTCTATGGAATTATAGTTCCAAAAATATAGGGATCTTATGATTCACTCACTCATAGATGGCTTCTACAAGGATATAATATATTCACTTAATCGAGTTAATAAGCTATCAAAGCCTCTATGGGGTCCTAACATTATTTTTTTCACTATCAACAGTACAAAATGCATAACACGGCTTGAAACCAAATATAAATTCTCATCTATCATTGACAAGTCATAGACCTTGGTTCATCCTCCATTGTATCAAAAGTTACTAAGGGAAGGGGGGTTGGTCTAGTTGATTTTGGGAGTTGTTTTCTTGTTTATGTTGGTTTTTTGGTTGTTTGTGAGCTCACTAGTGGAAGGGGAGGCTAAGGAGGAGGAGATTTTTGTACTAAGGTTGATATGGAAGATAGAATAAGGTATTAACTGGTCTGGAATAGGGTTAATTTTTGAAGGATCGGGGGCCTTGGATTCTACTCAGAGTTTGGTTGGGTGGAGAGTTACCCCCAACTATTGTTGTTGGTAGTGGAGCTAGTGACTGACATAGGCTAAGGACTACTTTCACAATTGATTAAATTGGTCATCAATAAGGTAAGTATAGGTTTTTGTCTTTAAATTAACATTGGTTAAATTATGCTATATGTATGAGTTGTATATGAATTTTTAACTGATTATTTATGAGGTTAATGAATCTAAATGTCAATAGACACACAACCAATTAGTTTTTTTTTTCCGGTAAATTACTCAAATTATTTTCTATTTTATCAGGCTTAAACTTGTTTGTCAAAAGGATCCCTTATTATTGGTATTAGAGAAGTAGGTTCAAATACTTGGGTCTTGAGGGCCATAACCATGCCTACAGATAACTACTGTCATTGGGGTGGTTACACACTAAAAGTACTGGTATCCCAACAGATTTTTGGGTATCTTGATACAAGATATATGAGGTGGGTATGATCACAACTACATATGGGCATAGAAATCCACGGTAGCTATGAAGAATATATATAACATCCCATTCACCCATTGAAACATTTATATTGGAAAATGAATTTGGGATTCAAGGGGAAACCCCATGAAAGCTCCATATGAATTCATTTCATTGATGCAATAACTAATTAAGGATTTTTCTTAGTTGGGAATCCTTTTTCCTAGATTTCCTATTCATCCCTTTTTGTTTTGGCCAAAGTTATTCTATGTGTCGATGCATTATTTCAAATTTAAAGAAGACTAGCTGTGAGGATACCTTCTGCTATAAGCCTGCCTTCTTGAGAAGTTGCAAAGATAGAAGCCTAAGGAATGAATTCAATAAATTATACAGATCCCTTTGGACAAAAACTAATAAAGGTTATTACCAATGTATGTTTTAAATTCTCTATGCTTGTTGTTCTAGTAGTTATAGTGATTGTAATAACCTATCAATGACACAGTCCCTACACCCACATCTCAATAAAACAATTTAGAAACAAAAGAGTGTTAAATTATGAATGGGAACCAATTATGTCAAATTTCTTGTAGAAGAAGGTAGTAGGGTAAGTTTCAGAGTGGAGAGCAAGGGAGAGTAATGAGATGCCCTTCAAAATCATGATAATTAAGCATACAAAACTTTCATTGTGTGATATTGGCATACTATTCATCTAATCACTACGGGGGCTGATAACACCATTCTCATCCATTCTTGCCCTTCATCCTCATTCTCTAAACCCATAACTCTTCATTATCATAGGGATGTAGTCACAATAATTGCCATTAAATCTAATGTCAAAAGTCTTGCCTCTGGATCAATCAACCATGATTGGAGTTTTTTAATCCCAAATTTGTTCAGATGTATACGATCTTTGGTAGTTTTCAGAATGCACTTTTGGTTTTGATACAAGATACAAATCCAATGTTTCATTATGGAATGAGATATATAGAAAGTATGTTTTTAATGGGTTATATGCATATGTCATTGTACTCCATTGTCAAATGTAAGAGAATTTACCTCAATCGTGATGTGTTTTACAAAATCCTTGCATGCATTGTGTTTGATAAAATCCGTGAAAGAGTTGTAATCACAAGGAGTATGGTGATTATCAGGTATGATTTTATAATGCCTAATGTAGCTTGAAAGTGAAAAACCTAACAAGGTTACCATTGTTAGTGTTGTAATTGCAATTTTTGGATTGGAGATGCTTTAGAACAACAAGGAAATCCATGTCTACATTATGGATTATGGGAAATGGAGTGAAAGGGAACAATAATTGTGACTATAAAGATCCATTGAGATAGTTGAAGCTAAATTTCAAGTTCCCATTCACATCCAAGTTAATGGAGGACTTTGATCTATTAATTAGTACATGGTGTTGCATGCTACATTTAATAAACCCTTTTTAATACACAATTAGAGTTGCATATCATAACACATCTCTACATGCTGTTGCATGCTCCTACTTGAATCTTTATACCCTCACTATATTTGTATTTTATACAATTTAACTAATTTCCTTCTGTTTCATTGTTTAATAGTCCTGAACAAGCTAGGATCATAACATAATATCTGTGTCTTATTTTAGAAAATCTCAATACGAGAATAAAGAATGCTATTGTGAATTGAATCTTTGAAGCACAAAATTATTAGTATGGATTATGATATGATAAAAAGCATATTCAAGTAGATATATCTCCTATTTGACTCAAATTTATTCCCCTTTGTTAAATTTTGAGCATTAATTCACAATACTCTAGGATCGTTACTGAGAGAATAACATGTACAGTATATCAATGCATAACAATCATAATAAGCATGACAAGCATCACAAGAATCAAAAGCATGAGAGACAAGAGATAGAGTTTCCATGGGGAAAAACCTAAGGTGAAAAACCCCACAACTTCCTCAAAGATAGAGAGAGAAATGGCTCAACCAAAGTAAAACCAAAATACACTGAGATAGTCTCCTAGTAGTAGATGATCCTCCTCCTCACAAGTGCGCCACTTTCTGAGTGAGAGAAGTGTGAGTTTTCGAGTGATCAAATAGAGATCTCCCAATCTCTATTTATACTTAACCTGTTTGCCCAGTTACACTATCGGGCTGACTTGTCTAGCTAGGTACATCCACAATATAATATATATTTCAAGGCCGACCCTACACATAGTGGTCTAATAACCCATCGGCAAGTACACATACTTGCGACACTTGTCAATACACATGACGACACTTCCTTATAAAGGAATACCACATCTCTTATAAGGGTAAAATAAATATATATGAAATACATAGATGAAATAAATTCCAAAGTTACATATACATCAACACTCCCTCTTAACTAGGAAGGTATTTCTCGACACAGGTCTTCTAGCACAAGTCTTCTTCTCTGGATCATTGTCACTGGATAATCGTCATCGAGTCATCGTCACTGTCACTGCTACTGCTATCTCAACCAATCTCTGAATCTACTCGTCATAGGAAGTTCTACAGAGCCAGTCCTTTTTCATACTGGATGTAGGCCCACCACCTACAGGTCTTCATCATCACTGGCCATACTATGGAATCCTCAGGACTTATCACGTGAGTCAACAAAACCTCGAAAGAGCATCCCAGGACTGATTACGAGCACACAGCTCAACCTATCGGATCTCCCAGGACCTTTTACATGCTACTACACAACCTGTCCACGGCCACAGAGTATCACGAAGCACAAACTAGATGCACACACATAGCACTTACACTCACCGGCATGGGAGGACCAACCTACCACCATCCATGAAAGGCTCACAGATCTTACATCAACGACCATGGGAGAACACATCTGTCACCATGTCGGAAAGGCTTTGCACTTACATCAACGCACATGGGAGAACACATCTACCACCATGTCGGAAAGGCTTTGCACTTATATCAACGCACATGGGAGAACACATCTACCAACATGTCGGAAAGGCTTTGCACTTATATCAACGCACATGGGAGAACACATCTACCACCATGTCGGAAAGGCTCTACACTTACATCAATGCACATGGGAGAACACATCTACCACCATGTCGGAAAGGCTCTACACTTACATCAATGCACATGGGAGAACACATCTACCACCATGTCGGAAAGGTTCTGCACTTACATCAACGCACATGGGAGAACATCTACCACCATGTCGGAAAGGCTCTGCACTTACATCAACGCACATGGGAGAACACATCTACCACCATGTCGGAAAGGCTCTGCACTTACATCAACGCACATGGGAGAACACATCTACCACCATGTCAGAAAGGAACTGTGCATCTGTGTCTTCGGAACTCATCACACATAATCCAACTGATTTTGTAATGTATCCACCTAATACATATGATCATCCTGATCATCATCACTGTACCTTCCTAGTACATATCATCTGGAGCAACATCCTGAACCTCGTCATCATGATCATCTTGATCATACAATGCATCTACCTAATGCATACCAAGTATCTACCTGATACATATCATCATACATGATCCACCTGATCATATAATATATCCTCCTGATACATACACAGATACATGATCCAAGCATCCAACATGATGCATATACAAATACATATGAATGATCCAACTAATCATATCCAACATCAGCCTGATGCATGTGCAGAGCAGTAACTAGAGCATCGTCCTGATGCTCATCATCCAACGCTTACATCCACAGCCATGTGAAGGATCCTCCTTCCAACATGCTTGGAATGGCTTCTGCAAATGTGTCCATCACTTCTTCCTCGAAGTGTCATCAATTTGAAGAACACCAAGCCTCTCCCTGAAGTACTCGAACTTCACTCTGGCTAGAGGTTTCGTCAGCACATCTGCAATCTGCTCGTCCATCGCAACGTACAGGAGATTCACTGCTCCTCTCTGCACCATATCCCTGATATAGTGATATATGATCTCTATGTGTTTCGACTTGTCGTGAAACACTGGGTTCTTAGACAGCTTCACACAACTCTGGTTATCACAGAAGATACCAGTAGCATTCAATGGGAGATAAAATAGCTCAGACAGTAGATTCCGAAGCCATACTGCCTCACAACTAGCTGGACAGGCTGCAACATACTCTGCCTCAGCTGTACTCAGTGCTACGCAGGACAGCTTCCTGCTAAATCAAGAGATCACACTTGATCCCATACTAAAGCAGCACCCAGATGTGCTCTTCCTATCTGTAGCACTTCCTACCCAATCTGAATCAACATAACCTTGTAGGTTAAAATTTTGATTCACTTCATACTTGAGCCCATAATCAATTGTACCCTTTAGGTACCTCAGAATATGCTTTACAGCAACCAGGTGAACACTCCTCGGATCTGTCAGGAACTGGCTCAATATGTTCACAGCAAAGCAAATATATGGTCTCGTGTTCGTCAGGTACATCAAGGACCCAATCATCTGACGATACATAGAGACATCAACCGGCTCAGATGAAGCATCCAATAGAAGCTTCAGATTCGATGCCATAGGTGTGGCCATGGCCTTGCAATCCATCATCCCGAACCTCGTCAGGATATCTACAGTGTACTTCCCTTGTCCAACGAAGATCCCATCTGTACTTTGCCACACCTCCATACCTGGGAAATAGTGCATCATCCCCAAGTCCTTCATGTCGAATTTAGCGGCACGCTTTTGTTTTGTATCTGCAATCAATCTGTCATCTCCTATTGCAAACAGGTCATCCACATATAGGAGTAGAACCACAGGATTCCCTTACTCAACCTTGTAGTAAAGGTTGGAATCCGCTTTACTCTTAGTAAATTCCAAACTAGATAGGAAACTGTCTATCCTACCATACCAAGTTCTGGGAGCTTGCTTCAATCCATATAAGGCTTTCTTCAATCTACACACATATGACTCCCTGTCATGTGTTTCGAAACCAAGTGGCTGCTCCACATATATTTCCTCTTCAACTACACCATTCAAGAAAGCAGTCTTGACATCCATCTGGTGTATTTTCCATTTCATTGTTTCAGCCAGGGAAAGTACTGTTCTGATGGAAGTATACCTAGCTACGGGTGCAAAAGTTTCTTCATAATCTATTCCCTCTTTCTGAGAGAAGCCACCAGCTGTGAATCTTGCCTTGTATTTCTCTACACTGCCATCTGCAACATGCTTGATTTTGTAGATCCATTTGGAAGTCACAACAGACTTCTCTTTAGGTCTTGGGACAACATCCCAAACATCATTTTTCATTATTAATTGGTATTCCTTGACCATGGCATCCTTCCATTCTTTCTTTTCTGCTGCTTCTTCATAACTGGAAGGTTCTTTATTCATGATGTCACAGAGTAAAGCAACATAGCTGGTATGTGATCTGGTTCTCTTCTTTGCTCTGTGTTCTTCTTCTGGAATGCCAAATATTTTTGCATCTTGAATGAGCTCTCTAGCCCGTGCGGGTTTCCTCTTGTGAGAGTTATCCTCATGGGGTGGATCTATAGGTTCTTGCAGATCTTCAAACTCATGAACAACTTCGGGAATTGCTTCAGTCATGGTAGTGTCTTGAAATCTAGTTTCCTTAGGTTCTTCATAAACTTTGATAGGTGCCTTCCTTGATTTGATGAATGCTGAGTTTTCACCAAATGTTACATCCCTGCTAACATCAATCTTCTTGAACCCTGGAAAGTATATTCTGTAAGCCTTCAAGGTTTCATTGTAACCCACAAAGATACCCTTCTTTCCTGAAGGATCTAGCTTTGTCCTCTTTACCTTTGGGACATGGGTGTATACTGGACGACCAAATATTATGAGATGGCTGACTTTAGGTTTCTTACCAGAAAAGACCTCTTCTGGTGTCTTGTTGTCCAATATCTTGTGGGGTGTTCTGTTTTGCACATATATAGCTGTCCTAGCTGCTTCTGCCCATAGATGCATTGGTAGATCCTGGTCATGCAGCATTGCCCTTGCTGCTTCCATGATTGTTCTGTTCTTTCTTTTTGCAACTCCATTTTGTTGTGGATTGTAAGGAGCAGTCAACTCCCTCTTAATCCATGAATCACTGCATAGTTTCTTGAAGTCACCTGAGGTGAATTATCCACCATTGTCGGATCTGAATGTTTTGATCTTCTTATCAGTTTGGTTTTCCATCAAGGTTTTGAAATCCTTGAACTTATCAAATACTTCATCTTTGTTCTTCAAGAAGTAAACCCAAGTCTTCCTGGAGAATTCATCAATGAAAGAGACATAGTAAACATACCCACTTAGAGAAATGGATGACATAGGACCACATACATCTGAGTGGATGATTTCCAAGATATCTTTTGCCTTGCTTTCACTACTTGGAAATGCCTTCTTAATGTTCTTTCCTTTTGCACATCCTTTGCAAACACCTTCATGCTTGGTCTTGATTTCAGGAAGACCTTCTACAGCCTTACTTGCAATGGGTAATGCTCTGTAGTGCATATGTGCAAGTCTTTTGTGCCAAATTTCACTTGGCTCCATGGAGTCATGCACCATGAAATGTTCAGGTTGTCCCTTTAATTTATACAATCCTCCCTCTTGCTCTCCAATCACTACTGCATCATCAATAGTTTTACCCTTTGGACACATTAGGACTTGGCCATCTACAAATGCAACCCTCATGTATTTTGCATCCAATGCAGAGATGGAGAGTAGATTCTTCTTGACCCCAGGTACATAAAGAACTTCTTTCATCTTCAAGGATTTTCCAGAATCTAGGTTGTAGGAGGCTTCACCACTTCCTTTGATGGGGTATTGATAGTCATCCCCAAGTTTCACTTTATGGGGTGATTCATGTTCAAATAGATTTACAAAAGATTCTTTGAACCCAATCATGTGTTTAGAAGCCCCACTATCAATAAGCCAATCATTACAACCATGGGAGATAGTACCTGTGAGAGCAGAGATTAGAACATACTCTCCTTCGCTTGATGAGTCATCATTGTCACTTTCTGCTCTAGCCTTCTTTTTGGGTGGTTCATCATCTTCAGCAGCATGAGCATGATATCTTTTCCTGCTGCCCTTCTTCTTCTTGATGTTGTTGTTCCTTTTGTTCTTGGGACATTCTGAAGCAAAATGACCCTTCTCATTACATGTGAAGCATCTGAGATCTTTCTTATCTTTATGTTGATGATAGTGTGAAGATTTCTTGGTATGATAGTGCTCTCTCTTTCACCTTCCTTTCTTGGTGTGTACTGTGAGAGCTTGATCTTCACTTCCCATCTTTTCTTCTTGGGCCACAAGCCTTGCTTCTTCTTGAGAACATTCTTCCCGCAATCTATTGAAGGAGATCAACTTCTTCCTTGCACAAATTCCTTGAATAAAGGAATCCCATGACCTGGGTAGGCCATTTAGAGTGGTCATGAAAACTTCACCATTCTCCACCATTTCATCTACTGCTTCCAGTTGTTCCTTAATCTGGGAGACCCTAGAAAAATAAGATTGAATGGTTTCTCCATTCTGAAACGTTACTCCTTTCAATTGGTCTTATAGGGTCATCTTCCGATTTATGTTCTTCCCTTCAAATAGCTTGGTCAGAGAATCAAACATTTCTTTGGGTGTCTTTAGAGATGACACATGAGGGATAAGATGATCCTTGATAGAATTAGCAATGATTCTCTTTTCCTTGACCAAGTTCTTCTTATGCAATATCTTAGCCTCTTCATCCTCTGGGATAGAGATGTCTTCTTTTATGTATGAGTCCAACTCATTCTCTTCCAGGATTAACCCAATCCTATACTTCCAGGATCGGAAGTTATCAGCCCCTTCAAGCTTATCCTCAAGATTGGTGTGGTGAGACATCTTAAAGAGTACTTCAAATGGAAATAGAAAATATTTAGGTCTTACCACTTGATTGGCTGAAAACTGGATATGGTCCCGGATTAGGGTTTGTCGAAAAAAACCTAAAAATTCAAAATATGAATTTCAACTTTCTGAAAGGATAGAAAGATGTGCCTTGATAAGATGATCAACCTGGTGTATTCATAATTTGAGATCTACAAAGCTACACCCTTCAAAACTACCTTTTTGTCTTCCCGGATTCACTTAGGAGGACCCTGAATTAGGGTTTGAGTTTCCTGGAGATCTACCTAGCCAAAAATCTCTATCCAAAGCTCTAAACTTCGATTTTTGCAAGGCACTTCCAGCTATGTCTTCAAATTTTAGAAATTCCTATTTTTGTGGAAACCCTAATTTTTAGGGCCAAATCTGAAAATGCTCAGAATTGAATTCTGATTGGATAGATGGATTCTCCTTGATGAGTAGAGTCAATCTACTATACTGCTTTTCCAAAATCAGTGGAGAGAAACCCAATAAACAAGAAACCTTAGTTTTTGTCACTGGACAATGTCTTCTTCTCGGGTTAGCTCTGATTCCATGTTAAATTTTGAGCATTAATTCACAATACTCTAGGATCTTTATTGAGAGAATAACATGTACAGTATATCAATGCATAACAATCATAATAAGCATGACAAGCATCATAAGAATCAAAAGCATGAGAGAAAAGAGACACAGAGTTTCCGTGGGGAAAACCCTAAGGTGAAAAACCCCACAACTTCCTCAGAGATTGAGAGAGCAATGGCTCGACCAAAGTACAACCAAAATACACTGAGATAGTCTCCTAGTAGCAGATGATCCTCCTCCTCACAAGTGCACCACTTTCTGAGTGTGAGAAGTGTGAGTTTCTGAGTGATCAAATAGAGATCTCCCGATCTCTATTTATACTTAACCTGTTTGCCCAATTACACTATGGGGTCGACTTGTCTAGCTAGGTACATCCACAATATAATATATATTTTAGGGCTTACCCCACACATGGTGGTCTAATAACCCATCGGCAAGTACACATACTTGCGACACTTGTCAATACACATGACGACACTTCCTTATAGAGGAATAACACATCTCTTATAAGGGTACAATAAATATATATGAAATACATTCCGAAGTTACATATACATCAACACCCTTTTCTCTAGTAATGGAATTTGATTATAGAGTGAAATATGAATTGTTTGAACTTTGATTGTAGTTCTATGTGGACCAATGGTTCACTGGATCAATATTGCTAGTACAATCTAAATGAAACAAACTAAAAATAGCAACATCCTTTCCTTATTAATATATATCCTCTTCCGGTTCATGGAGGTCAATAAAATAAATATTAATTTCTAGAGTGGAGTTACCTAGGCATGGATTACTTCCCAGTAAAGAGAAGGCTAAAAATCATTTCAATGTAATAAAGCACTTTGCCAACATATGCCTTTTATTTAGGGAGAGAAATTGTTGACTGGAATGGGCCTTGAAGGATGTTGTGTCTATTGAACAATCTTGGAGAATGAGATCATTTTTTAGCCTTAAATTTAATTTAGGTTTTTAGTTTTCCAAGCCATTTAGTTCTCCTTTCGATCATTAGGGAGCCTCATAAATTGTAATACTATAGGTAGCTTTGCTGGGAAACTAGGAAAGCTTCTGCATTTCTTTCATAATGTGTGATGCTCCATATTCCGTGTTTAAGAACTCCCAATGGTAATTTGTAGTCTGAGGCTTAAGAAGAAGATATTTGTAAATATTTTAAGCTTTATTGTATCATAATTCATTATCTCTAATCCATTTTTGGTACTTTTTTTCACCCCTTTTTAAATGAGAAAAAATGATTCATGTGATGAAGTATCCCAGGTTTTGTTCTCACACTAAGTGTGTGAAATATCACATATTTAAGCCTTGTGTGCATGTAGCTATCTAGGAAAGTAGATAAAACCAATGATTATTGCAACACATAAAAAATACATGCTTGGAAAAACTAAAACCAATGATTATTGCAATAAATAAAAAATGCATGCTTGGAAAAATTGCATTCCAAGAAAGTCATGCTATTCTTCTTAGCCAGATCATTTGCCATTGGATGTGGATTAACTTCTAGCTTTTATTTTTGAAAGTTGTTTTGTGAAATGCCCTAAGGTTAGGGAAACACCACATGATAGAATTCCTTTGGCTTATATTACAACTCTAACGGGTATTTTTTATGTCAAATAAACCTAGGTCTCACACTGGTTCATCCCTTTTTGACATACCATTTGGGTGGAGCATACCACATTGTCAATGTAACTCTAGTGGAATGATCGGTACTTCCATCATTGTGAGTAAACCAGCATAGATCCATCTTAAACCTATATCTATCAAGCACCGAGAGGGATCCAATTTCTTAAGATTTATTTCTTTTTTTAAATTTAAACTCAAGAAATTTGATCTCTCTTTGTTGATAAATCCGGGTTTAAGTTTTAAGTTTTTATTTTATAAACAAACATCTATTTTTTAATTACTTTTCATAATATTTTATTTTATGAACCAACATGGATTTTTTAAAATACTTTCCAAATACTTTTTACGTTTTATTAGATGATTATAGGATTTTTTTAAAATACTTTTTATGTTTTATTAGATGTAACGCTACATAACATTATAGCACACACGTTAGAAGATCTCCCCCATACTGGGTTGTAGAGCACCTCGTTTCACTCGATGCAATCAAGGCCCTGTTGGTGATCTATATTTTTATTCGATCGTTATGTAATTATGGGGTTTGGTTACAGGAGAAAATGAATCAGAAAGTAAAAGTGAATACATAGCGTTTAGTAGTTGATTCCATTGTAGGTGAAATCCCACATCAAATAACTAGTTAGGTTGATTCCTAAAAGCACATTCTTCCCAGCTTCTTATTTTATTTCAATGCTAACCTTGTCTTGCTAATTTGTGTTATCTTTGATAGATATTTACCGTTGATTTTATGAATGACCACTAGGAGTGATGTTTCTTAAACATATTATTGACCAAAATTTCTGGCTCATTGATACACTAAAGTTTCTAATGGCACAAAATTTTCTACCAAAACATGATGCCTACAAATAGTGCTATGCAACAAACAATTAAAAGTACGAAATATTTAGAAAAAAAGGTTTCCACATTGTAACCCATATAAAAATAGGTGGTACAAAACATTGGAAGATAAATCTATGCCTTCAAAATTGTTTGTAACAAAGTGTTAATGTATTGTGTGAATTCATTATAGTTCTTTTCAATATATATGTTTAGCAAGAACTTAAAATTTAGAACCTTTACTTTGATATGCATGTCCTATATTATTGATTAGGTACATATTCAATCCTTTTAATTGGATCCTTTTCTAGGAATCCTCGATTTTAGTTGAATGGGATCTTTATTGGGACCAGTTAGGAACTCTTTAACAAATATATTATTTTAAAAAAATGCAAATTCTTATTTAAGAGAAGATTACATTGAAATATGAACATTACCTAGAAGTGTATAGAGGGTAAGTTTGATTAGTGCTTCTATTGTGTTTTTTCTCGTGGAGGCAATTAAAAATCTAGTTTAGTACACTCTTACATGTCACACTCACTGGTCAATAGAGAAACCCTTGGGATTGCAATCTCATTTACAACAAATTGGTTGCTTGCTTTTACTTTCACTTATGCATCTATATTTTTAGTCTTTTCCACAGGCAGAGATTATATGTTCCACTATTTTCAATTAATTTGACAATGATAATCATCCAACATTATATTTTACAGAGTTATTAGAAATAATGTTAATTTTGAATATTTTTTATCACGATTTATTTCAAACTTTATTGGAGAATGACTCGGGATGTGAAATTTTTTTATCATTGAACGTATTACAAAAAATTAGAAAATAAAAATAATATTACGAAGACTTTAGACTTTAATGAAATATTTGTCTGATATAAAGCATTTCCCTACGTTTTTAGTTTCCTAAAGATTTTGACACTGCAGCACATTTAATATGCACTTCAGTATAGGTTGTTTCCAGAAGGCTCTCTATTCCTACAAACATTTAATTTACCTTCTATGTTATTCCAAGTGAAGAGTTGGATTTGCAATATCGGCGAGGACTAGACATGTTATGCCATAAAGAACCCTGCAAAAACACAATTAGAGTAACATGCAAAATTTTGTAGTCTTCTTTTATAATAATGAAAATACCTGGTTGAACTATTAGATACAGGGAAGGACGCCATCATGAACCAAAATAAAGGAGGCAGGGGATGCCTCTTCCTCAATGCTGGCATTGAAATGAAAAACAAAAAGAAGGCGGGAGTGCTTTCTAAAGAAGGACTACGCATTCGATTTCACTCAAATTGGTCATGTATTTGGCTATCTCATCCTAAAATTATTGTTATAGGAAAAATCTTGTAGTTTTGTCCAAACAAATATTCCTAGGTTATTGTTGTTGTTGTTGTTCTTATAGTTAATGCCCATCCCAATGAATAAGAAATTGAAAGAAGGTTCCAAACAACCAACTTATGTATTAGGATCGTATATTCGTCACACACAACAGATATGTGAAGAATCCCAGGTGGATATTATTAAGAAACAACGCAATTGAAATAGAAACAGACTGATTATCCCTAATATCAATCCCACACGCCTTAAGTTAAAACCCATACCGCCAAAAATTTGATAAGCATATTCTTGCAGAATGACACAATCCTCATAGTGAAATGTAGGTATAGGTTTTTTGCATATTCTTTATATAGGTGTAAAATTCAAGCACAACAGATCTAGGAAACAAGAACAACAATTACTAGAGATGCATGTGGCAAATTGTGTGTAAAAGCACTGGTGCAAAAGGTTTGCAAAAGTTCATGCATTATCATTAAATTAGAAGATAGATTACAAGTGTAACAATGGCAATAAATAGCCAGGAAATTTGAATCCTAGAGAGGTCATTCAAATTGAATGCATGAGAGTGGCTTACTTGTCAGTTAACACCACTCAGAACATCAAATAACCACTTAATTGCCAAGTAATTGACTCTAACAGACTCGCAAACTGAGTCTAACTAAGTCTAGAACTCAACTGATTTCCCAAAATTAGGGGAGGGCGCCTTTCTGACTTCAGTTAACTTATTTTTAGGTGAAATTACCGAAAATTAAGTCAAACTGAGTAGGAGGGCACCTTTCTGACTCCAATTAGTTGATTGTTAGTTGAAACACACCCAGTTGGACTGAGTAGGGCACATTAATCATGCAAATCACTCCAGTTGGATCCCTGAATGATGGAGGAGGCCCAATTAACTGAATTTGATGACCCAATTGGCTCCCCGAATGAAGGAGTCCCAATTGACTGAAACTGATAATTTGTTGATGATGTAAGCACATAATTGAGTCAAAATACTTAGGATAAGTGGTAAATCAGGTTGTTCATCCCAAATAATGATGTGTTGTTGGAAAATGACTCCAACACCCCCTCTTAAGCTAATATCATGTGGAGGAGTAAAATAAAATAATAAAAAGGCCTTGGCAACAAAGGCCATAGGTCACCTAGTACAAAAATAATCCAAGAAATGCTCAAAAATTCTAAGTGAGGAAAGAGGGAAGAACCTAGTGGGAAAGAAAACCCCCCCTCAAAGTGAACACTTAAGGATCTAATCTGTCCTCACCATAATAGAACTCACCCCCAACATTGAACGAATGTAAGATAACTTCTTCTTAGTGAAGCTCTTGGTGAAGATGTCTGCAATTTTCTCTTCTGTAGGGCAATATTGCAGTACAATGGTTCTGTCATCCATGAGCTCTCGGATGTAGTGCATGTGGATCTCAATATGCTTGGTCCTTTGTCTCTGAACTGGATCTATTGAAATATTTATATCACTCTAATTGTCACAAAAATGACAGTAGAAGTGGTGCTACCAATATCAAACTCTGCTAGAATACCCTGCAACCAAACTGCCTGAATGAAAGCATTGATTGCTCCTCCACACTCTGCCTCTACTGAAGATAAGGCAATGTCTGCCTAATTTTTTCTTGACCAACAAATAGGAACTGTTACAATCATGAAAACATATTCGGAATTGGAATTATGATTAATGCTATCACCCGCCCAATCTAAATTAGTGAATCCAACCAAGTCAAGATCGGAATCCACAACATAGTGAATGCCAAAATGTCTCGTACCTTGCACATAATGCAAGATACTTTTGGATGCCTTCCAATGAAGATATCGGGGCTGCTGCATGTACCTTGACACAACACTCACGACATAATAAATATCAATCCTAGAGTGTGGCATATACAAAATATTACCAAACAATTGTCGGTAAAGTGTAGAATCCACCAACGGTGTAGAATCACCATCCTCCAGACTGATTCTTGAGAGGAATGGGAAGGGTGCAGATTTAAATTCTGCCATATTGAACTTATTTAGAATGTCCAAATCATATTTTAATTGATAAATCCTGATCCCATCAAAATTATGAGTGATCTCGAGACCAAGAAACTGCTTCAGCGGGCCTAAATCACTCATATCAAATGTTTGGTGTAAAACAGTTTTTATAGTGCCGATCGAAGCAAGATTGATTCTAGTAATAAATACGTCAACAACATAAAGTAAAATTATCATCAAATTACCTTCATTTTTCTGTATATATATATGCGTATCTGATTTTCATCTCGCAAAGTTTTACGGCAGAAAAAAGGAGTCCATCTTTGCATACCAAGCTCTTGGGGCCTATTTTAAACCATACAAAGATTTTCTTAATCTACAAAGAAGTGTCGGATCTGATATGTAACCTTAGGGATGATTCATGTATATATATTCCTGAATATTCCCATGAATAAATGCACTCTTCACATCCATGTGGTGCACCTCCCAATGCTTGGATGCAGAAATTGCCAAAACTAGCCGGATTGAGTCCATTTTTGCAACCGGTGCAAAAGTTTCTGTGTAGTCCAGACCTTGGATTTGTGAGAAACTGTTTTCCACCAAAATAGATTTTTATTTGCAGGTTGAAATATCATCAGCAAACTTGGTTCATTAGATCCATTTGCATTGAACCAATTTCCTCCCAGGTGGAAGAGAAACTAGCTCCCTTGTTGCATTTTTATGAAGAGAATTGTACTCTTCATCCATGGCGGTTTTCCATCTCGGATCTCGTGGGAATGCTAGTATGATTTTGGATCTGATCCAACCATCAAAAAACAATTTTTGGATAGAAATGGATCATCATATGAAATATCCATACTTTCTCTTTGAAAGTATGCTTAGGTTCTTCTTGGATCGGTAGGATTTCCAATGTTAGAACCGACAAATGTGAGAGTCTTTTCTGCCCACTTTGGAAACGGAGGGGGCTCATCTAGATTTGAATCTGAACCTTATATTTCATGTTCATTAATATCATACATAATATCATAAATATCAGAACATAAACTTTCAATATCATCTCCCAAATCTTCTTCCGGAAGAGGAAGCAATTTGGCAATTTCTTCCTCCACTAGTTGTAGATCATGAAGCGGTTCTTCAAATTGGGCACTTATCTCGATGAATATTATTTTGGATCTGATATCCATGAGTTTTTATCCTTTGTATTCATCAACATATCCAATGAGTATGCAATCATTACTTTGTGGTTCCAAATATATTCTCTTCTCAATCAGAATTCTAGCCCATGCAGTGGACCCAAAAAACCTAAGATGTGACACATTAGGCTTGTGACCAATGTAGGCTTTCAAAGGAGTTTGAAATTTGATGGATGAGTGTGTAACTATGTTTTGAATTTATGCAGAAACATTCATGGACTCGGCCCAAATATTTGAATCCAAACCTTTCGACTCAAGCATATAAGTAGCCATCTCTTTCAATGCTCATTTTTTCCTCTCCACTACACCATTCTGCTGAGGTGTGTAGGGGACTGCGTGCTGGATTTGGATTCCATTTTACACACAAAGTTGGAGCATCTCAGTTTTTATATATTATCCACCATTATCATATATGAGATCTTTTATCTTGCTCCTAGTAGCAGTCTCAACAGAATCCTTAAAATTCTTGAATTTTTCAAGCACTTCCGATTTGTTTTTGAGAAAGTAGACCCATGTGAATCTGGAAAAGTCATCAATGAATGTGAGAACATACCTTGAGCCATTCATGGAGGGATTTGGTGATGGAACATATGTGTCATTGTGAATCAGCCCCAAAATACAAGAAGCCATACTATCTTTTCCTCGATCGAACTTGTGCTCAGGATGCTTGCCAATGATGAAACCTTTGCATATCCCTTTTGAGGATTTGATGTTCGGAAGGCCTTCAACCATGGACTTATTTTGTAGAAGCTGCAAATATTTATAATTTAGGTGTCCAAAACTCTCATGCCATATCCGGATAACCTCATTTCCATGATTCATAAGGGCACTCGTCTTTGAATACGAAAAAAATTGGGAAAACTCATATGTTTTTGCAGCATAATTTGCCTTGCCTGTTGCAATGAGTTTTCCGGTGCTAATCTCAGAAATTTAAACGTCATTAGGGATGAATACAACCTTCTTGGGAAAACCAATGTGTGGAATTTGATACACAGAAATAAGGTTTGAAGCTAGAGAAGGTATATAGAGAACATTTTGAAAAATGTCATTTTCTAAATTAATTGTACCTTTGCCTTTCGATGAAATTTGTGAATCATATCCCATGTGGATGGAGATGCAGTTGTTGGAGTCCAATGATGAGAAAGAGTCTTTTCTTGCAACCATGTGATTCAAAGCTTCTGAATATATGAGAATAGATGTTGAATTCGAAACACTTTCCATGAGTGCATGACCTCTTTCTGGATGATCATTCTGGTCTCCATTGTCCTTCTTCCTTGCGCCATATGGAAGAGTGATATTGTTCTTCTCCAAGAGAAGGGAAATATGATCAATAGTTTTCTTCATGCATGAGATTTCAGGATGAAATCCCCAGCCATAGTAAGAACACTTTGTCTTCTCCTTTCCCTTTTGGTTGTCTTTTCTTGAGCTTGAGGGATCCTATGACTTCTTGGTCTTCTCCTTCTGCTTAGGATGATCAAACTTGGTCTTCTCCTTCTGCTTTTTCTTTCCTTTATCATTTGTAGCCTTGGGTCCTCATCAAATAGGGATTGATAATTGGAGGATCTAATGGAACCCATCTGAACAAGCTTGTCATGCTCTTTTGTTAAGGACTCAATGTATGCATTCAAGGATGGAATCTTCCAAGTCGAAATGGTGAGGTTTCCCAAATGAAAAGTAGAGACAAAAACTGAATAATATGCTCCTAGATTTGAAAGGATTGAAAGGATCAATTGATCATCCTTCTTCTTGACACCACATTGCTTCAACCGAAGCACCAAATTATTGAACTTGGTGAAAAACTCATTGATGGTCTCGAAACTTCTAAGATTGAGGGAAATCAATTCATTCTCTAACTGATAAGCCCTCATATCATCCTGCTTGCCGAATAGCGTGGCAAGTTGTTCCCATACTTCTTTTGGACTCTTAAATCCGTTGATATTGAAAAGAAGGTCTTTCAAAATATTGAGACATAAGAAACCATAAGCTTCATCAAGCTTATTGAAGAACTTGGACTTCTTTGTAGAAACATTAGGCTTTGGTTTTGTTCCCATAGTAACTCTGTAAAGTCTCTTGGAGCGCAATACTATCTCTATATCATCCTTCCACTGATGATAGTTGAAAGGAGTAAGAAGATGGTTAGAAGAAGATTCCATATTAGCTATATAGAATGCAACAGGAGGCTTTGAGAAACCTGCAGTTAAAAACAAACAAACAATTTTTATGTCGATAACCTGCAATTTTCAAGTTCCATCACACCTGACATATCCTATCAAGAAAGCTTGATAAACCATATGCACAATTATCCGATATTTATGTGGAAAAATTTCATCTTCTGGTGCAGTGTTGGAATAATATTGAGCAATCTTGCTCAAGCTTCATATGTGATCCAGGTGCAGAAAGCACTGGTGCAGAAAACACAAGTGCAGAAAGCACTGGTGCATAAACACTGGTGTAGAAACACTAGTGTAGAAAGCTTCATCAGTAAAACTATGTAGAAGAGTTTCCTTGTCCTGCCATGGCTATGATACCATGTAAAATTCAAGCACAACAAATCTAGGAAACAAAAACAACAGTTACTATAGATGCATGCAACAAATTGTGTGTCAAAACACAGGTGCAAAAGGTTTGCAATAGTTCATGCATTATCATTAACTCAGAAGATAGATTATAATGTGTAACAATGGAAATAAATAGCCAGGAAATTCAAATCCTAGAGAGGTCATTCGAATTGAATGCATGAGAGTAGCTTACTGGTCAGTTAACACCACTCGACACATCAGTTAACCACTTAACTGCCAAGTAATTGACTCTAACAAACTCTCAAACTGTCAAACTGAGTCTAATTGAGTCTAGAACTCAACTGATTGCCCAAAATTAGGGCACCTTTTTTACTTCAGTTAACTAATTTTTAGGTGAAATTACCCAAAATTAGGTCAAACTGAGTAGGAAGGTGCCTTTCTGACTCCAAATAGCTGATTGTTAGGTGAAACACACCCAATTGGACTCAGTACGGTGCATTAATCATGCAAATCATCCCAGTTGGCTCCCTAAATAATGGAGGAGGCCGAGTTAACTGAATTTGATGACCCAATTGGCTCCCCGAATGAAGGAGGAGGCCCGGTTGACTGAAACTGCTGATGATGTAAGCACATAATTGAGTCAAAATACTTAGGATAAGTGGTAAATTAGGTTGTTAATCCCAAATAATTGTGGGTTAATTATATAAAAAGTGGAAACATTAACTTCTTAATTATTTTTCGATTTCTAAAATTTTGTGTGGTTAGAGATAGGGAGTAAGTGTATGCTTCTCCCTAATGTATCGGTGAAGCAAATTTCTAGTGATAGTATCTTGATTTTATCATTATAAAAGTTGAAATCTTAATCAGTTCATCATTTTTGAACAACTTAATTGAATTGGTATATAAAGGCATTTGAGGTAACATGGAAATCAACCTGCAACAAGTTCCATCTCAGACCCGCTGCCAAATCGGTGCCCTCTCTTTCTTATCAATTCAAAGTTGTTTTCAAGATATTTTGAATGGATTCTCACGGTGTGAAGAAATTTTTGTATATACAATAATTGAGGATATTCCTCAGTTTTATCCTTTGCATGCGTATGCGATTAAATAAATTTCTCTTTATATAAAAACTAAAATAGTAAAGGAGGACATTTTGAAATCCTGTTTTATGCTTTTTGTTATATGATGAAAGCAAATATTCGTAGGGTTATCATGTTGTTTTGAACATATAATTAGTAGCATCAATTATAATTAAGGAACATTCTATGTTGTTGTTCTTAGGATTTCTCTTGCAAGAGGAGTAGTACCCTGGTTGAGGCAGAAAGTGCTATATGTCATCGATGTAAAAATGACAAATGGAAGTTGTTATGTTGTCCAAAATGCAAAGGAATGTGTTATTGTGGGTCTTGTATTGATAACTAGTAGGAATAAGCTTTCCTTCTATTGGACAATGAGAATCACAAACCTTAGACCATTTTGTTATAAATATCTAGAATCCCACGAGGGAAAGAAAATTTGAAAATTTGTTAATCTTTGGTTGTATCTCACTTTGATACACATTCTTATTTGTTGGTATAGCCTTATATTTTGAGACAAAGATTTTGAGAAGGCTTTCCCATTTTGTCGCGGGAGTTGCAGTTACAAGGCATGTTTGTGTGGGAATGGATGGGTGAAGGTATTTGATTTCTGAAAAGTTTCAATAACCTTTTTTCTAGGTTGAACAAGTTTTCAGTGGATTGGAATTCCGGTTGTGTTCCTATTCCTTGTTATGGGTTTGTTTGTGGGAATACCATTCCCTTTTTAGTTATGAAAGGAGTTATAATCCATGGAAGGAAAATACATCATATTCTTGAGAATGGCATTTATTATATGCAGGTCAGGATGCATGAAACACTTCATGGGCTCAAACAAATCCATATGGAGGGGTGCTTAAAGCAGGGTAATTTTTAGGGGCGAAATTTTGCCAATTGGCTATTTTTGGGGATTTTTTTCAAAAAATAAATTCTCTATTTGGTCATTTTTAGTCTCCAATATCGCCTATATTTACATAAAATATGTTTTTTTATCATAATATTCGCCAAAATGTACACGTTTCAGTAGTAATTTGCATGTTTCATATCTAATCTCTGCCTACCTATCTATATACATGTTTTTTTAGTCCAAAATAATCGCCTAGGTTACTATACTTAAGTATAATATTAGAATCCTTAAAAAATACCCTAGCTTAAAGCAAGAGGTGGAGGTCAAGATTCTGCAAGGTGTTCCAGGTCAACGCAAAAAAAAAAACCATAAAATATCTTTGGCCCATAAGGTTTTATCTATTTTTTTGTCATCTTAATTTCTATACAACATTAGACGACTTAGTAATTTTTAAGCCATCCCAGCTATTTAATGATATTTATAGTAGCATTGTTACCAACGATGTCAAGGAATTGTTGCTATGCATGGCAAAACAGACTTTGCACATTCTCTTTAGGCTTGGCTAGTGGCTTTGCTTTTTGTATTTTCTATTTGGTCCTCTAGCAAATACAAATCCATATCAACAACATCTAATTCCAGTCTTTTGCATTTGGATTTTCTAATCTCATCAACATTAAGGGAAGTCAATTTCAAATCGACCTGATCATTTGAAGATGAAAGTATGTGAGCAACATTTTGGAACTCAGTAAGTTGGGAAACATTGAAGGAATGTTGAGGTATAGAAGAGGCAATAGAAGCAATGGAAGAGTCTTCCTCTTCATTGACATGCTGGTAATTGACTTTGCTTGCCTTTGCATAATCAGAAAACAAGTGAAAATTAATTACGGTTGCTACTACAAATTTGTTCTTTTCATCACAATCTTCCTTTATCGACCTCCATGAAATCTTCTTATTCCCAATCTAAATGATCATTTGCACCTTCTTCCCACGACGCCCCTTAATGTTTTAGATAAAGTTGTCTTATATATGGATAACTTTGTTAAATATGTTATGTGACCTTTAAAGTGTTCAGGTTTTCCTTTGACCATAACATTCTGTATCCACAATAAAATAGATCCATGAGAGGTTGTTGTTCCCATGGTTAAAAAAAAAAATAGACATTTTCTCACTAATTAACTTAATCTGTGATAAAATTTCTATAGATGGAACCATATAAAGGTTTGATATTGGGGCGTGGCATCATTTACCAAAAATGTGGAGTAGTAAATCTGGTGGGCGATATAGAAAAACTTAATCGATGTATATAGACATCACATAACAACTTATTCATGATTTGCAAGGTTGTATTGATTTTTAAGCAATGTCGGTAATAGGTTGTGATTTCTGGTTGCTCAGTTGGGAGTTTAACTTCAATTCTTCACCGTGATAATTTTCAAGTACTTATGCTAAAGACTACAGTGTTTAGTAGATTCTGGATTTTTCATTGATGTGTATGTTCCCATTGCATTATTCATTCATGTTAACAGTTACACCCATAGGTGCATAATTTTAATTTATTACCTGCAGGCCTATGGATTGAGCATTCTCGTAGGATAAATATATCTTCAATATGTTGTGCTCTATTCACAACTTTCACTTTTAAGATTTTCCTAATGTGACTTTGTTATAGAGCTGAACTTTTCTATAGAGTTATAAACATAACATATACCGGTATGCTTGTTGGACCTAGTATTCTTCATGTTAAGTTCATTGTAGTTATGGTTGGATTGCTTATTGATCATGAACGATGTTTCTGGAGCATAGCACATAAGGTATTTATTTAATGAAGTGGCAACATTGCAGGTATTTGTTCCATTATTCTTCACATATTTTATTCTGTAATTGGGCTATGTCATCTCCTTGGATCGGGTTTAGTTTTTTAGGGTATTATTATTATGTATATTTCAACAAACCTATTTAATCTAGGTTCTTAGAAACAAAGTTGTATTTTTTCATGCTAAGGGGTCTTTAGTGCTAGGAACAATAATTGTTCTGTCACTGCAATTTGGTAGTGCTAGTTTTGAATGAATTATGTTTATATTGCAACAATCAATCAAGAATTTACCATTGGCTTGTACTCAAAAACTTGGTACACAGGTATGAAGAAATGTTACAAGTTTCTTATCGTGAGTGATCTTCATTTTGCAATTTTGTACATCCTTAGTTTTATTAAATGTGGGATATGATTCATTTGGCAATTTTATACATCATTTTTTGTTGTTTGGATTTAGAGGTAGCTATTTTTCTGGCCTATTAGTGTTGCAATCTGCATCCATATATTGAATGATTTTTTGACTTTGTAGCTAGCATTTTATGCAAATTAAAAACATTGTGGCACCAGCTGTAGTAGACCCTCATGACCTTTGACACAACTGCAAGCCAGATATAAAGAAATGCAGTCCAAACTAATTGCAAGCAATGCAAAGTGAAGTCTCTCAACATATTTAATTTTCGACCCAACCTCTTTCTCCTTTGCATCAAGGTAGCAATTAGGAGTAAGAAGATATAATTGAGAGGAGTATCAATTCCTCATCTAGATATGGAGAATTATTTTTGAACAAAGATTTTAATCTCCATTAACAAGACAAATATTATGTTTTGTCTCGTTCTTAGAAATCGAAAGAAGTTTCAAAGAGCGTACCGTTCTTAGAAATCAAGAGAAGGTTCAAAGAGCCCGTATCAGTTCGTATCCAAAGAGCAATCGTGGTTCCTACTTGGGAAAGCTTTTTGTAAATAAAATTTTAAATGTTAAAGTAGATAAACATATTTTATTATTATTTGAGAATATTATTTTATTTAATATTTAGTTTTATTATTATTTTAAATAAAATGAAAAAAAAACAAATATCATAAATAATTTAAAAAGAAAATTAATTTGTTACTTTCAAGTTAAAGTGATAATCTAAATAACAAACCGTAAACAATTTCAATATTCAACAATTTCTAAATAAAAAATTTAAACATATAATTAAAAAATATTTAATTTAATCATTTTAATTTTTTTTAAAACATAAATAATATTAAAAATAATTCTTTAAATTTATTCATTTGAATAATTTTTTTGACTTATAAAATTGAATAATTTTTTTCAAACTTATAAAAAAAATAGAATAATTTTTTTCAAACATATAAAAAAATTTGAACAAAACAATAACTAACTCTTCATTAGATTGTTAAGGTTAAAATGACACATTATAATTCAAATAAGGTTAAAATGATACATTATGATTCAAATAATAAATTATAAGAAATTTCAATATTCTTTAATCTAATGAATCTTAAATTAAAAATATATATTTTTATTAAAAATTTAATTATAAGTAAATTTTTAAAATTTGTATTTTTCATTAACAAATTTCATAAATAATGTTTTTATTAATAAAAAATAATTATCCTAAAAACTTCCCCCACTGCTGGTGACCATTGACGTGACTGGCACTGGGCCAGGTCACACGCACAACAGCAAGAGCTCTCAATTGCCCGCTTGCCAGTCCAACCATGAGTCCAGCAACCCTGGCCACCTGCCCTCTATCTTTGATCCCGAGGCAAGAACGAGGGACTCACTAGAAGGCAATATAATATCACGTTCATTCATATTGTGGTATTAAATATTCATGAAAACCTAAAAATTATATTGCTTATATATTAAGGGGCAAAGGGTTTTTTGTATTTAATGTAACAATACAAAAATACTTTGGGGTTTTTTTTATATGGGTGGGTTGATAAATATCCTCCAAATGGAGATGGCGGGATCACGGTCGAATGAGAAATCGGGTTGAGGCAAGGCTCGGGCTTACCAATACACAGGGAAATCGCGTCTTGAGGCATGCTTGAGGCCAGGGGTTTTGTGGTGAAGTGGGTTTCCAGTCAATCATAGTCGAGAGACAGTGGTCATTGATAGCCAATTGTTACCAATAGCACTCAGCTAGTTGTTACCAATAGCCTTGGGAGGCTCTAAGCCTCCAGGGCCTGTTATAGGCCCTTGATAGGCCTTGGGGGATTCAATACCCAACCACTCATGCCTATTACAGGCCTTGGGAGGTTTAGTCAGCCTCCTATAGCTTGTTACAGGCCTTGGGGGCTTGAATACCTAGCCCACAACAGGCTTAGTCAGCGATTGGGGAACTACAACATGCAATCTAAATGTTGTACTATGTGCATTGGCTCTAGTGACATACAAGAAGTGATCTCCTATCTCTTCATTAGACCATTAGATGATGCAAATCATAATGATATGTGATTGAGTAATTGCATTGTGGGTGAAATAATATGCATCAACAATATACATCGAAAGAAGCAAGGTGTATTGTAGAATGCATGTGGGTTCATAAGAGGGGTATCATATCAATATACTAGGTCGAAATATAAAGGGGTATAAAAAATGTTAATGAAAAAATTGATACATACAATATCTAGTGAAAATAGGGTTTTTTTTAAATTGGGAAGTTATATTGGGAGGGGGTTAAAAAAAATGATTTTGGAAGGTATGTTCCAATATTTAGTGAAATTAGGGGTATTGTTTCATATGCCACGAACGAACGTACTATGATAGTGGTTTATTGAGTGAAACCCCCGTGGAGGCGAGCCACATGACCACCACCACCTGCCACGCACCCCATGCTCCTCCTTAATTGCATCGCATGTCCTCGCATCCAGAGCCTCTTCTCTTATCCTTTCAGACATGCTTCTAGCGTGTGCAAAGTCTCCTAGGCCGCTCCCGCTCTGCTCTATGCTCTTACCATAATGGATACCATTCATTTCGGGGATAATGCCTGTCATCTCACCTTCATAGCCTTCTTCAGTAATGATTTCCCGACTCCACTGCTATTCATTCGAATTTCAGTCTTCAAGGAGGATGCTTGGCATCAGGCTTTAAAACGCCTTGGTTTTCTCTGGCTCCAACATTCTCTTTTACCCAGTTTTGGTTCAATTGCCCTACCGATTCTCACTGCTCTCAGCCCTAGGCTCCCTGTAACCATGCCTCCTTGCACCCGTAGCTCGGCGCCGCATGGCAGCCTCACTCAACATGGAAGCTCCTCTTCCTTGCCCCCTCTACATATAATGTGCGGTGTGGTTGACAAAGCTCGGCGCTTCAAGAAAGATATACCTATGGGGGCTCAAGCAAAAATCCTTAATGCTGAAGAGGATGCATATGTGTCATGCAGGTGCTCCATGGATGAGGACATCCGTAGTGAGTTCGAATCCCTCGTCCCTGATCCTGGTAGCACCAGCGGCCACCAAACCTTGTATCAGAAGACTTTCGATGCACTCTGGATGTAGAGCTAGTGCTGGGCAAAGCCCTCACAGATAGGAATGAAGCCCAAGTGGTAATACTCATGCAGTTGGACGAGATGATGGATTTTCATAAACAAATCCTGTACAATCAACAGCAATTCGCTTGTCAGTTTGGTATCATGCTTGCTAAGGATCCAACCACCCAACCCATTCAGGAGGAGCAGCTGGACCACACCAGTATTTAGTTTTTCTTGTCTTTCGGCTCTATTTTGTCTTTAGTTTTGGCTCACGAGCCCATTTTTGTTTCAACAGCTCTATTCTTTCATTATGAAAATGTTATTTTCTACAAACTCTACTCTTCTAAGTCTGTTAGCAACTCTGGATACATATTATTTTTGAGGTTTGTTTTCTCGTTCACAAGAGGGCCTGGTCACATTCTAGCTTTGAGGTCTGTTTTCTCAGTCACGAGAGGGCCTGGTCACAATCTGTATAGTTTTTTTATGATAATATAAGGATCTACATCTAATTTACAAATATATATATATCCTAAAAACTAAAAGTTTCAATTTTTAAATAAATTGAATAAATAAATTCACATAAATTTTATAAATTCATATATATATATATATATATATAATAAAATAAGATAATCCATTATCATTAATTTTCAAAATTCAATAACATTAATATTTATTCTTTATTATTTATATATAAATATATAAATATTTAATAATATTTTTTCAAACATAAAACAATAGAAAAACTAACTCTTCTAATTTAGATAGAGTTAAAATGATGTTTTTTTATAAAAGGATGAATGATAATATAAACAAGAGCCACGAGGTGGCAATGTCCCCGACGGTGCAGTTGAAAAGGATGCGTGTGTTTGAGTTCTGACTTGAAAGCTTGGCAGCTTCTGATCGTTATAACTTGTTCAACTTTGGAAGATGCATCAAGCAAACATAAGTTGAATGGTTTTTTTTTTTTTTACTTTGTAATTTTGTGCAGTTTGAAGTCTAATGCAAAAGACAGAAAATGAATAGCAACAGACTGGGAGGAAGAAGGAAGTAGTTGGTTGAACATGAAGTTGTATTATAGCCATAGGAAGCTATGGAAACTGTCAACTGCGTGGAAAGATGGAAGGGCAAAGTCCAGGGAAAATGCTATGGCCATGAAATAGCCGAATTAATTAGCAAATAGAAACCAAAATAGCAACATACAATGTATTTTTATACGAAGCCAGAAACACAACCCAGGTCATAAATCAACCTTTGTTTTTTCAAGAACTGTTGACTTGTATTGATTTGTGTGTGGAGTATTTGTATATTCAACCATCTGCTTTGCATGTATCCATTTCTTTTTCATGCATCCATAAATATTTTTTGCATGGACATATACACCTCTTTGTGGATCACTATTGGCAAAAAAGGGGACAAATCCTATGAAAACACTCTTTTTTTTAAATAATCATTGCAATTACTATGTTCAAATAGAAAGTGAAAAGACAGGGTCGAGGTTTCAGTCAATCTTCACATTTTTTGAATTGGGAAGAGTATAGAAAGAACATTATATTGGAAAGCCAAGAAAACATCGAAATCGATAATGGACATATATAGATAGCTTCAAAACACCTATCAATGGCACAAATGCATAGTTTGAACCCTGTGTACATGCTATTCAATACATTGAAGCAGTATTTAAAACATCATCAAAGGAAATATTCAATTATAACATACATTAAATATTATTGAGACAACACCAGGCAAAGTATCGCTACACAAACCATATCAATTGCAGCATACATGTTTTTTGAGTCATATATATGTATTTATATATACAATGTACAAATGATCAACTGCATATATACATTGCCAGGCACAGAAAATATCTACAAAATCTGCACTTGATTATGTATGCCTTTACAAGTATCCAATTATAGTTTTTTTTCCTGAATATGTATTTATATGTTTTCATCAAAATCATGACAACAGTGTTTGGCAACATATAGGATGCATGGAGAGGTGTTGTATACATCAGCACAAAACTCTAGCAGTTGACCATTCTGATTGTAAGGTCCTATTAGAAGTGATTGCTAAACAAAATTTGAGGTTGTCCATCGAGGACTGTTTTTTTTTAAATGCAAGGATACAAAACTAGCCGAAGAACTAGAGGTATGCATCTATCCATGTTCACTTGGTAAGACCATGACCATATCAAAAAACGGAATTTTTTGGAAAGTCTTTTTCTTTTCTTGTATGGAAGCCCGTGTCACAATGCAGAAGTATTTTGCAAATTTTGATATCTGCTTTGCAAAATTTCGGCTGAGAGCATCATGGTCAATGTAGTTGCAAGGGTGCTCTAGTTTTTTACCTGCACATTGAGAAAAAGGAAAATATTATGATCAAAAGCAAGGGACAGTTGAAACCAAAAGATCCCACAGAAAAGTTGAAGCTGTAAAATAGTTGCAATGACTGTGAAGATTGATAAATAGCAAACAAGAATAGTAGCCACATAAGTATAATGCAGGAGTTGGATGCGTTGATCGGCGCAGGAGATCAACATTTGCAGCCAGATACAAAGGATTCATATCTGCAAGGGACTATTGAGTTTGTTCTTGATTTCCAGTGTATACCAGTTAACATGGAATATATGTTTTAAACAGGTGGCAGATATGCTGTGTTGTTGCAAATGCAATGTCAAAAATGCATCAAAACAATAAATCTGGAATGAAAACAAACTTCAATGTTTGAAGAAACAATCAATCTAAAAACATATAAAAAATGCAGTTGACATGTGCTATTTTTAGTGTAATACATTGACAGGTTTAGATGACAATTCAATTTGTTTGTATAGCATTATGAAGATCAAATGATGCAAATATGCAGATTAGTTTTTGGATACTGATTCGATGTTTTTATTTGATGCAGTGACTTTTTTTGGGGGGGGGTATGGGAAAAGACAAACAAAAAATTGAAGACAAATATATGGAGATCAAAAGTCTGTATGCAATTTGCAGTTCTTTTTTCCCTATAGTTATTTGAAAATAAGTTATGGAATCAAAATCACAAATCTGATTTGGATGGCTAGTTTTTTCTATATGTAGAGGGATTTGCTGGTAAATATGTCTAGATCACTTGTTTTTCTGCATTGGCACAAGATGTTGGTTTTTCAAACACATGTGTTGTGAATATGTGGCTTATAGGGATGCGGCAGGACCAATTGAAATTGCTATGGCACTATGAAGCAATCTAGGGATGGAGCTTTGGAATTTCCATTGTCGTGGTCTGTTTCTTGTCAAGGTGAACATGAACCGGGATTTGGTCTTTGCATGATTGATAATAATCTACTATGGTGTAGTTTAGGCCTGTCTAAAATTTGCTGAAGCCAAGTATTTGTTGAATAGCTGATATGATTGCATATATGTTTATTGCTAGTTTCCAAAGGCAAAGAACAAGAACTAAAACATGGGCATGAACAGGGTTTTTTTTCTTTCTTTTGAATTGTAAAAAAACATTGCAAAAGATAGATAAGTGGCATTGCTACATTTATTTGCATAATTGGTTTCCTAGGACATAATAGAAGATAGCACCAAAAGCCAAGCATCTGCAAAAATTATTTGTGACAGTGACAAGTGGGAGGAAGCATGTTTTCTATCTACAACTACAATTAACATAATAGACGTAGATATTGAAATTGGAAGCAGATTTTGTGGCGATTAAAAAGAACTAGGTTACAGGAGCATACCAGAAACATAGATATGTAGCGATGTACAGGCATGTAACAGAGATATTTTTAACATACCTTTTGCTCAAAGTTTTTTAAAGTCGAGTACTCGGTTGTTCATTTCCAAAGTGAAAACTCCTTGGTGATTGAATCTGCGGATATGGTAAATAGTTGATGAAACTGATTTACAATATTCTTCAAATAGCACAACTGCAACAGCTGGGCAGTATTCTTTCAGCTGCATGCCTCGAATAGTGCATTCGATAACTCCCTCATCTATTTCCAACTTGCAATGCAAGATATGTTCAAATGTTATGCGAGTGCCATAGTTGCAAAACCAACAGTAGGCTGTGCTTTGAATCATAGGCAGCTTGCAATCTGAACATGTGCATTGGAAAGGCGGTGCGAAATCATTCTTGATTTTCAGTTTTCCAAACATCTGTTACATGTTTGGACATCAGAAATAGGGAAAAAGTGGCATTTAGCAATGGTAAATAGAAATTGCAAAGATAAATTGAAAGTGCAGTGTTGAGTGCAAGTGTGTGAATTGTGTTTTTCAAATTGTTATTTGAGATGCCATAGGCATGACATTAATCTATGCCTCTAGTTTTAATCATTTCCAGGGATTAATTGAAATATGAAACTTGCATTGTAAAAGAGTTTTTGAACATGTTGCAAGGACATGTTTTCTTTTTTTATTGAATTGAGCAGGGAAATCTATTGACTAGGTCAATATATACAACAATCAAATTTGGTTGAATGCAAGAGCTAACAGCAATTGAAAGTTGTGTGTGCTGAAAGAGATGTAAATAGCAAAACACAATATTGGTTAAGCTTGTGAAGAAAAGCAGAATCATGTTTAGGAATGAAATAAATAGAAATGCGAAAAAAGGGAAGTTCATTATCATGGTTGTAAGTAGATTGCAAAATTACTTTAACTGTGTTTGTATAATTGGATTTTTTATGCTTGGAACTTTGTAAATGCAGGATGAATATAGAAAAGCAAATACTTTTTTCATAGCAGTAGTTAGAATTGAATAGGGAAAGCAATTTTTCAATAGCTTACTTGTGTTTTTGCTTCAATTACTGGCAACAAACTCTAGATTGCAAATTCATCATTCAAAGGATCAATAATTGTTGCCTGGGAAGTCCTCATCAGGTGGTTGCCTTTTGGGCCTGGCCTGATAATGTTTTTGATTAAGTAAAGAGGAGGCTTGTCCTGTGCAAGCTGTTGTTGAACGCACAGAAAGAAAGTTTTATAGTTTTCATTCACTTGAAACTGCAAAGGGGGGGAAATGAAACAATTAGATGGCAGAAAACATGTTTGATAAACAAAAGCAGATGCTGGAAAAGGGAATGTCAGTATGTTCAAGGTGCAAAAAACAGAGGGAAAGGATTTGTTCTCTTTTATTTTTCCAGAAAGGTCACAAGAACTAAACAATACCTTTATGTACGTAACGATTTTTTATAGATAGGGAGCAGGAAGTGTACAGTGGCATAGTCATTTGCAGTTTCACCATCTTTGATATAGAAATCCAATTGCTTGTTGATGTATTGAAAACTGACCATCATTATTGCAACACTTCCAACAACATATGTTTCCTCTGATGACACCAGCTCTAAAATTGTCATGTCAGGAGGAAGACATTGCACTTTACAGACCTGTTCTATTGTTTCAATACAAGTAGAAGGCAATATTGCTATTGAATTTATAGCATCTCCGCGATCATACTAGCCTTTTTTCTTTAATTCAAATCCAGTTATTTGTATGCTTTTGCCAGGCAAGAGAAAGTTACCAAATCGGTTTATGAGATTATCATTCATGGTAGCAGTGATTGTCATCAAACCATCTTTGTCGACAAGGTCTGTATGCAAAATATTTGTCTTGGCAAGCGATTTTTGGCTTCGATTTTGTGCAGGACCATAAACAGCCAAAACATTGCCTTCAAAAACATTTGTGTGTGACATAGTGCATAATTGTATCATAGATGATGCTTCTACTGAAACTTGTTTCAGCTTGCAAAGATAATGAAATGAAATAGTCTGTAGAAACTTTTGGATTTCAAACTGCATAGTGGAAATGGCATGTGCAAGATCCTTATGCAACAAAAATTCAATTTGAAGTAAATGTATTACAACATTGGTGAGACACATTGTCAATGCAGTGAATGAAATAAAGAAAGAGTAGGCAGGGGGGGAGCTGAAATGAGAAATTTAAAGCAAAAGGAAAGAGCATTACCTTTTTGGACTGCTTGTTGTTGCATCTGTAAGAGGCAAGGAGCGAACTGTCATTGAAATAGTATTTGTACCATCATTTGAAATAGGGGGACTTCTTTCAGCAGATGGACTGTCTGGTGTTTGTATCATTACCATGGTGCCTTGCTTTGCATAAATATGTTTTCTGTCTTTGTCTTTGTTTGAAGCGATATAGTTGCTTCTTGATGAATCTCCAAAGATATCTGCACATGGAAGAAGCAGATACAAGCACCATTTTTTTTGGGTTTATATCGGACAAGAAAACGGTAGTTTTGACAAGCCAGAGGCATAAAGCAGACCAAAGAATGTGTATTTGATGAAAGGCCGGAAGATATTTTGCATTGCTTGCTAGAAAAGACAAACAAGGAAAAAAATCAAATGAAAATGATAAGAAATGTAGATGAAAAGCATTGGAAATTGACATAAAGCATAAGCTTGTTCAAAGACATTCGGCAACAAAGAATGATATTTGTTAGAGTGAAAAATGTTTGCATTGAAAGACATTGGATTATAACTCATTGTTGCTAAAATGAATTATGCTATTGAAAAGGACATTGAAATTTGTTGTTTGATGGCATTTTTAAAAAGCATGTAGCGTAGGCAAGGGAGTTTGTTTTTTTTTTCCAGGCACAATTGCAATGAGCGTAATTGCAACTTGTAGAAAGAGGGGTATCGAGGCTATTGACAAGGTATTGGCCAACTGTAGTTGAGTGCAAAAAGCTAGTTTTTTACATGTTTTTTTTTGTTTTGTTTTTGTATCTATTTTTTGCTTCAAAATGCAATTGCCTAGGCAGTGTAGAAGAGAATGTAGTTGCGATGGCCCTTCCAACATTTTTTATTTAAAGCGAGATAAGAATTGAGAAATCATGGGGTCTGAAGGCAATTACAAAAGTTGCAATAGCATGAAGCGAGTAAGTAGAATATGTGATCTAAATGGATTTTGCCGAAGTGATGGGGATTGACAAGAGACCAATGAAATGGTCAAACCAATATGCATCAATGACAATAGATGAAAGGGTGTCAAGCTGTAGATTTGTCCAAAAGTGGTCAATCATTGAGCCGTAGTTCATTGTAACTTGATCTGTTTTCAATTTTAGATTTTTCATTTGCATAAACTATTCCAATCTTTTTTTCTGTGATGTTTGTTTCAACATATAGATGTTAAAGTCTCCTGCAATAACAATTGGCAGATTGTTGTTGTTTTGGGACAAAATAGAATCCAAGGCATGGAACAGTTACCCAAGAATGGTGTTTGGTCTTTTATAAATTTTTACAAGCTTAATAATGGAGTTAGAAATATTGAGATCAACAACAATTGCTTCGACATAGTTGTCTTTATAGATTGTTGTTTCTAGAATTATTATCTCTTTATGTACAGCTATTAGAACACCATGTATTGAATAGGCTGCAATACAATTTTATTGGTTTGTGAATGTATCATTTTTGGGAGGAATTGGCATATGGGTTTCCTGAAAACAAAGAATATGTGACTCTAGCAGTTCATTGTCATTTGCGACATCTTGAATGTGCAAAACCAAGCTGTGAGTGTTAAGTGATGATATCAGAAGGTATCTAGTATAAGTAACTGATTTAAGGCCAAATTGAAATTCCAAAGCTGCATTTTTTTCTAGTCTATTCAACTCGGTGACTACTTTTGTTGAGACAAAGAAATTCTTCTGTTCCAAGTTATTCAGAAGAAAAAGAGAGTCAACTGCTTTTACACGAGAAAGTGCAGTATAAACAAGCCCATGCTTTGTAACACCTTTTGGATCAAATGCCAACCTTTGAAGTGTCAATCCCTGAGCTCTATGAATTGTCCGTGCACAAGCTAATTGAATTGGAAATTGTATTCGAGTGAAATTTTTTTTATTCCCAAGGCAGATTTGTGTCACCATTCTTTTGATTGGTTTCCAAGTCTGGATAATAGAATCAGTATACAGTTGATGCATACTGGCACGTGTAATTGCACTGATCTTTGCATCAGTAAACTCGATCCAGATGATGTTTGGATTTCTTTGATCATAGTACCTAAAGATACCTTCTGCGCCATTGACAAGGCCATCTTCGAGTAGGTAGTTACCACCAACCAGTTCAACTAGCATGCTTTTTTTCACGGTAATTGTAATGGGAAGTTGATTTTTTTTTATGAAGTTCAAAAGTGTTTTCAACATGATCAACTTTAGTGTCTTCCGCTACAAATGTAAAGGCCTCTGTCTGCACAGCTGACAACATTCTAGAATTGTGTTCATCAACATCTTTATTACGATAAAAAAGGAAGGGGAATGATAGATCGATTGGTGGTTTCTATGACAATGTGTGTTCAAATATTGGATATCGTTAGATGTTTGGTTTCCTTTTCTTATTCTATTCAAAATAGAAATGAACATTTCATTTTTTTGGCGTACAACTGTTTTAAGTTCAAAATATGTCACATTGTCAATCCAGAAGCTGTAAGGAAACTTCTGATGCTGGAAAGATGGAAACTCAAAGATCCAAGAATCATGTATAGGCTCGGCTTGGAAAAAAACTGCCACAGAAAATGACATCAACATTACCAAATGGTATTGTTGGGGTGTGTGCATAATTTGACGGAGGTGTTTGTCTATGTTGTGTAGCATACGAGATCCTATTAAGGACACTTCATCAAGTAGAGGCATGTGCAATTGTTCAAATTGTTTGGACATGAGATCTAGAGTATTTGAACTTAAGGGGAGCAAGTTTGCAGAGTTCAAAGGAAGATTGAAGGCAGAATGAACAGTGACACCATCAACATGATATGCAGCTTTTCCTGTCAATGCAACAACTAGGCCTTTTCTTTTTAATGGGTCACTGCCAAGGTCATTGTCATAGAAGAGTACAAGGGCATCGTAAATAGGCTTTGCAATATGTGTTTTCCCTGTTCCAACACTTCCTGTCAGAAACAGATATATTGGCTTTGCAGGGTTTTTTTTTCTTTTTAGATATAATTTCTTTGACTATAGATTGTTGTTCAATGTTTAGTCCTCTTTGTGTTGCAATATAGGTGTCTATGTCAGGGACAAATGGTTTTGTACTTACACTAGACATTCTTGTTTCTGCTGGCATGGGTCGTTTTTTTTTTATGTAGGATGTCGTCACAGATATCATATTGTTCAAAAGTAGTTGAACGATTGAAAGACCAGGTCTCTATTTCCAAATTCTTTGTCATTTCAGCTTCTTTCTCTACAATTTCTGTTGCATTGTCAATGTTACCCCATTTTGTTGTTGGCTTGGCAGAGAACTTTTCCTCGGAAATGGCAACTTGCAATTTGTTTTTTGCATATGCTTTTGTCCATGTTTCCCTTTCCTTAGTCAAAAAATTGGTGAGGTTTCTATGAGGCATGAATAGCAACAATTTCTCTCTTGCAAAGTTCTCAGGATCCTTCTCTTCATTATATCGGACATATCGAATAATACATGGTCTATTTCTTTTGATTGTTTTTGCATTTACAAAGAAAAAGCAAGATGCATATTCAGCTAAAGAAACATTTTCCAGTTCAGGAGGTCATTGGATGTATCTGTCTATGATTGATGGGGCAATAATGTCTTCAGAATCATCATCCTCTCTCTCCAACAAAGATGGTTTTTTCAAGACAACAATCTGTTTATCATCTGGTGTAGTGTTTATGAAAATTGTTTTTCTTGATGATGAATGCAAAGGTAAAGAAAGCACAATATGAACTGCTTGTCTAATGGACATCTGTTGCATGTTCAATAGTGTGTTCCCAAGCTTTCGTATCGTTTCAAGCTGGCTATAGTTTTTTGAAATAGCCTCTTCCTTTATCTTTTTTAGGGCCATTGTCATAGGCCTATCTAATTTTGTTATGTAAGAGATTACGTATCTTGTAGTAGCATATGCATCTAAAATAAATTGAGCATCGGTGTTAGCCTGCCACAAGCTTGGGATTCCTCTTGCAAATGGATTTATCCAGATATCTGCAGGGTCTCTTTTCAGTAGCAATGTCGGTTGCTTAATCAAACAAGACAAGAGCACAATGTAATTGTCCTTGGTGTAATTCAATTATTCTAGAAATGAGTCAAAGGACATGTCTTTTGGAAATTGTCTATGCTCAAGAGCGTTGTAATGGAGCGTTGTTTTTTCGTCCAAGTTGTCAAAATCATTGTGTTTGGGTTCCAAGACTATTGTTTTGTCAATTGGAAACATAGGGGAGTGAAATCTACATTTTGAATTGTGTTGTTTTCTACATGTCCTTGTATGTTGATGAGTTTGGATCTTGACCATTTCTTTGGTAAGCAAAGAAGAATCTGTTGCAATATATTCATCAACAAATGATGTTACTTCATGGTTGGTATTTTTTCCATATACTGGTGCATTTTCAATCCAAAGAAGCCCATGTTCATGTTCATTTCCTCTTTGTTGGAATTTAGTTGTAAAGAAGTAATCATTAACCTTGCCAAAGAGTGTATTATTTTTTAATATCAAAGATTTCAACGAATTGAATCTGTGTCTATAATAGTGACTACACACCACAGGTTGTTTTCTTATTAGGTTGTCAATATCAATGTCCAAAGGCAACTTTGATGGGCTTGAGAGCTTCTTCTATTCAAGTTCTTGCAAAGAATTGCATAATGGTTTCCAAATGTGTTCAGTAGCTGCAAAGCTCACAAAAAAAGTAGGTGGTCCTAGTTTCCGAATCATTGCGAAAATATCTTTCTTCATGTTGTCGAAGTAGTCAGGAGATGTACGGATGGATTTTAATGTACGCTATGCAATTGAAGATTTGATTATTTTTTGGAGATTGGTCTGTGACTTAACATCTTTTGCTGTTAATTTTTTCCCTTTCAATTCCCCTATACGTATTGATATCCAGGCAGTACTAGAAATTTTCCCTATCAAGACTTTTACTGTTTTGAAGAACAAGTTTGTAGGATGTGCTTCAAACTCCGTACTTTCATGTTCCAACTTCCATTGCACAACTTGTTGATATAGATATCGATTGTAGATGTCATTGGGTCGGCTACATCCGTAGAAAAGTGTTGGGAAATTCAACTCTTCAGAAAACTTGTCTTGGAAAATGCCTAATGGTCAATGATTTTCAGACGGTGCAATCTCTACAAGCTTGTTAGCCAAATCTTGTATTAGATGTGTCTTTCCATATCCATGCACCATTGTTTCGGTTGTTGGTTCTATCTCTGTTTCATGAACAGGTTCAATGGTTTCTTCCAATTGTGTACGGTTGTTGTCTTCGTCAGTAGAAGAGGCAAGGTCAAGTTGGTTGGACTCTCTCTCTGCTAATTGAATAAACTTTGTTTCCCAGCCAGGCACAATAGAAATATCTTCTTGTTTGTAAAGTTCCATGCTACAAAGCATTTTTAATGCAAGCATGACAATGTTTGGGCGCACGTTTCCTGATATGTAATCATTTTTGTATTCCAATTTCCGTTTTAACATAATTCCAATTGTCATGCCATCTTCAAGGTTTCTTGGCAAAGTCTTCTGCACTTTGTCTAGAGATGCAGGAACATTTATGACTATTCCAGTTAGCCCTAGTTGAGCTCGTTTATAACCTAGTTGTTGAATCTGTGCAAATGCAATTCTTGGAGAGACAAGCCGCTTTTCCAATGGTGTCAACATGTTTACAATTGACAATGCGTGGTTGCGACGAATGTTCAATGGTGTTGCAAAGACTGGTATTTCTGAATGTGAAACATTTTTTTTGCAATATTTGCAAATGTGCATGTCCAATGCAAATGAAGGAGTCGTATTCATCCATGGCAAAGATGTCAATGCAAGGAAAGTGTCTTTGTTGATTCGGTGGATGTCGTTTTTGAAATGCAATCATTTGCATATGCAACAAGCATTTATAGGTGTATCTTCAATAACTTTTAAGTATTGGGAAGTTGCTTGTTTGGCCTTTTGTGTTTCTTTTTTCTTTTTAAAAGCTTAAAATGCTGTGAAGCGCATAGACCTTTTTGTCGATCGTAGATTCTTGAATCCTTGCATGTTGTTGTTTTCTAAGTTATTTCCATCTGCATTTTGGTGGTTTTCAGTTGCAGTACATGGACGTTTGTGTATGGCATCTTGCTTAGCTATTGTTGTTTTTTGTTTTTGTCCTTTGTCATGATTTTGTTGGTTTCTTTGTTTTCACGCTAGAGTATTTTTTTGAAGCGTTGATAGAAGGTGTGCTTTCTGACGTAGATGCATGAGTAAATTGCTGATTAGGATAGCTATCCCCCCCACTTTGACAAATACTAAAGAAATTTGGCACGATTTTTTCCATTGCAATGGACCTTCCTAGGCGATTTGTTTGAAACAATGGATGGAAGTGACAATGGTCTTGACTTTTTTCAGCTTGCAAGATGAACATGTTCATTGCAGAGGCATTTGTTGAGCAATATCGACTTTGAATCTTGGCCAGGCGTGTATCCCAAATGGAAATTTTCACTTCCAACATCTCTGACAACCATTGAATTGCAAATTCACCTCCATGTATATGGCCAATATTAAAAGGCGCTGCCAAATTCATAACGAATGTTTGCCAACTAGAAACAAGACAAGCATTGTGTACTATGGATGGTGTAAGATATGTAGTCAAACAATGAAATGATCTATTGTCATTAGACTGTATGCAATTGAAGAAAGTTTGTGCAATTGTCTTCCTAAGACTCATACTATCAAATCTCTTTGACAATTTTGAAATCGATTCAAATAACGAATCAAAACATTGACCTTGAATTGTTGAGAAGATATCAAAACCTTGTTGCAGGAGAATTTCTCTATAGGGAGATATCTCAATAAAAGTGTTACAACAAGAGCTATTGAAAATGCCATTTGGAAATTCTTGAGGCAGGAAATCGTGAGGTATAGTCATTTTGCAAGCAAGCAATGGTTCAAAGTGTCCAGCTGCTGGTATATGGTCATGAAACAAAATGTTATAACAGTAGCCAGCAAGTGCGGGATTGAAATGCAAGTACTTTTTTTTGCTTAACAATGACCAAACTGCAACTGGAACATTTAGCCAATGTGCAAACCACTTGATGCAAAAGATATCGCCCCACAGGCCATGAACATTTGCAGTGTCTAGTTGCGAAGCAGGTTGGGACATTCGTTGCAAATAAAGGTCTTTGTCTTGGACACCATGCAATCCAGACTAGTACACAGGGCCAAGCTCCAAGTTAAATGAAGAAATTGCAGTAGGGTCCATTTGTGCGAGACGAACGCGGAAATGGTTCACAATAGCCTCTCTTATTTCTATTGATGTGTATCGAAAATGCAAAAGAACAACAAATGCGTCAAATAGGCAATCACCATGTTGGAAATGGAAATCCTTTAGACGAAGCAAATGTTGTTTTGACAATGCAATGTCAATTTCTTCAAGTTCTCGGTGGCCCACTGCCAAGCCCTTTGAAAGGCCACCTGAAGGCTACAAAGCTCGTAGCATGTCTATGGCAACAGAACATGCAGAAGAGGCATCTGCAAGAGTATTTTCCAGACACAGACAAGGGAAAAAAACAACGAGGCTTAGAGGAGGTTTTTGCCAAAGTAAAATATGAAATTGGCTACAAATGACATTAAGGAGAGCCTATGTCAAAATAATCAATATCAAGAATGCAACAACATTGGCAAGATGCAAATTTGTATCGCTAGACATTTTCAATTTGAGTCAAGAGCATTATTTGCACTAAGATAGGACAAGGAATGTTTCAACAGATAAGAAGGCAAATGAGAATTTGGTTAATGCACTATGTCAATTATGGTTAGACAAAGAATATATTTTATAACCTAACAATTTTCAAATATAGTTGCCTATGCAATAAAGAACAAAAGAACAGGCAAATGGAACAACAAGTGCATGCAATCAATGCACCTAACATGTTCGATACTTGTGCAACAGTAGAATAAGTTGCAGGGCAGATCGTGGATGACAATACTATAAGTGCAACCGAAGGCCGACATTTTCTCTAGCCTACCATCATTGTGTTCAGTGTTGAAATGAATGTGACAATGAAGGGTTTTTGTGTGTTAATTATGTAAATGAGAGCATAATCGTTGTCAATGTTAGTTTGCATAGTTGTTAGCGATGTATGGAGTGATGTCAATTATATTGACAAACTTGACATGTCAGTTGCATATTGCCATATTTCCACAATAGGAGGAATGAATATACTTCTTGCAAAAAGAAGAAGTTAGGAAAAATGGATATCACAGGGATTGCCTGTTTTTTCGTATATAAATATGATTAAGACATTAAGCATCTGTTCAATGAAATGAGAAAGACAATATTCCAAGTCACATTGCCATGTGGTTTGTTTTCAATATTGCAACTATGAATTTCTAGATGAAGTCGAGGAAGTAAGTTTGCACCATTCTAGATAAGTACTTGAACCATTAAAAAATTACACAATGCATATAAACATATAAAGATGCCAAATGACAAATTGATCTTGTAAACATACGCATTTGTAAATCTATGAACATTCCCATGGTAGCAATTCTGAAGCAAATGGTTGTTTTCAATCTAGCTATAATTTGCATATCTATTTGTAGACAAGTGGCAAGTTTTTTTGTAGGGAAAGTTCCAAATACAACATGCAACATTTGTTTTATAGCTAGCAACCTAGGCTAGCATATATTGTGGATTTTCATGGAACATATGTTTTAGTATGTCAATATCAGAGTTTATTTTGTGAAAGCTCTCATGTCAACGGTAGTTTGCAGTACATGGGATTTAGAATTTCTAGATAGTTGGCTGATGCAAGTGGACAAAGTAGCATTCCATTCTATTGCAAGATTGTTTGCATTTGGAAGCCACCATCAACATTGGCAAACTAGACTTTGAACATGGGTACGAAAGCAAACCATTGAAAGCTTATGCTCTTGATGTTTAAAAGGCCTAAGAAAACTACAAACCGCTAAAAAAACTATAGAAGAGCACAACTCAAAGAATGACTTATTTCCTAAAATGATAGAAAACTATCGCGCGACAGAGGAAAGTACCAATAGAAATGTATTGAAATAATGATTATTTATATGTAGCAAGGGAACAGCTAAAGCAAGGTGTTCTTCAAAATCAGCAGACCAAATTATGTAAAAAGGCCGCTTTATTTTGCATGAACAAGAGAATGGGAAAATGATTCCAATGCAATATGGAATAGGATGTTTTTATAGACAAGATACTTGGAAGCAATCTTTTGATTACTTGTGTCTTGTTTACAGTTTATTGCAATGTTTTGATTACTTCATAGATGGAAGCTAAATTCTAAATCAGCATATGGTTCTTTCTATCCACGAATGAATGAGCTAAAGTGAGTTGTGCTTCAAAACTAGCAGGGGAAACTGTGTGAAAAAGACCACTTTATTTTGCATGAACAAGAAAACAGGAAAATAATTTGATTGGAATATGGAATAGAACAGTTGTATAAACAAGATACTTGGCAGCAATGTTGCCATCTTTTTAACTTGTTCAGTGTTTATTGCAATATTTTGATTACTTGATAAATGAAAGCTAAATTATAAATCAAGGTACCATGTAATCTAAAGTGTTATTTTTTCTGCTTCTGATACGCAATAAATTTTGGTCTCAATGCCCATGTCTGGGTGAATGGAGATTTTATTGTAATAGGGAAAAAACTGCCAATCTATGAATACCATTTAAGATTGCTTGATATAAGAATAATGATGGGAGTTTCTTTTTTTGCCAATGTTCTAAATGCATAGCCACAATGGACATCAAATAAAAACAATCCAACATTGCATTTGCTGAGAACGAATGAGACAAAATCTGCAAACAGAGGTGCAAAGACATACAAGAAACACGGGCATGGAAGAATGTTTAAAGCATCAACTGTTAAGCTAGTTAGGTGTCTATATTCGTATGTAATGACAGTTACAAATACTGTTGCTGAATCAAAGTCTAAGCTGATTCAAAGCATAACTCTTCTTTTCTTGAGCAGATTTGAACTCTTTGCAATATGAAAGAGGTAGCTCAATAGGCAACGCATCTATTCTCCTATTCAAATGCTCTAGCTACATAATCAACGCTACATGTTGAAGTTTCAACCAGCATGGAGAATTTCTTTGTGGGTTGCAGTTCTTTGTTTGCTTGCAACATTGCAAAAGGGAACGGCCTATTGCCTATCAAGTTTTTTTATTCAGTATATTGCAGAATCGAAGCAAGGAAAAATTCCAATGCAATATGGAATAGAAGGTTTATATAGACAGGATGCCTGTCATTGTTGTTGTTACCTTTCTAAGTTGTTTACAGGGTTGGTTGTAGTGATCTAATTATTTGATATTTGCAAACTAAATTGTAAACCAAGAGTATTATTTTTATTGTAGGCAATATCGATGCAATTTATGTAAGGTATTGTAGCTTCGATTAGCATACATAAAATATTTCTGAATCGTAGCTAACCGTTTGCCTAAAACGTTGCAAATGAACGGATCCTATGGCTTGCTAAGCTTTCAAAATATTGCAGAATCAAAGCTAGGAAAAATTCAGTGCAATATGGAATAGAAGGTTTATATAGACAGGATGCCTATCATTGGTGTTGTTAGCTTTCTAAGTTGTTTATAGGGTTGGTTGCAATGTTCTAATTATTTGATATTTGCAAACTAAATTGTAAACCAAGAATATTGTTTTTATTGTAGGCAATATCGATGCAATTTATGTAAGGTATTGTAGCTTCGATTAGCATACAGAAAATATTTCTGAATCGTAGCTAACAGTTTGCCTAAAACGTTGCAAATGAATGGATCCTATGGCTTGCTAAGCTTTCTATTCAATTTATTGCAGAATTGAAGATGGTACTAGTTAATGATGTGATGTTTATTTAGCACATAAATAAAAAACAAAGCAGTTGAAGATTGATTCAACACAAACGATTTGAAGATTGGTTCAATAGCTTAATGCACCAAGGCCTATTTAGAATGCAGGATCCATGTTTTTTATTTTGTATGTCAATGCTAGCAGCAAGAGACCACAGCCCCTAGCCAGATTTAAAATGTAATTAAAGAGCTATGTTGGCGATGACAGCAGCCAGCTCATGGCCATAGTTAAATAGCATTCTCTATTGCCAAAGTATTTGAAGATAGTTTTTTTGACAGGACATGGTCAAGAAGGTATCTATTATAATGACTAATTTCCTACGAAGATAATCAATTGCAAAAAACAAGCCACTTGAACAATGAGGGCAACGGACCAAAAGCGAAAAAAACAGGGTGGGGTCATGGTATGCCAAACTATCATTATTCTGAGAATATGTAGACATTGATCTCAACCCTTAAATATATCAGACTTTTGAAAGCATTGACTGACCTGTGCACACATTTCCATAAGGTTGCTTGTTGTCTGCATATAAAAATAGATTTGAGCATCCGCCAATGTCTATTATCTATACCATGTTTTCTTTGGTATGTTTATAATTTTTTTGATGTCATTCTTCATTGCTTGAATAGAATATGCAATTCCATCAATTAAGGAAATGAGCATCCCTTCCATTGCAAGAAGGTTCTATTGTTCTCTGTAGAAGTTCTATGAACAGTTTTTGTTTGCCTTTACCATTTGGTGGAAGTTGCCAATTAGCAATAGCAAACTCAATCTTTGCAGCAGTGTTAGTTTGTTACCACTACCATCTAGCAGCAACAATGCATTGCAATAAAGCTATGGAATAACTTTTTGATTCGATTGCAATGCATTGCCATGTTTCCAAAACCACAATTTTATTCAATATATGAATCCACTATTGCAGATGTTCACCATATTATTTTGGCTCATAGTTTACAGAATTTCACATATTCTGAAAATACTTAGCATCAACAATGTGCTTTATGTGGATACTACCACTAAACAGGGTTTTTGTATGTGTCACATTTTCTTACATATAGATTATTTGCCAAATCCCAAACAAATTTTAACCTATGTTTCAAGGAAGAAATGACAACACATTTCTTTCCACCCATGTCATAAACATTCCTACAGGGCTGAAGCAAGATAGACATATTATGTCTGGATTCCACACTGTTATAGATGTACACCACTGCAACTATGAAGTAGTATTACACTAGAAGCATGAAATAGCTTTTGATGCAACTCAAGATTAAAAGCAAAGGAAGTACATCGTTGAAAAGGAAAACATAATGAAAGAAGATTGGTACGCTGCGAGTGGATTGACTAAAGAAACTAGTGCAAATTCTATTTCAAACTCCAGGGAAGCGAATTGTTAATGACCCAATTGCTGTGCAAAATTCTATAACAAGGAGAGCATTGTTTTTCTGACCATATGCCCCGTCCAATGATCAAAATTCTCACAATAAATGCTGGGTTTGTTGTCTTATGACAGTGCGGCAACAACAAGACAGTGCGATTTCAAGGTTGCCAGGGCCAATGTTTTGAGTATCGGGATCTATGGCTTACTGCAAGAAGATTCATTATTAAACAACTTTGCCAATATTTACAAATCCCAAGTTAGCTACAGCTAGTTTTCTGAAAGATGTCAGTGGATTGGCAATCTGGGGAATTCAGCATATTCAATTACCTAGACTAAATTGGAGACTTTGACCTATTTTATTCTCAATGCTCAGCTATATCTATGGCTTTGTTCAAGGCATTGCAATTGAAGAAAATGGTAAATTTCAAACTGAAACGACTATGAGCATGCCGAAAGAACTGCAATTTTGCATCTATAAAAATAAGCAGCAGTTAAGACAACTATTTTAAAGCAACTAAACTTGCAAGATCAAGCGCCACAAGGCAAGGAGACACAACAAGAAAAATAGGAGAATGCATAGCTCAAGCGTCTTTCAACATGTGCAATCTACTTCTATCTCCTTTAGATATCTTTGCATAAATCTAAAACAACATAGCATGCAACTGCATGCAACTGGGAAGAAGCGATTGTCCACAGCAATAACTTGTCTATCGCTTCAAGACAAGCACATCCAACGCAGGAAGCAGAAAAACATGGCGCCAGAAAATGAAAACAATTAATCCAATTTAGGAGCTTCAATTCTATATTTTTTTAAATATATAAATAGATTTGATATCCTGAATGCAAACATTTTTCCCTATTTTCAATCAAATCTAGGAGGTAAACGATGAAAAAAATTCCAAGTCACAATATGTGTAAACCACTGAATAATTGTATATTCAAAAGCCACTAGAATCCATAACATGTACCAGTCACTGAAGAAATCCACACCTTGAAGCCAGCAGAATTGGTTTGCACCCACAAAATCTAAGCAAAGACAACACGATTAATATTGCATTTTTCTATTTATAATTTTATATTATGTTAAAATGCTCGGAAAACTTGTTTTGGTCTTTTTGGGAAGAGAGCACTCAAGTGCTAGGGAGCATTTTTTAAAAACCAAATTGCTGTCATCACCTAGGTGAACGTAAGGAATTCAAACATTCTTCCCTATTTTCAATCAAATTTAGGAGATAAACGATGAGAAAATTCCAACTGACGATATGTGCAAACCACTAAATAATTGTATATTCAAAAGTCACTAGAAGGCATAACATGCACCAGCCACTGAAGAAATCTACACCTTGAAGCCAGCAGAATTGGTTTGGACCGAAAAAATGTAAGCAAAGACAACGCAACCAATATATCAATTTTTTTATTTATAGTTTTATATTATGTTAAAATGCTGGGGAAAGTTGTTTCAGTCTTTTTGGGAAGAGAGCACCCAAGTGCCAGGGGGCATTTTTTAAAAACCAAATTGTTGTCATCACCTGGGAAAACATAAGGAATTCATCAATAAACACCGAATAATAGAGGAAAGCGACAACAATAACTGAACACACGAAAGCATTATCGAATTTTCTGAAACCAGGGGGGTCTTCTTCACTATATATTTTTTGGGGAAAGAACAATTGTATTCTCCTCCTCTATCGAGGTTTGGAGATCTGAACTAGGCTGCCGGCATCGAATTGTTTTAAGGTAGAGCCGGCTTCTGGGAAGCGCAACAAAAGTGGACGCCAGTTTGTAGCTAGGAGCCGATGCAGTCGCCACCATCAAAATGACGAATCCACCAGTCAATGGCTCGGCAGCACCAGGCAAGGGCTTTAAACCAATTCTTAAAACAAAATAAGAAAACCATAAATATGAGCTGAAACTGAAACCCTTATGTGTTTGAGGGTATCAACGATGAGCCACAGATGTTTGTTTTTAGCATTTTCACAGTTAAAAATCATTGTTTCTGCAATATTGATTATTAAACATCCTATCCCAATTTTCATCCCGTTCAATAAAACCCAGGGTCGATTACCAAATTTGGCGTAAATTTCAATTTTGGACAATTGCAAACAGGAATTATCATATACATATGGACTGGCTAAATCACAACACAAATATTGCACAGACACTGCAACCACCACGCTGAAGCAGCAAGTAAAAACAGAGTGTTCAATTCCTCTACAATTTTTTTTGAACTAGGCACAATATGGAAACAATATTGCACAACAAAGTTAAAAAAACATTGAGGCCGGCACTCCACATTTGAATATGAACAAACAGGAGAATGAAGGTGAATGGCACCTGCCCAATGCAAGATAGAAAAAATGCAGCAAAACAGAACCAGCCAGAGCCAGAGAGCACCTGTCCAACTGCTGCGAGCACCAGCCTGGAAAACCCAGACGCCATTGTGCTTCAAAGCAAAACCTCGGACGGAAAGCACCTGTCGAACCACCGCGAGCATATACCCACAAAATCCACAAGCCCCTCTGCTTCGAAACAAAACCTTGGCTGCAGCAGGTTGCAAATCACGATAGGCACTCGAAAACAGACGAAAACAAAAGCAATAGCCACAAAGCGCTGCACAATGACCTATATACGCTCCCCAAAGCACCAACGAGATGTGAAGCCAAATGCAAATTCCAAAACCCACGACACCAATAAAAGAAGGGTCCAGCACGAACCGGAAGCTCTGCATCGTGCTGCAATAAATGACAAATAGGGAAGCAATTAAAATCACCAAGCACCTGTTAATAACACGCACCATAGCATAGCAGCTGCTAATAAAACCATCTGCAGCATTCAACACAGATGCACGAACCATAGCAATGCTCAATGAACAATGCAATCTCTGCAATCGTTCAAAAAACTTACCCATTTAATAACAATGAACCAGAATAGACGTAGTTTCTCGAACCCGTTCATCGCCGATACATTAAACACCAACGAGCACAGACACCGAAACATACAACCATGAAACACTAGCCTCCGTAATAGCCATACATCAAGTAGCACCTCTCCTTGATCGGGCCACCTGTAACGAACATAGCCACCGAGACCTGCAACCATTAAACAACACCCTCCACAACAGATTTGAACCTGGTGACCGGACGATCCGTTAACGCAAGGCCGCCGCCACGTCCTGGGGTACACACCCCAGGACGACGTCACCATAGAATCCACCAATAAAAATGCCACAGACACACAGGAAATTGCAATTTAAAAAAGAAGTTTTAAATACGACATTTTTAACATAGAATAAACTATGCAAAACCGCGTCGATGCCCCCCTCCCATGGTAACTAATGCCCTCGACCGAATACATTATGTCGGGGACATGATAATAAATTACAATAAAATTCAATATTTTTTAATTTAATTAATTGAAATTGAAATTTAAAAGTGAAAAATATATATATATATTTTTTTAAGAAAACTTAATTGTAAATTATTTTTATAAAATTTAAAAATATAGATAACTTTTTATATATCTTCCTAGAAGAGTGGGGGGCCATGGGGTTCAGGGTTTTTCAGATTTTTGCAGGAATTTGGCCCTGAAGGGAGTGAGGGGACTGATATTTTGGGCATATTCCTAAGTATTTTGGTTTTCTATGGTTTTTGGCCCTTTATGCTTCCACGGATGGCGTTTAGTGTGATGTGACTGAAGTGGGGGCCAGGTGTCGTGGGGTGGTTTCGCTGGACAAGTGTAGGTCATACTTTTTGATCCGGTGATCATCCAGTATGGAAGGTGCTCGTATGATTGATCCTATATCGTTTGAGGGTTTTCAGTCTGTTCTGCCGGAGTCTGGAGCATTGCGCTCGTCGGTACCTTCAAACCCTAATCTTGTTGGTGCAAGGGCAAGAGTGAGGCGAAGGCTGAAAGCCTACAAGGCTAGGGCTTCATTATCCAGATATGTGATTCCTGATGGTGCCAGTCTTGACAGGGTGGATTTGCTCGCGGAACGGGCATTGGTTGGTCGCTTGGAATTTACCTCTGGTTCCAAGGAAGAGATCTTAGAGTGGGTTAGGGTAAATTGGGGGTCGGCATCTAGGTTGGTTCCGCGGGTGAATTTGCTGATGAACCGCTGGATTCTTTTCGTTTTTCCTGATGCCGAGATGATGCTGAAGGTGTTGGAAGGAATTTGGCTCTTCAAAGATGGTTCTTTGATTTTGAAAAGGTGGCATTTGGCGTTTGATCCGCTGACTGAAAAGCAGAGGTTTAGACATTTGTGGATGTTGATTCTTGGGTTGCCAATTGAACTGTGGACTGAGGAGACTGTTCGTGGTTTGGCAAATGCAGTCGGTAGATTCATCCGCATTGATAGGAATTCTCTGTTTGGTATGGTAAGGAATTATGCTAAGGTTATGGTGGATATTGATATGGAAGTTGGCTTACCGGCTGAAGTGGAGGTTATTTGGGGAAGCCATTGTTGGAAACAAAGATTGGACTTTTTCTGAATCCCTTTCCGTTGTTTTGGGTGCAGGGAAATTGGTCATACGCGAGCAAATTGCCCTAATGTTCTGAAGGATAATTCGTCTTTGAAGGATTACCTGGACCTGCATTCTCCTCCGGCTGCTCCTGGTAAGTACATCCCCCTTCCTGAATCTGTGTATTCTGAGGTGTCTAAGGATGAAATTGCTTTGATTGAGGTCTCGGAAAAGGCTTTAGACGAACGTATTGCTTCGGGGGAGGTAGTTTTGAGACATGGTTTTCATAAGTCTGCAGTCGAGGGTTATAAGTAGTCTGTGGATATGATTAAACCATCTTTTGTGCGCAATCTGTCATCTGAGTTAGCATCTGTTGGGGATAGGGTTGATGAGGGTTTGGTTAATGTTGATGGGATGGTTATCAGTGATGCGCATCAGGATTTTGTTATACCTTCTGCTGATAGGGGTTTGGTTCCTGAGCTTTCAGGGGTTTCGACCCCTGATTCAAGCAATCCTGTTATGTCTGGGGATATTGGTGATTGTGCCCTTATGGTTAACGGGATTCTTAAATCCTTAACGTCGTTACCTTCCTACTCAAAAAACCCTTCTGCTGGATCGGATGCCCGGCCATTGCATGATGTTAAGTTTCAAAATGTAACTATCCGTAAGGGTAAGAAGAAGAAGGGGGGGACCTGTGGTTCTGAGGATGATGCCTCTTGTTTTCAGAATGAGGTGGGTTTGATGTTGTCTGGAGTTAATTTATCTTCTGATGATAAGGGTCTTAGAGCGAAGAAGCCCTGTGACGCCGGTTCTTAATGTCTGTTTTATCTTTGAACATTCGTGGTTTGGGGAAGGTTGCCAGGGAAAAGGCCTTCTCCAAATTATTCACTGCTATTTGTCCTGGTATTGTTTTATTGCAAGAGACTATGTGTGTTAGTTCGGTGGTTGTCAAGTGGTTAAGTGACCATTTGCCTAGCTGGGAGGTTGCAGCTGTTTGTTCGAATGGTCTCTTTGGTGGATTGGCTGTTGCGTGGAACCCATCTTTGTATAATTTTAAGGCTTTTGCCACTCCTTGGGGTTTATTGTTGAATGGCATCTGTATCGGGTTGAACACTCAGATCCATATTCTCAACTATTATGCGCCTTATGATGGTAGAAGGATTTTCTGGGATGCTTTGGTTGTTTCTGGGATTCTTGGTTTGCCTAATCTGGTGATTGGTGGTGATTTGAATTTTTCTTCCTCAGAATCCGAGATTTGGGGATCGGGGGCCAGACTTGATCCTTTGGCGGAGTATTTTCTGGATTTTCTTAGCCATTTTGACCTGGTGGATGTGGTTCCTGTGAAGTTGATTCCTACATGGACTAATGGGAGGCAGGGGGATGCCGGTGTACATAAAAGACTGGACCGTTTTTTGGTTAAATCATCTTTTTTTTATGCCTTCAAAAAATCCAGATCCTGGGTGCATGAAGTTAAATTCTCCGATCACTGGCCTATTGTTTTTCAGTTTGAAGATTATGGTCAAAATTTTGTTTATCCGTTTAAATTTAATAGTTCTTGGCTATTGGATAAGGATTTTTGTGACATGGTGAAAGATTTTTGGATAAATTCGAAGGTGGAGAATTTGAACCCAATTGATTTTTTCTGCCTGAAATTGAAGAAGCTAAAAGAGGTTGTTATTACCTGGATTAAGGATAGAAAGAAGGCCGATGCTGCAGAGCTGAAAAGGTTGGAATCTTATATACAGAATGCTTGTATGAAAAATTTTGATGGCACTCTGAATATGGATGATTTCGACATATTAAAGGATTATGAGAAAAAAAAGGAGGATATACTTTTAATGGAGGAAAAGGAGTGGAGGTTAAAAAGCAGAGCAGTGTGGATTGGGCAGGGGGACAGGAACACGAAGTTCTTTCATGCTTATGCCTCTGCTAGGAGGAATTTCAAATATATTTGGGATATAAATGATGTTAATGGAAATGCTGTGAAGGGATTGGAATCTTTGAGTGCGGAGGCTCTCAGGTTTTTTTGTAAAAATTTCAAAGAAGATGGTGGTGGTGATCTGCTGGATCAAATTAGATTGGCACAGCTTTATCCGAGATGCATTGATGGTGATGAAGCCGAGGGGTTGGGCATGGAGGTTTCGTTAGAGGAGATTGAGAATACTTTAAAGCTTTTTGCCAGGGACAAAATCCCAGGCCCTGATGGATGGCCGGTGGAATTTTATTTGCATTTCTTTGATCTTTTGGGGAAGGATATTCTGAGGCTTGTGGAATTCACTAGGATTAATGGTTTCATTTCTGGTGCCCTAAACGCTACTTTCCTCACACTGATTCCTAAGAGTAATAAACCTGTTTCATTTGGTGAATACAGGCCTATAGTGCTGTGCAATCTTATCTATAAGCTTGTATCCAAAATTATTGTGCAGAGATTAAAGGTTATTTTGTCAGATATTATTACTCCTAAGAAATTTGCTTTTATTAAGGGCAGGCAGATTCATGACTCTATTGGGCTTACCCAGGAATTACTTCATACCATCAAATCCAAGAAGTTGAAGGCATTGATTTTAAAGATGGATTTAGAAAAAGCCTATGATCGTGTCAACTGGTCTTTCCTCAGATTGGTTTTGATCCAAATTGGTACCCCTCCTCTAGTGATTAATTGGATTATGGCTTGTGTTACTTCGCCCAGTATTGTTGTTCTGGTTAATGGTAATCCCACCTCCTTCTTCCAATGTAGTATAGGTATTCGGCAGGGATTCCCACTGTCACCGTTGCTATTTATCCTTATCATTGATGGTTTAAGTCATCTTATTAAGCAAGCTAAAGAAATGGGATTGATAAGAGGAATAAAGGTGGGGACTGAATGTTTCTTGTCACATCTCCTCTTTGTTGATGATGTTTTACTCGCTGGTATTGATTCGGTCAATGAATGGAAGGTTTTCTCAAATATCATCAACTTTTTCTGTAAGGTATCAGGTATGAAAATCAGCATATCTAAGTCATGTTTTTATCATCATTTGGTGGATCCTGGAAGGAGAAGTGAAATAGAAGCCATTCTTCCTTTTTCCTGTAAAGATATGATTAATGGTTTGAAGTATTTAGGCTTTATTTTAAAGCCTAATTCATATAAGGCGGAAGATATGCGTTGGTTAATTAGGAAATTTGAGGAGAGAATTGATCATTGGGCTTTTCGGTTACTCTCATCTGGTGGCAGACTTGTATTAGTCAAAGCTGTTTTATCGAGTATCCCGGTTTTCTGGTTATCTCTTCTTGATATTTCGGTTTCTATTATCAATAAGATTAGGAGGCTTATGTTCAATTTTCTTTGGTCTGGTTCTCGATTTGGTTCTAAACTGGTGATGGTGAAATGGAATTTTCTGGCTCGACCGGTGAAATATGGTGGATGGGGTATTATTGATATCTTCGCTTTCAGCAAAGCCCTGAGACTTAAGAGTATGTGGAGAGGTTTATTTTGTAATTCTCTTTGGTCGCATGTGCTTCATTTCAAATATATAAAACCTGATTTTATTAGTTGGCTGAGAAAACCAAAGTTGATCTCCGGTTTGATGTCTCCAATATGGAGAGGTTTTCTAAAAGTATATGACTGGATTGCAAGTGATATCTGCTGGAGGGTAGGTAATGGATGTAGCATTTTTATCGGGGTTGACCCTGTGCTTGGTTTAGAGGAAAGCTTCAGATTATCTGATAATCTGATCTCAAAGTTGAATTGTCTAGGATTTTATACCTTAAATGATATTTATGATGATAATCATTCAAGTGCTACTGGTAATGGATGGCTGGAATCATTACCGTGGATGAATCGGGAACAGGTATTGGAGTGGGAACGCTATATTCAGGCTATCAGAGCAGCTGGCATTACGCTTACGGGCTCCAATGATAAGTTATTCTGGGCTGGTAATTCTAAAGAAGGGATTGTTACAGCAAGCTCAGCTTATAGAAGGATTATTCAATCTCAATGTATTTATCCGTGTCAATGGTGGTATTCGATGATTTGGAAGTGGTCAATTCCAATGAGAGTAAAATGTTTTCTCTGGCATGTGTTAAATGGTAGCCTTAAGACATGGGATAATTTAATCAAGCGTGGGTGGACAGGGCCTGGCTGGTGCTGTTTATGTCAATTAGGTCCAGAATCTGCATAACACCTTTTTATGAGTTGCCCTTTTATGCATTCTGTATGGAATTTATGCTGTAAAGAGCTTAATTTGCAGTCTATTTGGGATGATATGGATTTTGGAGTTGGACTACACAACTGGATTAGGGGAAATAAGAAGCCTTTATTTCTCCCTATATTTATTTCTTGGGTCATTTGGTATGCAAGGAATGAAGTTATTTTGCATAACAAGAAAGCTGATCCTGTGCATTGTGTTAATACTGTTTGCATGATGTTACAGAATTTTCCTGAAGAGGAATCTAGTAAACAAGTTAATAGGGATTCAACATTTTCTTATGTGGTCTCTCAACCTATTTTGTTCTTTCATGGGGATGCCCAGGATGGTTTGTGCGCGGTAGGTGGGGTTATCTATATAAATGAGAACCATTACTATTCGCTTCGACTCAATGGTGGAAGAGGAACTAATATGAAAGCTGAGGTGATGGCGCTTTGGATGGGGATTAAGGTAGCAAACACATTTGGATTGGAGAATCTCAGAGTCTTTGGAGACTCTTGGGTGACTATTAAGTGGGCATTGAAGGAATACAGTATAAATGTTATTGATCTAAATTATTGGTGTCAGCGAGCTCGGCAAGAAATTTCAAGGATGAGTCAGATTACTTTTGAACACATTTATAGGGAACACAACAATCATGCTGATATGTTATCGAAAGATGCTTTTGCAGGTCCTGTTGGTGTTCTCTTGTGGGAGGAATGGTTGGATGCCTGTCTGAATGACAGGGGTCATTTAGACTTCTTTTAAGTTATTTTGTAATTAGATTTTTGGCATGGAGCTCTATTTTTGGATGTAAATACTTTAGGATGGACGATTATAAATTTGTCATATCTGCTGGATGATATCTTGAAAACAGTTTATGGGTTGGATATCATGACATTAGATAATCATAATATCTTTGTACTATTTGATTCTATGGAATAGCAATAGTACGATTTTTTTCTGCTGGAAAAAAAACAAAATTTATAAATAATGTTTTTATTAATAGAAAATAAATATTCAATTAATATCTAAAAACTAAAAATTTACATAATTCTTATCAAAACAAATCAATCATAAACATTTTTAAAATAAAATGAGTGAATCAATTAACACACATATTAAATGAAAATATAAATCATTAATATTATTTGTTGTATTAAATTAACATAAACGTTATTAACTAATTAACATTATTATTTATTGATTTATAATATAGATATAAATTAATTAATATTTAATATTATTTAATATATAGTTATAATATTTCTATTTTTATTTTTAACAATGTAGGGACTATGTTGCATGCAGCTCTTGTTGTTACTTGTCATTCCAAGGATCGTTATGCACAAAAACAAATTAATTTCCTCATTCAAAGGGTTCCTTTAAGCCTACAATCACTAACTTTGACTAAATGTTACTATTTTTTCATAAAACATTTAAAGTACATCGTGGGAGATATTAACTTATGATTGATTCAAAATTTTGCATGAATAGTCTAAGGGTCCTCCTGCACAAAATAAATTAAGATCTATGAGTTTTATTTCCAACCCATAGATTCAGTTAGGCTTGTAGTTAGACTGAGTGTTACTATTTTCAACCATTTTTTTAAGTACATTGTCTCCATTATTTTGTCCTCTATAGTGGCTAGCTCTCGCACTATTGTGATCTCTATCACGATATTGATTATTGTTTCTATGATTTCCACTCAAGAATGAGCCAAATTGTAAGGAAATGCTATGAATTATATCATTTTTTCATTATCACTAGATGATGAACCAAACTTGGGTTGATAAAACCCTTAAGGATTTTGATTTGAGAATGGATAAGAATCTCACCGTGGATTCTGTCTCTTTGAATTTTTATTACCACTTGCCGATTATTCATATCTTGTGTCTCATGTTGCTCATCTCTAAGAGATTAATATGAATCTCTTGGCATGGTGGTACCTAGTTGTTTATGTCTCTTGAAAACATTGGCTTGGGGGTATTCATGACCATCTCTTCTCCTTGTGATACCTACACTGGAGTTGGACCCAATTTATTTCTAGTGGCTCTCTCTCAAGGATACTTAGTGTTGTTGATGGAGTAGTTAGTGTTGTTGATGGAGTAGAAATTGTGGCTTGTTTAGTTTGTTCTTTCTCAATTAGTTATCTTTCAAGATTAGTTGGCTTTGATTGTTTCTAATACTAATTATCAGCCTCCAAACTAACATACCAAAATAATAATTCCACTGACAAAGCATATTATAGTAAGTCTTGGGATAATATGAGAACCCACCTATTATTACTCCATCCCTATTCTTTTTAATAATAAATGTTCTCACTACTACCTATTGGCCTTCCTTGGAAAGAGCATCTTCTATCACATTTTTATCTCTAAAGACATGAGTAGAGGAGATTGATTTTTCTCTCTAAAGACATGAGTAGAGGAGATTGATTGAATTGAATTTGTAATTACATTTAGCTAATTACCCAAAGGCTTTAGAGAGATATTTAGAAGCTGACATGTGTCATCCATGCACATGTCATGCATACGTTTATAGTTTCCCAAGCTAAAACATGCATGTGTAATTGAACTAAGACAAGTCGTGTATGTAAAAATTAATAGTAATTCTAGTTCCAAAAATAATATATTCTAGGGTGTAAATATTAGAGTAAGATATCATTGCCTCAATGCGTCGTGGGTTTCCTTATCTTTTTTATTAGATTTATTAACTTGGGCATGTGATTAAAACTCCATTTGATACTTATTATTTCATGTTGGTATTTAGAATGGTACTTTATTGCATCGTCATGGTATTTAGTGACATCTGACACGTAGTATATGATATATTGTTATTTCAAGTCAATATTAAGTACAATACTTTATTGGTTCATCATGGTATTTGTTGACAAATGACATGTAGTTTATGATATGTTGTTATTTCATGTTGATATTCAATATGGTACTTTATTTTATAATATGTTGTTAATTCATGATGGCCTTTCACGATATATCAGTTTAGTAGGATGCTTGATTATTTCATGATGATATCATGGGTTGTTAATTCATGTGATTCGATATTCAATCAAACGCTTAATTAATTCATGTTGCTATTTAATGATAAGTAAAACTTAGTTTATGAGGCATATCATTCTGTGATGATGGATTATCATACATTCTATTGTAAAATATTAACATATGACAAGTCATCCTTCATGATCACATATGATAACCAGTTATAGTGATTTATTATTCATAATGGATTTTATGATATCTTATTATATTGAGGAAATAAATACTAATCAATATTCATTTATGGCTAGTGGAATTCTATTTCAGGTTATCCACTCAAAGAGCCTAAGGTGGCTAGTCATTCTAGGATTTCGTCGGGGTCCACAGCCACGAATGAGAATGGATACAACAAACACCTTATGGGTAGGGGGACAAACTCAACAATTAACTCTATGCTAATAGTTACCAGAAGTCCACAGATTGAGGTATATTCATTTGGTGGAGGAATATGGAGAAGGATTTCTAATGCTTGGGGTTGGTTCCTTAATGATGCAAAAGAGGAAAAATAATTAAGTGAGATAGATTCAAAATTATTAGACCTAAATGAGATGGAGGGTTTTGGTTTCTTGAACCTTGAATCCAAATAGAAGATAGTGGATTTGGAACTTAAAAGGAAAAATATTCTTCTGAACAAGGAGGCCAAATGGAGGATCAAGAGTAGGGAAGTGTGGATGGCTAGAGGAGATGAGAACACAATTTTTTTTCATAGCTATGCAAATCACAGAAAAAGTGTTAATACAATATGGAATCTCAAAAAAGAATATGGAGCAATTATTCATAGTTTTGAAGATATGGCAATGGAAGGTGTTTCTCATTTTGGATCTTTTTGCAAAGAAGAGAAAATACCAGTAGAGGATGCGATAAAGGTAGCTTCCTACTATCACAGTTTTATAAAAGAGGAAGATAATGCAACCTTAATGGAAGAAGTTTCGAAAGTTGAACTCAAGGAAGCACTGTACAAGTTAAAGAAAGACAAGAGGCTGGGTCCAGAAGGAATGCCAATAGAATTTTTTCTAGAGCTTAAAGAAACTGTGGAAGAAGAATTAATTAGAGTTATAGAAGAGTCCAAAAAAAATGGATCAATCTCGAGGGATTTCAATTCAACATTTATAGATTTAATTCCTAAGTTAGAATCATCAGAATATTTCTCGGATTTCAAACCAATATCCTTATGTAATAGAATACATAAAATCATATCAAAGATAATATAGCAAAGGATAAAGGTAATATTATCTTCCCATATCTCAAGAGAACAATTTGGATTTTTAGTTGACTGTCAAATTCATGAAGTAGTAGGGGTGGCAACAGAAGGGTTACACTAGATAAAAGTTAAAAGATACAAGCAATAGTGATTAAAATAGACCTGTCCAAAGTGTATGATCATGTCAGTTGGGTTTATATGAGACTAATCCTCTCTCAAGTTGGATTTTTACCCTCTTTCATCGGCTGGATAATGGGTTGTATCTCCTCAGTATATTTTTTAGTTTTAAGAAATGGAAAATATTCCCCTTTTTCCAGAGCTAGAAGAGGGCTTAGATAGGGATGTCCATTATCCACTATGCTCTTTATTCTAGTCATACAAGGCGTCAATAGATCAATACAACAAGCAAAAGCAAAAGGAAGTTTCAACAATATTTTCATAGGAGGATTATTAAGACTTTCTCACCTATTATTTGTAGACGATGTGTTGATATTTTGCGATGGATCAAGAAAAGATGCTGAAAATTTGAAGGAAGTATTAGATATTTTCTGCAAAGCATCAGGAATGAAAGTTAATACAGGAAAGTCTACTTTCCTGATTTCTGAAATGAAAAAAGAGGAAACTATTGTATACAAATACCTGCTTGGTTTCAGTGAAACAAATCTAGACAATGGATTGAAATACCTTGGTTTTAATTTGAAACCTTCAAATTATGAAATAAAAGATTGGAATTGGTTGATAAAGAAAACTGAAAAAAAAAAGGGATAAATAACTGGTGTATGCGCTGGCTGTCAAAAGGAGACAGATTAACGATGATAAATTTAGTTTTAACAACGATTCTGGTATACTGGGCACTATCTTGGATATCGAAGGGAATTTTAAAAAAAATGTCATCTCTAAGTATGCAGTTTTTTTGGTCAGGAAAATCAGACAGAAAGGGTTTGGAATGGATTAATTGGAAATCAATCTCAGTACCAAAGGGATGGGGAGGTTGGGGAGTCAAAAGTTTAATTCCCTTCTCTAAATCCCTTGCAGCGAAGAGCATCTAAAACTTGGTAGAAGGAAATGGGCTGTGGGTGGAAGTGATCAAGAAGAAGTACATTTATCCATCGTCTCTGATAGAATGGATAAGGAAACCATCTAATATAAGTCGTAATATGTTAGTAATATGGAAAGTAGAAGTTATGGAATTCAACATAATTGGAGAATGCCTTTCTTGGAGGGTAGGAAATGGTCTCAGAGTAAGACTGGGTATTGATCCCTGGTTAGGAAGTGGAGAAGGTCATATACTACCACAAAGAATGATTCAAACCCTGCATGAGAAATGTCTATTCACTCTTGGTAAAATAAATTGTTCTAAAGAAATGGAAAATAGGAGGCAAGAATGGATGGAGGCTACACAACTTGGGGAGATTATATAGGCAACTTGAAATCCAACCTTGTTAGAATAAAAAAATGTAACGATTCTCAAATATGGACAGGGGAAAAAAATGGCGGATATATTCCAAAAGATGGTTATAAATCCCAATTGAGCAAGGTATTCTAGAACGTAGATAAGAAATGGTGGTGGGATATAATTTGGTAGTTAAATTTTCAGTTAAAAGCTTTTTTTTTTTGGTTTATTCTCTCAAATAAATCTTTAACTTGGGATCACTTGCAAAATAGACAGTGGTAAGGTCTAGGTAGATGTTGTCTATGTAAAGAAACAGATGAAAGAAACCAACATTTAGCAGTGGACCGTAACTTCACGCAATAAATCTAGAAAGAAGTGGAGAGTTCAACTGGTTTAAAGAAAAGCTGGAATGGCACTTATGTGGAAGATTGTCTACGTAAATGGTGTAATAGAAAGGAAACAATAGGTCATAGAGAACTTCCAACCATCATAATTTGGAGTATATGGATATCCCCAAAGTATGTTTATGGATAAATAAGTTCCTGCTTTCTTTTGTGCAGTGCAGAGTTTAAAATGTCTATCTTTTTTTCCCTCAAGTTTCTATGAAGAAAAAAATCACAAATTTGCATCTAGTGGATTTTAATGAATATCCCAATGTTTTTTTTTATGGAGTTGCGCAGGGATCGAGAGGATTGTGTGGAGCAGGAGAAATAATATTTTTCTCAAAAGAAGATTCAGTGGATTTTAGTGTAGGTTTGGGCTTGGGAACAAACAAATTTGCATAAATCTCAGCTCTGTGACTCCTCATAAGGTTAGCAAAGGAATTTAAAATAAAAAAACTAAAAAATCTACAGTGATTCTCAGGTTGTGATAAAATAGATAAGAAAAGAAAGCTTTTGTCAAAATATGTTTGTAAGCACATTCCTCAAGAGGAAGTCAATATGATAAGATAATCTTTTGAAGAAATCAATTTCATGCATATTCTTAGAGAATACAACACAAATGTAGATATTTTATCGAAACAAGGGGTTTTGTTGAAAAAGGAGTATGGATCATCCATAAAAAAGGAGATTCAATCCAAAGAAATTTATGAATGTTCAAATCAGACTTTTGATAAGATATGAATAATGGACTGCATAAGTATTGCTTTGACTGGAACAACGGAGCTAGTTGGGGCTTTGAAGGAAAAAAAGATAGAATATGTATGATTTTTTTGCAAAAGCAATGTTGTAAAGATCAATGAAGATTGAAAGCCATGTGATTGTGTACTATTTCATAAATGTAATAGGCTATAAGTCTAAATATGGTATAATTCTTGTGAAACTTGAATTTTTTTTTAAAAATAACGTCAAGAATTTACAGTTGACATGCTTTTAACATCTGAAAAATGTAATATCTTTTTAGTTAAATATATTACAAGATTTTTTTCATAAAGCAAAATATCATTAGTATGGATATATTATATAATATATAAGTAGTTTAATTTGTTAAAATAATAAAATGACAACCAACTTATAATAGTATAATATATTAATATTAATTTTACTATATTATATTGATAATAATTATATTATATTAATATTATAAATTTAAAAGTCAAAACCCACTTTATATACTCACATATACATGAATTTAGTTAGTAAATATATAATTTACATTAGTTAATTAGAATATAATATATAAAGTAGTTAGTTGTTACACTATATAATTAAAACCATTTCCATCTAGATAAAAAAATATATAATAAAAAATTGTGAGATAAAAATAATTTCACTCATAGCATATATAATATAATATATATTAATTGGTTAGTATATAATATATAATAGTAGTTAGTTATATTATATTAATATTATAAATATAAAAGTCAAAACCTACTTTATACTTTATATACTCAAGTATACATCACTTTAAATAGTTAGTTAGTATATAATATATGATATATATTAGCTAGTTAGAATATAATATATAAAGTCGTTAGTTGTTACATTATATAATTGGAACTATTTCCACTTAAATAATAATTATATAATAAAAAATTGCAAGCTTGTTGTTAGGGAAAGTATTCTTATAGTAGGGGTGAGACTACTAATGTACTAGGGTAAAAGGTAGACATACAAGGTTCTGCAAGTATAATTATTAAGAAAAGAGATTAGGGTTTAGGAGGATATGCACCTTATTCAGAAGGTTGATCCAAGCCTCTCTTATTGATCTCCAATGCAACAACCTGCAAAAACATTCAACATTTAACCTTCCTCAAACCAATTTGACTACAAATAAAAGATTAACATTTATAAGAGAATGAAACGTCAAATTGCAATCAGATCTGAAGAATACATGAAGAAATCATATTTGGGAAAGGGATAATTTCTTATCTTTATTAATGAATAAAGAAATACATCAAATATTATCTTCCTTCAAGCATCACACTTCATGAAACCAAGATTCAAGGTCTCCTGCTCCTTTTCTCCAAGGATCCCAACCTTTGATAAAATATGCTAGGGTTTATAAGAAACTAGGGCACAAGTGAGGGGGATATGAATCTAAATTCCTCCAGCATAAAACTATAATGGGATTGATCCTTTCGTGTTCCCTCTCCCTCTCTTATATATAAAATGGAGAAGACAAGGTCGAGGAGGAAGTAGTTACAACCGAAGAGGAGGTTCCAAAACCACCCAAACCAACCATTTTTTACAATTATATATATATATATATATATAAGTATTTATGAGGTACCTGTGACTTTGAAATGTACAACAAGCGGGTGTACCGCGACTTTACCATGTGAAACATGTGGGTTTTCGGAAAACCCGTGGGTGAAGAACCTTCCACCTGTGTTTTTTGTGGAAAAATGACAACCTTTTCTAGGGGTTTTCTGGAGAAGTTTTGGTCTCCAAAATTGTTCCTAAGGTTCGTATCTATCAAATGGGCCATGAATTAGGTAATGAAATCCATGTAAAGTCCCAAAAATGTCTCTTCCATCCACAAATGTCATTTTTTGTCACTCACAGTAATCTCATGAAATGTCATCATGCGACCAAAAGATATAAGTGTTGTCATGGACGAAAAAGTGCCAATTTTTGCTATAACAAATGCCCCCTAATGTATGAGTTCAGAGGAGAAGATGATGGGATAAATACGTTATAAATAATAAAGGGTTGAGTCATGGAGTCGGAGAAACCAAAGAAACCAAGAATCGTAGGCTCAAATGAAGTACCTGAAAGAAAGAAAATGCCAAACAAACCCATCCCTAGGATAAATGTCCATGTTCAAATAGTGGAATATGACCTCCAGGATGATACAATAATGATCCAATACATAAGTATAACTAATGTATATATCATGACCACTAGAATACAATTGTGTATCCATGAGAAACATAAGTGTAAACATAGCCACATAAATACAAAGGTGGATCTATGTCCAAACTGGAGAACATAGCCATAGAGAAAAAACTGGATCTATGTCTCATTAAAAGCCAAAATGAGTGTGGTTCAGACTTGTGCAACTTGGGCTATAATAGAATATGACAAATGTTTCAATCTGCCCAAGGTCTTCAATCCAAATCGTCTCAAGGTACGAATCCTAACCATGCGAATAAATGAGTTGTTGTCGAACATGGAGAACATCGTTTGATTATCAGTCATTGATGTGAATTGTTAAAAAACACAAGGGAATCCCACCAATAATGAAAATGGGCCCCAAGGTACCTAGTACATTTTAACATGTGTGAATAGATGTTCTTGAAGTCAAACACCTGAAGAATACATCGAGTAAGGGACATTAATGTATTCCCATAACTCAATGACGAGGGAAATTTCCATTGATGACTGCAATCCCCAAGGTATTGCCGAAAAATCTAGACTTCATTCCCAAAGCAAGACGAGTTGAGGTCGATGGGAAGAAGTCCGTTGGGAGGGAGGCCTTAAGGAATCCTCCATCATCCAACACGAGAAACAATCAAAGGTTGATCTGATTTTGGAGTAGGACTGAATACATGATGAAAACATATTGACACCAAGGAGTGACCGACCCCTGAGGTAAAGACAATTGAAGAATGGCCGACATAATTTGTATCCTTGAATAGTGAGAATGACACAAGAGTGACTTAGGAATCTTTGAACAAAAAGGGACTATGATATAAATTTGAAATGTAGGAGACATTAACAGATTCTCCATATGATTGGAAGAGTAACCAAATGGAGGAGTAAAAAACTCTGAGATCAGGTTTATCCTAAGGCCAAACTAGAACCCAACTTGTTTGATAGAATCAAAAAGGTGCTTGGTTCAAGGACATAATTGACTTGCTTCCATTATATTGAAAGACATTTAACACTCTTCCCTTTCCTTTATCTTTTTAGGTACCTTTTTCATTTTTTAACGAGCTTGACAAAGAACTAAAGCATGTTTGATGAGGGTCCAACCATGTGTAATTTACGAGTCCATGGAAGGGTGTTAGGAACCTATGTCAACCCTTCTCTCTACTATGTTATTATATTGTTGTTGGACGCATATGCTTTGTAAGTCGTCCCGTAGTATTTGTTGATCCATAGTTTATATTAGCCCACAGTATTGACCCATAGTATTGGACGCATATGCTTTGTAAGTCGTCCCATAGTATTATATGTCCCATGGTTTTGACTCATAGTATTGGGCATAGACTTAGTATATAAGTGTGTGTTGAGGTCATTGAAGGCACCATGAAGTTAATTGTATTGAGCTTGCTCAAAGGAGGTTTCCCCCTCGAAGTGGCCCGTGATCAATATAAAAGTGATTATGTTCTATTATTTCTGATATCTCGTGTATTTGCATTAATTAATTATTGCAGGTTCATCACATCTAGTATCAGAGCACTTTCTTGGGCTCGCTGGGTGAAATTTCTTCCAAATTTTTTTCGCATTTGTTGCAGGTTCGGATTTGGGAATAATCCCTATCCGCTTAACTATGGGAAGTACTTGGGCATAAGCCCTAAAACTCATTGTGAGGAGTACCATAGGAACCCCGAAGTATCTCGCCCATTGAGAGGACCTACCAGCGAAAAGGGCAACGACCCCTACCTGATTGACTAGTTCCCACCCGTGAGGTAAACCAAGAGTTGTCGTGTGTGGAAAAGCGGTTATCAGTTTTACCTGAGCCGTGGAGTTAGGGGTACTGACCCAATACGCAAGCCGTCAGACAGCATTGGTGGCCGAGTGAAACCCTTGAACTGCTAGGAAGCCGCACATACCTGGGGTCCATATCTATTTTCAGTTGAACTATTGCCGATCACTTCTGCTTCAGATCCAGCCATTTCAGATCTATTCTGAAATTCATTCCAGATCCAGTCGTCGTTTCAGATCCAACCGTTTTCGATCCCTTCCGCGCCATTGTAGATCCATCTGTTGCGGATCCCTTCCGTGCCGCTGTTGCCGATCCATTTCTGGAATTTAAAAAAAAATAGTTTTTTCTCCATATCCTGTCATTCCATTCTGCATCTTTCATTCCTGAGGACCCTATCCCCAATTCCCCTTCCCAAAGCCTGAAATCCCACATTTGTCTATTTTTAGGGTTTGCCATAACTTCCTCAGATTTCACCCAATCACCTTCAAATTTTACCACAAAATTCCTTTCTGAATTATGCTTCTTTGTCCCTCTCTGCCAAATTTTCTCATTCTATCACCCCGCTTCTGAAATCCCCCTTTTTTCTTTCTTGTCCTTTCGACAGTGTCCAAAATCTAGTCAAACCCCAATTACCCATCAGATTGTTTCCCCAATCCAAATTTCCCTTTACTAAATCAACTTCTGTTTGTGTTTTTCTACCGATTCCACACAAAAAAAAAACCTGGTTATGGTTGTCACCCGTGTAGGAGCAAACACCATGGAGGAATCACTTGTAGCCATCCAAACCAAACTCCAAGATCTGGATGAAAAATTTCTCAGCCTCCATCTTCAGCATTCAACCATGAACAATAACCAACAGCCAAAATCTTTTGCAGCCACCCGGGTTCTCTTCTTCCAACAATTTTCGTGGGCCGAAGCTTGATTTTCCTCGCTTCAATGGTACTGATCCGATTGGATGGATATACCGAGCAGAACAATATTTCAGTCTGCATAATACTTTTGATGTCCAGAAAGTTCCACTTGCATCTTTTCATTTGGAACAGGAATCCCTTCAATGGTACCATTGGTACATCAAAGCTCATCCTGAGCCAAACTGGACAGATTTTTTCCAACTCATTTTGCCACGATTTGGTCCTAGTGCTTTTGATGATTTCACAGGAGCACTCACTAAACTTCACCAAATTGGCACAGTGAGAGAGTATCAGACAGAATTTGAGAAATTGGCCAATCACACAGAAGGATTGTCTGATGAATTCCACAGGAGTTGTTTTATCAGTGGTCTCAAGGATGAAATCCGCTAAGAGGTCAAAATGTTTTGTCCCAACACAATGATGGAAGTCCTAGGGTTGGCTAAGCTGGCTGAGGACAAGATCGCAGCTCAACAATGCTCCAAACCCACCTTTGTTCCCTTCAGAAATATGGGTTCCCAATGACCTACCATCATGCCTTCTCCTCAACCAAATCCTATCAAGCATTTGTCTGAAATAGAAATGCAGGCACACCGAGAAAAAGGGCTTTGCTATAATTGTGATGCGAAATTCACTCAGGGACATAGATGTGTTCAACAAAAGCTCTATCTCTTGGATGTGGATTCTCCGCCTGCCTTAGAACTTGGTGAAGAAGCTACAGATACAGTAGATGATCAGGTCGACATTCAACACCCGCCTGTTGACACCCCATCTCAGGACGACCCACCCGAGATCTCTCTCCATGATGTAAACGGCATCACCACCCCACAAACAATGTGGGTCAGGGGATACTTCAAGAAGCTCCCTCTTACCATACTCATTGATTCTGGTAGCACTCATAACTTCATTGACCCTCGGATTTCCAAACAGGCTGATTGTTTTGTCCATCCTTGCTCCAATTTTGAAGTCATGGTTGTCAATGGGGGCACCTTACCTTGCAAGGGGAAGTGTCACAATGTGCATATCTCTATGGAAGATTATAACCTATGCTCTGACATGTTTGCCTTGTCCTTAGGCAGATGTGATGTGGTTTTGGGCGTTCAATGGTTACGCACACTTGGCCCCATCTTATGGGATTTTGCTGAACTTTGCATGCAGTTTAAAGTCAATGGGGCACAACACAAATTTATGGGATTACAACCAGGGTCTCTCTGCATCATCAGTTCACATCGCCTGGAAAAAATCCTTAAGAAGAATTCACATGGTGTCATTGCTCAGCTCAATTCCATTCAGATGCACCCATCAACAGTCTCCACTACTTCCTTGGATAGATATGCAGGTATCTTTGTTGAACCAATGTGCTTGCTACCTTCAAGAGACCTTTCCGGTAAGAATTTAGCCACATCTACCTCTCAGCAGGAAATGATGGCTATTTTGTATGCAGTACAGAAGTGGCAGCCATACCTATTAGGGAATTATTTCTGCATCAAGACTGATCTCCCGAGTTTGGAAAATTTTCTAGAACAATGGGTCTCCTCCCCAACACACCTAAAATGGGTTATCCCACTAATGGGTTATCCCTATGTGATCACTTACAATAAGGGTAAAGACAATATGGTGGAAGATGCTCCTTCTTGCACAATTGATGACCCAGTTTCTCTTACAGCTCTTTCTCTGCTTGTTCCAAATTGGTTGCAATATGTTCAACAGGGCTCTCTTTTCTATGAACTCCATGCTTCTTCATCAACAGGGCTCTCTTTTTTATGAACTCCATGCTTCTTCATCAACAGGGCACTCTGGGTTCTGCAAAATGTATGACCGGGAACAATGTAACTTCTTTTGGTAGGGACTAAAAATGACAATTCAACAGATGGTGGCTAACGATGATACTTTCCAAGTCAACAAGGGTGAAACGACACTCTTTTCGGGATTGCTCAAACCCTTGCCCATCCCTACACAGCTTTGGCCAACTATTTTTATGGATTTCCTAACAACGCTCTGGTGGTACAATACCACATCTCAAAGGACACCATATGAAGCAATCTATGGAAAAACACCGCCAGTTATTCTTCCATACACCCTTAGCAGCTCCCCAGTTCAGGAAATTGACTCGATTCTTCGAAACCGCGATCAGATTCTTCTCATTCTGCAGGACAATCTTCACATGGCCAGAATTCGCCTGAAACAACAAGCCGATCAGCACCGTTCTGAGCGCATTTTCCACGCAGCTGACAGGGTTCTTCTTCATCTACAGCCTTCCAAGCAATCCTCCTTGACACTCCAAAGGCGTTAGTGGCCTGAAATGCAACCCGAGGATGCTACCGGGGAACCACTCCTTCAGATTCTGCAGCAATTTCTCCAACCAAAGCTTTGAGGACAAAGTTTTTTCTAAGGGAGAGGGGATGTTAGGAACCTATGTCAACCCTTCTCTTTACTATGTTAGTATATTGTTGTTGGACGCATATGCTTTATAAGTCGTCCCATAGTATTTGTTGATCCGTGGTTTATATTAGCCCATAGTACTGACCCATAGTATTGGACGCATATGCTTTGTAAGTCATCCCGTAGTATTATATGTCCCATGGTTTTGACTCATAGTATTGGGAATAGACTTAGTATATAAGTGTGTGTTGAGGTCATTGAAGGCACCGTGAAGTTAATTGTATTGAGCTTGCTCAAAGGAGGTTGCCCCCTCGAAGTGGCTCGTGATCAATATAAAAGTGATTCTGTTCTATTATTTCTGATATCTCGTGTATTTGCATTAATTAATTATTGCAGGTTCATCACAAAGGGAAACTCAAGAATTTATTCTTAGTTTTATGAGTTTGAAGAAAAGATATACTAATACTCGATAAGATACCGATCCATGGATTTTAATAGCGATCCCAGATATGTTCGTGCTCGTCGGTGTTTTCATATTTAAAGAGTCTAAAAAACTTAAACAAGAACTCTATACACCCTCTCATGGATTTCAAATCGAGCCCGAGTTGGTATATGCTCGTTAGTGTTTTCATATTTCGAGAGTCTGAAAATACTAAAGAAAGCTCCAAAGGGTCCTTTTTCCTAAAGTTAGTCTCCTCACCCGAAAAAGGGTAAAACAATGTGAGAGAACTCTTCTAGCCAAGTATGACTAGAGTTTTCCTTTTCCGTAAATAATCCACAAAGGTCCATAAAAGGGGTAAAATTATACCTAAGTGGATGTCCCTTCAATTCCTTTAGCAAGTCTAAAGTGAACAAGTATACTCGATGATCTTGTCAACTTTAAGGAGTCTAACAAGATCTTAGAGAAAACTCCATAAAAATATTTCCCGTAAAGGTTTAACGAGCCCAAAAAAGTAAACTCGCGTCCTCCTTATTGTTTTAAGCGAGCTCAAAGGAGAGATGGAAGAATGCTTGTATCCTCCTTACTATTTTTAATGAGCTCGAAGGAAATATAGACGAATGCTCATAGCCTCCTTACTGTTTTTAATGAGCTCGAAGGAAGGGTGGAAGAATGCTCGTATCCTCCTTACTGTTTTTAATGAACTCGAAGGAAGGGTGGAAAAATTCGCATAGCCTCCTTACTATTTTTAACGAGCTCGAAGGAAGGGTGGAAGAATGCTCGTATCCTCCTTACTTTTTTTAACGAGCTCGAAGGAAAGGTGGAAGAATGCTTGTAATGGGAGGAGACAAGTGTCAGGGACATGCGAGATTAGTTCCAAGCACATGGAACCAAGCTATGCATAATGCAAGGAACATAAGAAATATAAGGACACTCAGGGTGCGTCTCCTCCAGTTGAAGGATATGAAATCACAAAGGAAAAGTGATACATGGATTAACGAAAATGAGAGCAGAGATGGAGGCTTATATAACGAGCTCAAAGCGTGGAAGCCAACATCAAGCTCATAAGCATAGGCGGGATCAAAGGAAATGCATATGAAACTTAAACACAAAAATGGGAGCCTTATAAGGAATAGCCAGAAATATATGAGGAAGAAATACATGAGGCTTCTTCTCAAAGTCATGGTAAATCTGAAAAGGCTCCTGAGCTTGTGATAAAAACTTAGCATGGGCACCAAAATGGCATAAGGGTGTTGACTAAGGTGACCCATTTAAGGTAGGATCTGTTGTCGTACTGGTGCACGATGCATATAGAGATGGATAACACACCAAGATCCAACAAGTTCGACTTTATGGCGAATTTAGATAGCAAAAGGTTCACATGCATCATAACAACAAGGAAGCCTAAACCTATATGCAAGGTTACAAATATACCTAACATGATCGAAAAAAGTGTCTAAAAGGATCAGTAAGCAAGTATAAGTCTAGCTAATAATCCTATCTCCAAGAAACATTAGTACCAAGATCATATCTAAAACATATGTAAAGAAAATTATGATACAAGTCACTATGGTAGAAATACTTTCAACTTCACTATCATCAACAACAGGCATATTGTAGGTAGAGTTAACCAATGAAGACTCTATAGTACCAAATCCTAGGGAATTAGAATCAACAAGATCAATTTCATGATGAATATCAAATTTAAAGGACATGAAGGAATATGTAGGAACAAATTCATCATCACGAGAGTTGAAAATTATAGAAGCATAATCAAACTTAGTAGAAACACCGATTTGCAAGTCTATGTGAGATTCCAAAGACTCAACGGTAGGAAGATCAGAATCCAAGGTCAAACCGGGGCTAGACATAATTGCAACCAAATCAACATCCAAATCAATGGAAGACTGCATTATAGACTTGAGGAAAACTTTATTGGAATGAAGTATATCATCCCATATAGAAAACATATCCAAACATTCAGATGGAGGTATCACCTAGTTAATTGTTGGGACCAAGTCCCGAGAAGGTAAGCATGAATTCAGAGGCTTCTTATCATTAGCAATTGTATCCAAGGGATATAAAGGTTGGTTGAACCGAGTACACTCAACTTCATAGGCTAAACACTTCCAAGGGTTCTTAAAGTTCGAAGACTTATATTGAAACTCCTTATTTATGGAAGGTGTGGCAACTATTGAAATTGTGTGCACAGGTAATGCATTATCTTGCAAATCAGGTGAATCAAGATTAAAATTTCCCATTAATGAAGGATACATATCCACACCAATGTTTGCACAACTCCTTGCAGAATGGGAAACTAAAGAAATATTGGATTAATGCTCCTAATTGGACTCATTACTGTTTAAGGGTAGTTGGTCAATTATTACGATTTTTCCTTCATGTGGAAACTTGATGGCATGAAAGATTGAAGAGACTACTGCCATCATATCTTGAGTCAAATTTATCCCCAATAACAAATTTCAATCAAGTGGGGAATCAACCACTTCCACATCCACTTTACTACTTTTCCCCTAGCTCTATAGGAAAATCTGGGATAATTCCTCGAGGTTTGAAAAGATGGTCGTCAAAATATTTTAACATGGTGACCAGAGGAACTACATCAGGTGATCCTAAAGCCTTCCAGCATGATAATGACATGATGCATTTTGAGGCACCCTCGTCTACAACTTTCCGATGAATTTTACTATTTCCAGATCTAACTTGAATCTAAAAATTTGCATGGTAGGGTAAATGAGGCTTCCAATTATCAAAATTGAAAGTGACCACTTGACTCTCTACGGGATTGAGAACCCCTAAAGCTGAAAGTAAGCTCTTCCTTTGATTTGGACAAGTTTTGAGGAACTAAAGCATAGACATCGCACAAGGAGCTTGTGCCAAATCTTCAACTATGCTATAAGTTTTTACAACACTCACATTAGGATTGAATGCTACTTTCTTAAAAACACCTTTCGGTATTTGAGGCATGGTATCGTTGGGAGGATTCTCTATATGCAAATAATTGTCACTGTCAGCATTCATAGGTTCCTTACCTTTGTTACTAGTCTGGAAGAACACATCTCGTTCACACATGAAAATTTATTCAGAGCCTAAAATGCCCCCTTGAGAGGAGGCTCCTTGGTTTCCCCCTTAGGAGGCTGCAGGGTTTTGATGAGCACCAGCTAAGAGATTCTGTTCCATTTCCATATTAGGGAATTTGTAATTTAGATGATCCTCCCTGCATAACAAGCAAGGTAATTTCGTCTTAGCTTTCTCATTAGCCCCACCAGCATTATGGTTATTATTGTTTGCAGTGTTTGTCTCCTTATTCCCATTTTTTCTTTTTCTTAGTTTTCTTCTTTATGGGCGGTTGGTTTCCTTGAGAGTTTTGTACTGACAAAACATGTGAAGGAGGGTTGGGTCTAAGGTTTTGTGTGTTACTCTGACCAATTTTCGATGAATTGACTTAAAAATTTGGTACCCAGTCTAACTGGGTTTTTCTCAACTGCACCGATCACTACATCAACATGAGGTTTCGGGATATGTTTTGTTGGATCAAAGTTTGATATCAGTGCATCAGGAATGATTTCATAAAGAATATCAGACTCAACATAAATCAGATCTAACTATTGGGTTCTTAAGATGGCTTCCTCCTTTGAGGTAACCTCAGAAGTCGAAACATCCTTGGAGATGTAAGGTAAAAGTGATTTCAAAAACCACTCTAATAGGAATTCTGGGGGAATCTCAGCTTTAATGGGCCTCTTCCTTCTTTTCCACTCCTGAATATGGTTAGATATGTGAGTGGCTTTGTTCTGTCTAAATGTAGAAAGAAGATCTGTGTCGGCATCATACCAGACAGGAAGTTGGAAGTGACTCAAAACTACCATCGCCAAATCGTAGAAGTTATGATAAGCAGTGGATGGTAGTTAGATGTACCATTTAGTTGCGACATTGTTTACGTTTATTTGGAAAAGTATCAACCGTGTTGAATCTTCGTTTAGCGAATTGGAAGAACACCATAAGTGAAATGTTGTAATGTGGTCTCCTAGATCTTCTCCCGTCTTTCCTTCAAACTTGGGGATGTCCGAAGGAATCTTGGTTGGAATAGGAGGCTCGGTAGGGTCATGACACATGGGGTCATTCATAAGATTTGAAATATCTGGATAGTTTAACGTTTCCAGAAAGGGTAAACGTGGGAGATCCATTGAGTTGCAATTTTCAGGAGCATTAGCTTCCCATTGGTTGGTGTTGGAATGTGGTTGTCCTAGAATGTGTGGATTTCTAGGATTAGTGAAAGGTGGAGTGGGTTGTCCAAAGTTCTGACCAAAGTGGTGTTGAAATGAATTATTAGGTGTTCTAAAAGTCCCTCCTATATCTCCAAAAGGTTGACTACCTTGTGAGAGAGTTTTCATAATAGGGTTAGTCATATTTGAACCTCCCACCCCATACAAAGGGATACTTCCTTGGGTAGCAGGCTTACCCCATGAACATCTATTGCGGGTGGCCCCTAGTACAATATGATTACTTTGCGACACATTGAATCTGAAGGGGTGACCAGAACTCATAAATCCAACAAATTGGAAAGGTAAGCTTGACTAGGGTGGAGTGGAATAAGAAACAACTCCAGTGAAGGGTGAGTTAGAAATAAACAATTTTCCAATGAAGGGAGGGATATATGGGTCACTTCTTGAAGCAATGGTAAAATTTGAACTAGAAGGGATAATGGAAGTCATAGGTTGGAAACCTGACAAATGGAATCCAAAAGAGAAAGGGTTCGAACCCACTTGATTTGATGAACTAGTACCAGTAAGTACCATCAAGGTTGGGGGAACCAACTTGATCCTATTGTAGATACCATATTAAAAGTGAATCCTCCTACAAGAAAAGTTCTAACTGGATTAGACATGTTCCCTAAAGTAAATACTTGTTCTTTGTTTTCCATATTGAACTGCCTAGATAATGGATTAGGAACATTGATACCAGCTAACTCAGCAAAACTAGGACTTTGTGGTGGGTTCAGAAGTCCATATGGATTTGAGAGGTCCTTAATTTAAATGGGACTTAAATTCTCTTCCACCCGAGGATAATGGAATCTAGGAGAGTTATGCAATTGCTCCTTGGTAACGCTAAAGTGTCTTTCATCAGAAGGTCTCTCAGACTCACCTAACCTAGAATTGTTTTCTTCTACTAGTTCTTTTGTTTGATGTTCTTGGTTTTCCTCTTATTCCCCCCGAGGGGATGGATCAGGATAATACACTATTCTCCCCGGTGCAGGGACTTCTCTCCTTTCAGGAGATAGTCCTTGAATCCTTCTGGATCTGCACAGATGATGATCGGCCACGGTGGCTAGCAGAAGACACTAAGAAGAAAATATACAAAAAATAAAAATCAAACAACACACACTAAAAAGTTCCTGAAAGATGTCAAACAAGAAAACAAGTGCTTTTCAAAGCAAATTCTAGGATGATAAAGGCCCAGAATAGACCAATGAAGGAATGAAGGACAGTTACTCGAGGTCCATAATATAATCAACTCGGGGACAAGCGTTTGAATCACCAACCTCCTTCCCAAAGAGATGCACGGGGTTTCCTCCCACATCTGTCCTAGGTACAATGGAAATATCCTTCGACCGTCACCTGTGTATGAATCCTAGAGTTTGGATACTAAGGCTACCAACCTTGCAAAGAGGGTCCGGGGGTACAATCGCAGGTCGAATCAATGGGCATGGGCAGGGTAACAAATCACGAAAATCAAAAGCACCAAAAGGTACTAATAAGTCCCCTTATGCACATCGATCCTGGTATATGCTCAATTGAACATTGGAGGAGTATCTCCTCTACTCAATATCGCACGACCTCGTGCTTGAATCTGATGTAAGTAGAGCTTCCCGGTTCACCTTCTACAAAGATGGATTTTCTCCCTAAAAGAATGACACCTATGTTTTGACAATTCTAAGTGATCATGGAGGAGTTAACTCACAACTCCCTGCCTCTGCAACCCTACTTAAGCTATTAGGTGTGTTTCTAAACTAGAAGAAAACCTACGATACTATCCAAGTTATTGATTGCTTGCTTTAAAATGTACTTTCAAAACTTTCAGAAGAAGTAAAACAAGTGAACTAAATAAATATATTCTTTAACTGAAACATGAAGCACTTAATCACCACAAATATGCACTCCCTCACTCTCAATTTCTTTCCAATGCAAGTCCTAAAGACATGATATGGAATGCATATGCAATTTTTCTCTATATGATGCAATTTTTTGTCTTTTTGAATGCAAAAGGTAAAAATTTAAAGTCTAATGTGCAAAATCAAACTTAAAATCTAAGTATGCAACTACTCAAACAACTAGCTATGCAAAAGAAAATTTTGATGCAAAGCACTCCTATATCCTTTAAGCCACTTGCAAAGTATTCTGCCAACACTAACTTATAAAATGAACCAACTTTTTATGATTTTTTCAAAATGAGAACAAAAATTAAACTCAAATTAACACACTACCAAAGCAAATGCAAAAACTTCCATATCTCCTTATTAAACATTGAAAGCAACCATAAACCCTAAGCTTCTTATCATTGAAGCATGCCAAAATTGGGAAAAGCATACACTAAGTAATTTTAGACCCAATCAAATCAAATGAACTACTAAGAAATATGGTTTGGTAAATCTAGGTCTGCACACAAACAATGCAATCAAGGTCCTAAACCATAGAAAAGACACTTGAGCTTTCACTACAAAAGAGAGACCAAAAGCATACGGAAGGAAAAGAAACCAATCTAAAGAGAAATGTTCAATAAAATAGATACTAATAGGGTCAAATAGAATCAATAGGTTCCAAATCCAGTCAAATTGGAGCAAATAGATTCAATTAGACTCAAATTAGGGTAAAAAATGTCAAACTAGTTCACAAACCACCAACTTGGGTCAAATAGACTCATAGGTTCCAAACAAGCCCAAATTTCTTCAAAAATATCCCAAACATCAAATTAAGATCAATAAAGAGACAAGACACCACTTCCAAGGGGTCCTACACAAACCTAGGATCAACAAGGACTCCAAAAAATGCAATCAAAACCCCCAAAAAAGCTCCAAAATTGAAAAACTTGTGTACAAGAGGTACTCGCTAGTCTAAAAGGGTACAAGTGCGAGGGACCCACAGGTGGAAAGGATTACACCAGCGAATTTGTCTCAGACCCGCGACTATAAGTACCAGAACTTGCGAGAATGCAAAAACGTCCAAAAAAATCATCAAATCCAACTCAAAACTGAGCAAGGAAGGGTCTAACAAAGCTTAATGATTGGTCCTAACATGAAATTAAACTCAGACCTTCAAATATACTAGAAAAAATGGCCTTGGATACCCCAAAGCATATAGTATTCTCCCTAGTGGATCCGCTAGTTCTGTTGTTAGGGAAAGTGTTCCTATAGCAGGGGTGAGACTACCAACGTATTGGGGTAAAAGATAGACATACAAGGTTCTGCAAGTATAACTATTAAGCAAGGATATTAGGGTTTAGGAGTATGTACCTTATTCAAAAGGTTGACCCAAGCCTCTCTTCTTGCTCTCCAATGAAACAACTTGCAAAAACAATCAATAAAACCTTCCTCAAACCAATTTGACTACAAATAAAAGATTAACATTTATAAGAGAATGAAACATCAAGTTGCAATTAGATCTGAAGAATACATGAACAAATCATATTTGGGAAAGGAAGAATGTCTAATATTTATGAATGAATGAAGCAAGTAAACCAAATAATATCTTCCTTTAAGCATGGCACTTCATGCAACCATGATTCAAGGTCTCCTACTCCTCTTCTCCAAGGATCCTAACCTTTGATCAAATATGCTAGGGTTTATAAGAAACTAGGGCACAAGTGAGGGGGATATGAATCCAAATTCCTCCAGCATAACACTATAATGGGATTGATCCTTTCATGGTCTCTCTCCTTATCTTATATAGCAAATGGAGAATATAGGGTCAAGGAGGAAGTAGGTACAACTGAAGAGGAGGTTTCAAAACCACCCAAACCAACCATTTTTCATGATTTTATATATATTTTTAAGTATTTATGAGGTACCCACAACTTTGAAATGGACAACAAGCAGGTGGCCTATGACTTTACCATGTGTAACATGTGGTTTTTGGGAAAACCCGCAGGTGAAGAACCTTCCACCTACGTTTTTGTGGGAAAATGGCCAAAAAACAACCTTTTCTAGGGGTTTTCTGGAGAAGTTTTGGTCTCCAAAATTGTTCCTAAGGTTCCTATCTATCAAATGGGCCATGAATTAGGTAATTACATCCATCTAAAGTCCCAAATATGGTTCTTCCATCCACAAATGTCTTTTTTTGAGACTCACAGTAATCTCATGAAGTATCGTCATGTGACCAAAAGATATAAGTGTCGTCACAGACAGAGAAGTGCCAATTTTGGCTATACTAAAAGCTAGTAATGCTTTGATTTATAAGTATATACACATTTTTTAAAGAATTTTAAAGAATTTTGATTGGCTAAGAGAGTATGACATGGAAATTGGTTTTAGGGTTTGAGGTTAAATTTTAAAAATATATTTCCTCTAATGTCCTCCACTCCTGTGGGTTGTTCGACATCATTAAAATTTCTCCCTATAGGCCTCATTACCAACATAAAAAAATATTAGGCACCTGTACTCAAGTCGAGACCAAATCCAACTTTGACCTTACCATAACAATTCATAGACTTCTTCCCTCGGTCTCGTCTCATTGTAATTTTATTAGCCATAATTTCAAAAGCATAGGGATGCGTGTCTTGTTTGTATAAAACCATCCTTTATGTATCACCTATTAGTTTTTTGCTTCATAGGACATCACCATCACTCCCTCATGGGTCTCAACAATTTCTCTCTAACTCTCACAATTATAGAATATAAACATGAGGGAAAGAAACAATTATGTATTTTGGCTATATGGGTCCCTCCTAATCTCATATTAGGGGGAATCTATTATCACCTAAATTTTGCATGCAAGTGACATTACAACATTTGTTATAGAAAGAATTCATCAACATATAACATGCAACTCACAAAGCTTCATTTTCATCAAAATTCAAAATGTGGAATGAATTTATTTTGCATATTCAAACTTTTGTTGACCCATGTAGATTCATAAAAAGGGAACCTGCATGAAATCATGTGGGAAATCCTTTGAAACCCAACTACATTTTGAGCACCAAAGAAGTTTGAATTTTCTTCTGGCAGGTACTTGAGCATTCAATAAGCGTAATTTTTGTACCTAGAATCACTTCATGGAGAAGAGCACTCACATATTTAACTAGTTCTTTGACAACCTCCAAATTGGCTATAAAATAAATCTAAGGGCATGCATTATATAAGAAAAATTTAGAGCAAGGTTATGATACAATAATTTTCTTAGAGGATGTTGGCACAAAATTGAGAGCGGGGTTCTTGCGCATGGGACAACAAAAAGGCACCTCTATATTATAGTGTGCTGGAAATTTCAATCCCCTTAAGGGGGAAGGTCTCACCTGAAGCACAACCAAGAACGACATAGGATAAGGACTAGTTAACTATATGGTTGCGATCAGAGATTTACAATAACAAACATCACAACATCTTTCATCCAAATGTATTGCAACGCCACTTATTCATATTCAACATTCATTCAAATATATCATCACATTAAATAGAACTAAATGTAATAGAAAGAGTTTAAATCATGGCTCTAAGGCCTTATAGTCACCATAGAATTACCTATCCCAGGATACCCCTTCATATAAACAAAACCCAAAACCTAGATACATAACTCCTATTGGAGATGTAACTTTATCTGTCTTTGGTTGTCTCCAATATTCTCATGATCGGATGTGCTTATTCTCTTCTTCTCATCTCCTCTTCTGCTTACCCTTTGCTTACTTTTATAATTGCAGAGAAAGTCCAAAATTTGTTTTGTTCATTACCTCTTTTCTACAACTTCCGATTCATTTTTGCACTTCCTTCCTTGGTCATCTCTTCTTTTTCCTTTTTCAGTCTTCTTCTGCAACTTCCGCTTCCTTTTTGCACTTCCTTCCTTGGTCATATATTCTTTTTCCTTTTTTAGTCTTCTTCAAAAATGGAGCCAACATGCCTTGACCACAAAGTTTGAATCCCCCTTGATTCAACTATATTGCATTATTGATCCTTATGCATATTCTATTGTTGTTACTGCAAATGAAGGAGCCAACTCTAGTACTGAAAAACATTGATGTACTACTTCTGGTAATAAACAACATTAGTATTTAGCCTTTGTATTAGTGATACTGAATAAAATTACCATGTACTATATCGAGGAAAAATTCCTGTAAGAAAGACTACGCTCCTCCAATTTGTGGCGTTATAGGAAATAGACTTGGAAAACGATATTTTGTATTTAAAATATTCATTCTTGAGGTCTCCATTGTAGATGGAAAACCATTTTATGCTTGTTAAACAAAAGGCCAAGCTTCCAGAGATGATATTGTGAACATCAAGGAGACAAAGAAACGAGAATGAAGCATGGGAATTGATACTAGCAAGGTTAGCAATTGTGTCTTGGATTGCAAGGCATAACTCTCTCAAAATTCCATAAAATTTAGTGGTGGTAGAAGGGGGCTTGATAGAGTGAGATGTGGCAGAAATATGAGGGATGAATCTCGTTTAAATAACATCTTGATTTCTCGAAATTTTCATCTAATGTGAGCCCTGAAATTCCTATCAAGTGTTGTGCGTTGAAATTTTCATCTAACGAGAACTAAGACTACGAGCGATCAATGGGATGCTCTACATGGAAGTGAATGAGAAAATCCCGATGAGATATAGAAGCTCATACAAAAACAAGGGGATACGTTGATGTTTCTCTAGGTGGAGGCATCGAGAAGACATTCTCTCCCATATTAGTCATGTGATTTGACCAAGGGAAATGGCCATGTGATTTGAGAATGGCCCAACCATAGGGCAGACAATCTCCCATTATCCTGAACCATATAGTGTGGGGATATTGGCCCAGGGAAGACAATCTCCCATCATCTTGATTCATATGGTGTAGGAAGATTGGCCTAGGCATGGGGTAGACAATCTCCCATTATCTTTATTTATATGGTGTGGGGATATTGACACCAAGATGCTATCACATCGCTTGCTTCGTGATGGAGTAATCTATTCTATATTAGAGTGGGTTGGATTGTTTATTTGATAGGGGATTTCATCCTCTTGTGGAATATACAAGTCTAATCTAGTGTTGAATTTGACATAGGCTCTAAGAAGTGTCCAAGACTTCTTATTGTTAGTCAAATCAACATTAGATCTCTATCTGTGAATAAACATGCATCTGAGGAGATGATTATCAACATGGACAAATTTTGTATGAAGAAGAAATAACCAAGAATACAAGTCATACCATTGAAGAAGTCCTGGATAGCATTGAAGAAGTTCCAGAGAAGAATGAAAACAAGAAGACAAGTTGGCCCTAGACAATAAGACAAGTCAACCTCATCAAAAGTACAAGTCGGCCCCAAGAAGAAAAATTAAAGTGAACTGAATAATATTAATAAAGTGCTCAACATCTCATTTGATCATCCAATTCGTCGAAGTCATCTTCTCCTCTCTTCTGCACAATTTTAGCTGGGTGCAGTGAAGTTTTCAAGGAGCATCTTTGTGAAGCTTATTTTTACCTCTTGGGATTCACCATCTTGTTAGAGTTTCTTGTAAAGAAGAGTGAATCTCTTATGTGCTAGGGTTTCCATTCATGGTGGTAATGTACTTGAATTGGATTGATTTCTTCTAAGAAAAGTTGGCTAGGTTTTCTCCCAAGTTTTGGTTTCCCAAGGTAAAAATATTTATTTCTGCACATGGTTGTGTTTCTATGATCTTTTGTTTTTGTTTTAAAACTCAAAAGAAACCTTTAACTCTTCTAATATTTTCCACAAGCTATTTATAGGCAATGTATAAAAAGCTTTCCTAAAGTCCACAAAGAAGTAACGAAGATTGAGCTTATTATTGTGACATTGTTTCACAATGATCCTGAGATTAATGAAGTGGTTTATGGTGGACTGATACCTTCTAAAACCAACGTGTCCTTTAGCCCTTTTACCTTGACTTTATAGACATATGTTGATCTTATTTTCCAAAATAATACCATATAACTTGGCTGAGAGAGGGCTAATCATAATGGTCCTATAATTAGAGGGGTTATTTTTATCACTATTTTTAAAATGTGTATAATAAGGCTCTGAGTTCAAGGTTTAGTTAAGCCTTACTTTACTACTAGATTGAAAAACTTGTGGACATGAAAGATGAAGACAAACCCCTAAATTTTAAAATTCTTGCTTGGTAGCCTTTGATATTCTTAACTTTTCTATTCGCAAAATATTTATATATATATATATATATATATAATGTGTTAACTTATGTTGTGTAACAAATATATAAATTAGTGATTTAAAATTAATAATATTAAACATTAATTTTATATATATATATATATATATAAAACAAACATGTTATTACATAGTGAAATGAAAATAAGAAATTATAATTATGTAATGATAGAGTGAAATGAGAATAAGACATTGTAATAATGTAAAATGAAATAAAACTAATGAATTTTAATTAATGTAGTTTTTTTATGTGTTAAAAAGTATGAAACTTTATGATTTTGTTTTTAAATAGTTATTTTTTTTTAATTTTAAAATATATATATTTATTTTATATTTAAAAATTAAATATTATAAAAATAATTAAATATCATAAGCATCAATTTATCAATTTATAATTATGATTATATATGTAAAATTTATTTATAATTATGATTATGCAATTATAATTGTTGAATTTATTATTTGTTATAATATATTTGATAAAACATATTATAATTTATAATGTTATTGTATGTTTACTAATGCAACTTTTGTCGAATTTTTTTTTAACTTTATGTTGCTTAATAAATATGTAAATTAATTAATTAACTATATATGTGTATGTGTGGAGAGAGTAAAATTATGATAATGAATTGTAATGAACAAATAATTAATACCTATTTTTGTAAATATTGTTAACTTTATATTATGTAACATATACATAAATTAGTAAGGGGTGGTAGGTGGGAGGTGAGTCATTTTTTATTCCAAAGGAAATATAATTTTCTCATATGTTTGGAGTTTTGGGAAAAAAAAGAACAACCAAGATGAATGGGAAACCTTAATGCTCAGCATCGAAATTATGACCAAGTTGGGATTTAGCTCCTATCAGGGCTTTGGTGACTCAAAAATTGTCATCCAGAAGATGCGCCAAATCCAAGATGGAAAAGATTATGATCTGAGCAAGGTTCAAAAAAAAATTGTTTCCTTCATCACATAAATTGACAAGATACAACTCTTTCACATCAAGCGACGGAACAAATGTGATGCACATGCTATGGAAAACAAGGGATCCAAGTTGCGTCAAGGGGGATTAATGGAAAACAATACTTCTTCTACATTTAAATGGTAAACTTGCTAAGGATTGTTTTGGATCACCCCTCCTTTGCCACCCATTGGAAAATAGGTAGCATGAACAAACTATACCAAGGCTACGACGAGGGCACGTTCATTCTTGCAATAAGCGCGACAATTGGTTAGCGGAAGACGATTACCATAAGTATTCCATTAAGGGTCATCCCCTTCGAGATCCTCAAGGAATGTTTCACTCGCACCATCCTTTTATTAGACTGGAAAGGAAAAGACCAGGCCATTACTCCTCACCTCCCCCTGTCAGATGGGACCGTAAATATGGCACATTCTTGGGTTATTTCTCATATCCCGTAGAGAAGCTTTATGTGTCTGGAGTTGCGAATTCGTGAAGGAAACGGGCGGAAATTGCACAGGAGCTCTGCATCCATGAGCAAGGATATGGAGAGAGTTCTAAGCGAAGTCCAAGATATCCAAAAAATAATGTCAAATAGCAGGAAGATGGTGCTCTGCACATACGAGGTAGCACAAGCAGCTCTGGTGGAAGGAATGCGAACAACCCATGACCTGATTTGTCTCGATAACTGTGTTGGGGATTTAGAGACCCATGCCTAGGTGCATATTGGTGAGTTGGAGGATGCCAAGAACTTCGTCGGCGAGATGGGAAAAAATCTCATAAGGAACAACAAGAAGCTTTAATGCATACCCTCTTTGGTCTAAAATTTCAAATTCAGGAGGCCTCCATGCATGGGAATGAGCGGAATGAGGACTGCTTCTATCAGCTTAAAGAGATTTTGGTTTAGGTTCAAAAGGGCATGGCAGACGTCGAGAAAAACCAGTGGATAAGGAATCAAGTAGCAGGATTGACGGTTATGGAAGAAGATGCAGCTCCGCAACAGGAAGCAGAAAACCCTCAACCTCAAGAATGAAGCGCCTCTCTTTGTCCCCTATTTTTTGCAACAGGTTTTATGGTTTTTTCTAATATATATGTGAACAGTTTGTTAAAATTTATACTATAAAAAGGAAGAAATGTAAGACTGTTAAGAAAACATGAAAGCATGACTATGACAATAGTGCTCTATTTCCCTTGGATGGACAATTCCCAGGATTTTGTTACGTTTCTCTTTTTTGGGCGGCCTGATACTCCTTGCACTCTTTGTTTATATTTATAAATATATTTCTCGTTTCTGTTAAAAAAATATATATATGTATAAATTAGTGATTTGATTATTTTATTTATTGTTTAGAAATTATTATAGTTGTATATAATGAAAATGTTAGAATTGAACTAAATATCGAAAGTTACATAATGTTTATAAGATGATAATTTAAAAAACAAAAATTACGAAGTGACAATGTTCATGTGACAGTGTCAATAAGTTATTTTTGAAATAGATAGATTGTTTTGAAAGCTTTATGGCTACAAAAATTTCGTGAACATACTAAAACTGCTAATGAACTATGAATTGCTTGGCAAGGAAACATGATTATTATTATCAAAATCAATCAAAATTAACCACACAATAGTAATATTGACTATCATCAAAAAAATAATCATAAAATGTTTACATGAGCTAAATAAGATTCTCAAAGTGCTTATCAATATGACCATCTCACAAAGAAAAATCGGTCACATAGAATTATAAAATTTCAACTTTTTATGCTAACAATATCTTCTTTTTTAAATCTATAACCTCAACTAAAAAACTAATTTAGAATACACTAAAAATAATTCATGATGATTGCTTCTTCCATCCATATTTGCCTAAACAACCACAACCACGTCATATTATAACAGAAAAAAAATGATCGCCTATCTCTTAGTTTCACAAAAAGTGGATAGGGATTGCAAAACACATAATTTGTTTTATATTATATAAGAAACTGTTTTAAAGTAGACTTAAAGAACAATGCAACTCGTGTCAATGGTTGAATATCCAGCATGCAACTAATTTTGATGGTTTCTACATTTTTTATACGTGTAATCATGTGATTTAGTGGAGGTTGTTTGCTTTTTTTATTTAGAGTGGTTGTATTTATAATTTGGTAGGAAAGAGAAGTGTAATTGTCAATTCAACATGGAGTAACCTATTAAAAATAAAAATAAAAAATATAGTATCTATTTTATTATAAAGTTAAAAGTCAAAAATATATTAAATTGAAAAAATAATACATATTAAATAAGTTTTTATAATCTTGAAATATATATATATATATATATATATATTTCAACCGATAATAATATATATATATGTGTATTTTTTTTAATATTAAAAAATTGTAAAATATGGGTAGAAGTTTAACTCCACTAATTCAATTGGAATCCCTACTGGAAATCCAAAATATTGTATGAGTGATTATATTACCAAGAAGTTGTGTTAAGATGGTTTGTGGATTCGGCTTGGCCTAGAGAAATGAGGACAGGGGAATGCTGCTTGGTTGGGGGCTTTCACTTTTATTGAACTCTTTTATCTATGGCCTTACTCTTTGGTGACCACCTCCATGCTGGGTCTCGAACATTGACATATTTAAGGCCATTAGGTAATAAGAAAGAGCCTTAGCTTAGCCTTCTTAGTTTCACGAAAACAACTAGTAGTTCTGCCCAGCTAAGGTGAGAGAGGTTACAGGCTTCATCTTCTGCTTATAGGTATGGGTTTAGGCTCCTAATTATAACTAAGAGTGCACTACTTTCGTACCAATACAAGTGAAATTAAAGATGCAAGTCTCACAGGTTCGTACTTAGTCTGTAGAGTAGCTGTACTCCACACTAACTCTTAGCTGTGGAGTGTAAAAGTAAGGCCTTCCCAGCCATAGAGTGAAAAAGAAAAGAAAATAAAAAGTTCATGCACTTAGTTCCATGGCAATATAAGCCGATATTAGTTAAGGTCTGCTGAGGGAGTTTCCCAGCTAGGTCTTCTCCTTATTTAAAAGGGGAGGACACAAACAGCTCAGTCAAACCTGCTGCAGTTTATCTCTTCACCTGTTAACAAACCAACTCTGCACTAATTCAATTGGAATCCCTACTGGAAATCCAAAATATTGTATGAGTGATTATATTACCAAGAAGTTGTGTTAAGATGGTTTGTATTAGCATGAAAGAATAGAACAATCTCAGTGAAGCAGTTCTAGCTCGGTAAAGTTGTTGGCTAACATTCTACCAACAAAATTATAGTTAAAAAACAATGCCTTTTACAAGTTACAACGAACATTTCAGATCAGGGCCAGTAACCAGTTTGCAAAGGGTGAATTTGATTCGATGGCTAACTATATTTACATTGTAAGAAAATGCAAAATGCTCATTGAAACAAAAGGGATCAATCGGATGGCTAACCATATTTACAGAGTAGTATCTCTAAAACTATAAAAAATACACCATTTTCAAACGTGGAGTCTAGCAAACAACTCTTTATTTTCTATTAATTAAAATTCTGGAGTCATAACATACCATACTTTTAAATTTCATTCAAAACAAATTATGAAATCATAAGAAAACAAAATCAGAGCATACAATACTTTTAAATTTCATTCTAAGCAAGTTATGAAATCATGAGAAAACAAAGTTATAAAGTCATAGCATGCAATACTTTTAAATTTCATTCTAAGCAAATTATGAAATTATAAGAAAACAATCATAACATGCAATACTTTTAAATTTCATTCAAAACAAGTTATGAAATCATAAAAAAACAACCATAAATTTCATTCTAAGCAAGTTATGAAATCATAAAAAAACAAAGTCATAGCATGCAATACTTTTAAATTTCATTCAAAACAAGTTATGAAATCATAAAAAAAAAACAACCGAGAAATCAATGAAGCATCCTAAACTAAAGACTAAAGGTAGATTGAAGAGACTATATAAAGAGTCCTCCAAGGAATCTCTAATCACTTGAAGCACTATTTGAAACTACAATGCTACAAGTAGCCAAAGGTGATAACCATGAGACAAAGGGAAAAAATCAAAAGAAGGTGATTAATATGGAGCCGATATTAATCAAATCCAATGAAGTAAAAGTATACTGACAAACTTGATTGGGTATGGATGAGTTTCCATAAGAGTGTTGAGTCATTAGCTATATATGAACCAAGTTCAATGTGGAGGTTATGCATAGTGTTTTTATATTTTGGGTCTACTCTTCAACACCATTGCTAAGACTACAGATAATGCCACTTGCATTTTTTAACGCCGAGAGACAGAATGGAAAACATAACATCTCAGACCACCCGGTCGAATGTCTATCTTCTCCTCTCAAAGTGGCAGGTAGTCCGAGATGTCATGCTTATCATTCTGGCTCTGCATGTTGAACTTTTCACGGGGCGGCAGGCCGAAGCTTCAAGACTATCATCACATAACTGGAAGGAGCACCTCGTAATACGTGAGCACAACGTTTAATACTGAATGTGTATTATACGCTGGAAGCCTCATCGTGGACGAGATAAATGCGCCTCGCCTCCAGTTGGGAGGTACAATACATGTACATTTAATCTCCAACCTAACATTTAATCTCAACTGTGTATTGTACACAACACAACAACATCATCGTGGACGGGCGGCGGGTGAAAACCCTCCTTTAATCCCTGAGACCTAAATTAAACCAATAATAAATAATAAATTAGAAAAATAAAAAATCAGCAAACTAAAAATAGAGCTATCAGAGAGTAAAGTCTTACCAGTAACACAGAGGTAGAAATAACATGTATTCCCCTGAGTTAAAAATTTAATAAACTATCAATAATCACATTTTTAAATATAGTTGATATTGTCAGATCTGGGTGTATCAATTATGACTACACATTTAAAAGTGGTTGATCGGCAAATATCAACCACATTTAAAAATGTAGTTGTTGATAGTGGACAACCAGCTCACCTAAGAAATAGTTTAATTAAAAAATTAATAAAAATATTATTTGGAAATAAAAATAAAAGAAATACATTAAGTTAAAAATAAATAAATAAAAATATTAAAACATATTAAAAATTAAATTAAATTAATTTAAATAAAATAAAAATATTAAAACATATTAAAATTTAAATTAAATAAAACATATTAAAAATTAAATTTAAATCAAGTTAAATTAAATTAAATTAAATTAAAGTAATTAAATTAAATTAAATTAAAGTAATTAAATTAAATTAAATTAAATTAATTAAATAATTTAATTGGTGTTTTTATGATAATTATTATTGTGAAATAATGATTTTAATTAATATTAGTAAATAAAATATGTTAATATTAATAAAAAAATATTTCTATATGGTATTTATTTTTATTACAAAAATTAAGTTAAATTAAATTAAATGAAAGTAATTAAATTAAATTAAATTAATTTAATTAATTTAATTTAATTTAATTTAATTTAATTAATTAATTAAATTATGATGAGTGCTATATTTGATTTAATAATAATAATATTATTTAATCTTATTTATTAATTTTATAATAATTATTGTTTTTATGATAATTATTATTATGAAATAATGATTTTAATTAATATTAGTAAATAAGATATATTAATATTAATTAAAAAACAATATATGGCATTTATTTTTATTACAAATATTAAAATTACTTTATTAGATATAAATATTTATTTAGTAATTTTTTTAATTGAAATCTAATATTATTTTTTATTTAATAATAATACTAATAATCATATTAATATTATTATTAAATAATATTATTATTTTTTAATATTTATTAATATATATTAGTATATTAATAATTATTATTTAATAAAATAAATGAGTGAACAAATTATAATTAAATAAAAAAAATAGTAAATAAAATATGTTAATGTTAATGGTTATGATTAACATTAATATTAAAGTTAATAGTTATGATTATTATTTAGTATTATAAAAAAAATAGTAAATAAAATATGTTAATATTAATAGTTATGATTATTATTTAGTATTAATATTTATTATTCTTCATCAATATATATTAATTTATTAACCAATAATACTTAATAAAATAGATAGATAAATAAAAGCATAAAAAAGTTGAAATTAAATAATGAAGAAATAAAGGAAATCAAAATCAAAATAAATAAATATAAGTAAATAAAATATTTATTATTCTTCATCAATATATATTAATTTATTAACCAATAATATTTAATAAAATAGATAGATAAATAAAAGCATAAAAAAGTTGAAATTAAATAATGAAGAAATAAATGAAATAAAAATCAAAATAAATAAATATAAGTAAATAAATACATAAATATTTCTTTCTGATTTTGTAGTTAACTATGTTAATGGTGGCCGACTATCGTAAACTTGAATTTGACAACGTTGGTTAACCATGGTCGACAAAGGTTGTAAAATTATGAGTTGACTTTAAACCATGGTTAACCATTGGGTAGGCATGGTTCACTTTGGTTAACCATGGTTGAGTACGTTTAACCATGGTTGATGACATCTCATTGTTGACCATGGATTGAAGTCAATCCCTAGGTGACTGCAATCCATAGTTGACTATTAGGAAATTTTCAATAAAATTAATGTTTTGCTTTTGATCCATAGGACTTCTAAGTAACGGGTCAGTGGAAGCTAATGAGGGTCACTCTTGGCGCGTTAGATGCAATAGAAAACTGAAAAAGCAGGCATCCCTCAACTTACTTGGATTTTTTGATCTACTTACGCAAAATATCTTGCATTGAGTAAAAAAGATGAAATGTAGGAAATTGAATCACGTTTCTGAATATATAACTTTTATGTATTGAAAATTTGCATAGCTATGTCAAGTTTCATTTTTCCTAATAGACACTTTTTATTTTTCAGGCAAATGATAAGGTATATGTTTTTGTGGGTAGAGCCTTTGAGGGCCTAAATGATGGAATCAAGCTACAAAAATTGGCATGCATGTAGAGAACACATAGCACTTATGCGCCATTATTTTTCGAAAATTAAATTAGTAATTTTATAATTTTTTTATAATTGTCTAAGTGATCAAACCTCGAAAATAGTACCTCTTTTGTGGATAGAGCCTTTGAAGGTCTTAATGCAAAAATCTTGAAATGGGTTTTTCATAGAACGTGGAGGTTAGTGTCCTCTTGTGCACCATACAATTTTTTTTTGAAATGATTGAGAATTGAAAAAGTTATGGAAGAAACACTAACAGTGTGTTTCACGAGTTAAGGAGGTAGGACAGAAAAGAAATTGAAAGAAAATAGGAAAAAATAATATTTCAAAATAAAAGTTACATATTTGGAATCTGCAGAAAAAAAAATGCTATTTGTGTCTAAGATTTCGTCAAAAATGACTCTGTGTAGCATATTGTAACGAGTGGCTAAGCACAGGCTTCTCCAGAAATTGGAAGAAATACCCAATTAGCTTTGGTTTTTCATTAACATAACACAGGTTTGGAATTACCGAAGTAAACTCCAAAGCATACACATAGGATTATTGTTGACATGTGAGCATGTGACTCGGCCTGTTTAAATTCAAAAATATTGCCGCGCTTTTAGATGTAAATAATGCATACGCGTTATATAACTACATAACGCATGTGCGTTATATAACTATTTAACGCGTACGCGTTATATAACTACATAACACGTACGCGTTATATAGTTACAAAACGCGCTCGCGTTATTCAAATCATAAAATACATGTTTAATACTTGAGAAAGAGGGGGTGTGGAAGACTCAAGGGAATTTTTGTTTAATATTTGAGAAGGGGTGGGGAAGGGTCAAGAAAATCTATGGTTAATATTTAATAGGGATGGGAAAGGGTCAAGGGCTTAGAAGGATGTTGGAAGCTTGAGTGGGGAGAGATGAAGGGAATGAGAACATGATGGGCTACAAGGGGTGAAGGGAAGTGGAGCTTGAGAGCACTATTAGGAGTAGAATAGGTTCTGAAGAGGTATAGGGTTAGAAGTTGAAAGTGAGACTTGAGTGACAAGGGGGAATGGATGGAGGCAAGGGGATGTGAGAGAGAAATAAAGAATACAAGGGGGGGAGAGACATAAAGTGAGGGAGGGAGAGGGACAATGGGGAGAAATGGATTTGTAGGGAGTGAGAGATAGATGGGGATAGAACGAAATAAGAGATAGGAAGGGAGGGACAGAAAGTGTTGGTGGGAGACATGCAGGGAGTGGTGGCGATGGAGAGAGAGAGAGAATATGAGAGGAGGGGGAAGGGACATAAAGTGTGTGAGAGAGAGGGAGTGATGGAGAGATTGGGATAGTTTGAGGGAAAGATAACATGAGGGAGGGATAGAAGGTGAGAGACAGGCGATGAGAGAGGGAGGGAGAGAAGGTAGGGTGAGGGATGGAGGGAGAAAGTTGGAGATAGATATGGATGGAGGGGGGATGGGTTTGAGAATGGAAAGTGACATAATGTGTGTGTATGTGTGTGTGTTTGAGAGAGAGAGAGAGAGAGAGAGATGGTTGGGGAGAGAGAGACTAGAGGGAGTTGTGAGCATCATATTCTCCATCAGCATCATATTCTTCATCATCATCATCTTCATGACCATCATCGTCATCATCAACATCTTTATCATCATCACCACCATCATCATCATCATCATATTCCTCATCAAATCAACATCTCCATCATCATTATCATCATCTTCTGAACATCATCATGATCATCATCTAAACATCACCATCACCATCATCATCAACATCTTCATCATCATCACCATCACCATCATCATCAAAATCTTCATCGTCATCACCATCACCATCACCATCACCATCACCATATTCATCATCATTGTCATCTCTAGGTTCCCCATCAACATCAACATCTCCATCTTCATCATCATCATCTTCATCACCATCATCATCATCATCAACATCTTCATCATCATCACCATCATCATCATCATCATCATCTTCCTTGAATTAGATCAACATCTCCATCATGTCACCATCATCTTCTTCATCATCATCATCATCATCTAAACATCACCATCACCATCACCATCATCATCATCATCTTCATCATCATTACCATCACCATCATCATCAACATCTTCATCGTCATCACCATCATCATCATCATCATTGGCATTTGTAGGTTCCTCATCAACATCTCCATCATCATCATCTTCTCCATCATCATCATCTTCATCACCATCATCATCAGCATCAACATATTCATCATCATCACCATAATCATCATCTTCATCGTCATCAGGTCAACATCTCCATCATCATCATCTTCTTCATCATCTTCACCATCATCATCATCATCATCATCTTCATCGCCATCTCCATCATCTTCAACATCTCCATCATCATCACCATCACCATCATCATCATCTTCATGACCATAAACATCTTCATCATCATTGTCATC